>OX371187.1:24008393-24595893 GCA_947310635.1 Leptodirus hochenwartii
ATTTATTCTGGTCAGAAAGCTGGAAACGTCTAAAAACCACCACTTTCGACAAATACAAGCGTTTTTAGACATTTTCGTACTTCTCGGACTAAAACTGCATTTTTCACGACAAAAAATATTTTATATCTTTGAAAATAAATTTATTAACGTCAGAGAGCTGGAAATGTCTAAAAACGTTCACTTTCAACGAATACGAGCGTTTTTAGGCATTTTCGTACTTCTCTGAATAAAACTGTATTTTTCACGACAAAAAATATTTTATATCTCTGGAAATAAATTTATTCTGGTCAGAAAGCTGGAAACGTCTAAAAACGATCACTTTCGACAAATACAAGCGTTTTTAGACATTTTCGTACTTCTCGGAATAAGACTGCATTTTTCACGACAAAAAATATTTTATATCTCTGAAAATAAATTTATTAACGTCAGAGAGCTGGAAATGTCTAAAAACGTTCACTTTCAACGAATACGAGCGTTTTTAGGCATTTTTGTACTTCTCGGAATAAAACTGTATTTTTCACGACAAAAAATATTTTTTATCTCTGAAAATCAATTTATTCAGGTCAGAAAGCTGGAAACGTCTAAAAACGACCACTTTCGACGAATACAAGCGTTTTTAGAAATTTTCGTACTTCTCGGACTAAAACTGCATTTTTTACGACAAAAAATATTTTATATCTCTGGAAATAAATTTATTCTGGTCAGAAAGCTGGAAACGTCTAAAAACGACCACTTTCGACGAATACAAGCGTTTTTAGACATTTTCGTACTTCTCGGACTAAAACTGCATTTTTCACGACAAAAAATATTTTTTATCTCTGAAAATAAATTTATTAACGTCAGAGAGCTGGAAATGTCTAAAAACGTTCACTTTCAACGAATACGAGCGTTTTTAGGCATTTTCGTACTTCTCTGAATAAAACTGTATTTTTCACGACAAAAAATATTTTTTATCTCTGAAAATCAATTTATTCAGGTCAGAAAGCTGGAAACGTCTAAAAACGACCACTTTCGACGACTACAAGCGTTTTTAGACATTTTCGTACTTCTCGGACTAAAACTGCATTTTTCACGACAAAAAATATTTTATATCTTTGAAGATAAATTTATTAACGTCAGAGAGCTGGAAATGTCTAAAAACGTTCACATTCAACGAATACGATCGTTTTTAGGCATTTTCGTACTTCTACGAATAAAACTGTATTTTTCACGACAAAAAATATTTTATATCTCTGGAAATAAATTTATTCAGGTCAGAAAGCTGGAAACGTCTAAAAACGACCACTTTCGACGAATACAAGCGTTTTTAGACATTTTCGTACTTCTCGGACTAAAACTGCATTTTTCACGACAAAAAATATTTTTTATCTCTGAAAATAAATTTATTAACGTCAGAGAGCTGGAAATGTCTAAAAACGTTCACTTTCAACGAATACGAGCGTTTTTAGGCTTTTTCGTACTTCTCTGAATAAAACTGTATTTTTCACGACAAAAAATATTTTTTATCTCTGAAAATCAATTTATTCAGGTCAGAAAGCTGGAAACGTCTAAAAACGACCACTTTCGACGAATACAAGCGTTTTTAGACATTTTCGTACTTCTCGGACTAAAACTGCATTTTTCACGACAAAAAATATTTTATATCTTTGAAAATAAATTTATTAACGTCAGAGAGCTGGAAATGTCTAAAAACGTTCACTTTCAACGAATACGATCGTTTTTAGGCATTTTCGTACTTCTCCGAATAAAACTGTATTTTTCACGACAAAAAATATTTTATATCTCTGGAAATAAATTTATTCTGGTCAGAAAGCTGGAAACGTCTAAAAACGATCACTTTCGACAAATACAAGCGTTTTTAGACATTTTCGTACTTCTCGGAATAAGACTGCATTTTTCACGACAAAAAATATTTTATATCTCTGAAAATAAATTTATTAACGTCAGAGAGCTCGAAATGTCTAAAAACGTTCACTTTCAACGAATACGAGCGTTTTTAGGCATTTTTGTACTTCTCGGAATAAAACTGTATTTTTCACGACAAAAAATATTTTTTATCTCTGAAAATCAATTTATTCAGGTCAGAAAGCTGGAAACGTCTAAAAACGACCACTTTCGACGAATACAAGCGTTTTTAGACATTTTCGTACTTCTCGGACTAAAACTGCATTTTTCACGACAAAAAATATTTTATATCTTTGAAAATAAATTTATTAACGTCAGAGAGATATATTTGTTAACGTGCTCCGCCAGAGGCACTACACGATAAAGCAGCAGCGACACGAGGTTTTCCCAAGTGGTCACCCATCCAAGTACTAACCGCGCTCGACATTGCTTAACTTCGGTGTTCGATGGGAACCGGTGCTTTCAACGCCGATATGGTCGCTGCCATTAACGTCAGAGAGCTGGAAATGTCTAAAAACGTTCACTTTCAACGAATACGAGCGTTTTTAGGCATTTTCGTACTTCTCCGAATAAAACTGTATTTTTCACGACAAAAAATATTTTATATCTCTGGAAATTAATTTATTCTGGTCAGAAAGCTGGAAACGTGTAAAAACGACCACTTTCGACGAATACAAGCGTTTTAGACATTTTCGTACTTCTCGGACTAAAACTGCATTTTTCACGACAAAAAATATTTTATATCTTTGAAAATAAATTTATTAACGTCAGAGAGCTGGAAATGTCTAAAAACGTTCACTTTCAACGAATACGATCGTTTTTAGGCATTTTCGTACTTCTCCGAATAAAACTGTATTTTTCACGACAAAAAATATTTTATATCTCTGGAAATAAATTTATTCTGGTCAGAAAGCTGGAAACGTCTAAAAACGATCACTTTCGACAAATACAAGCGTTTTTAGACATTTTCGTACTTCTCGGAATAAGACTGCATTTTTCACGACAAAAAATATTTTATATCTCTGAAAATAAATTTATTAACGTCAGAGAGCTGGAAATGTCTAAAAACGTTCACTTTCAACGAATACGAGCGTTTTTAGGCATTTTTGTACTTCTCGGAATAAAACTATATTTTTCACGACAAAAAATATTTTTTATCTCTGAAAATCAATTTATTCAGGTCAGAAAGCTGGAAACGTCTAAAAACGACCACTTTCGATGAATACAAGCGTTTTTAGACATTTTCGTACTTCTCGGACTAAAACTGCATTTTTCACGACAAAAAATATTTTTTATCTCTGAAAATAAATTTATTAACGTCAGAGAGCTGGAAATGTCTAAAAACGTTCACTTTCAACGAATACGAGCGTTTTTAGGCATTTTCGTACTTCTCTGAATAAAACTGTATTTTTCACGACAAAAAATATTTTTTATCTCTGAAAATCAATTTATTCAGGTCAGAAAGCTGGAAACGTCTAAAAACGACCACTTTCGACGAATACAAGCGTTTTTAGACATTTTCGTACTTCTCGGACTAAAACTGCATTTTTCACGACAAAAAATATTTTATATCTTTGAAGATAAATTTATTAACGTCAGAGAGCTGGAAATGTCTAAAAACGTTCACATTCAACGAATACGATCGTTTTTTGGCATTTTCATACTTCTACGAATAAAACTGTATTTTTCACGACAAAAAATATTTTATATCTCTGGAAATAAATTTATTCTGGTCAGAAAGCTGGAAACGTCTAAAAACGACCACTTTCGACGAATACAAGCGTTTTTAGACATTTTCGTACTTCTCGGACTAAAACTGCATTTTTCACGACAAAAAAAATTTTATATCTTTAAAAATAAGTTTATTAACGTCAGAGAGCTGGAAATGTCTATAAACGTTCACTTTCAACGAATACGATCGTTTTTAGGCATTTTCGTACTTCTCCGAATAAAACTGTATTTTTCGCGACAAAAAATATTTTATATCTCTGGAAATAAATTTATTCTGGTCAGAAAGCTGGAAACGTCTAAAAACGATCACTTTCGACAAATACAAGCGTTTTTAGACATTTTCGTACTTCTCGGAATAAGACTGCATTTTTCACGACAAAAAATATTTTATATCTCTGAAAATAAATTTATTAATGTCAGAGAGCTGGAAATGTCTAAAAACGTTCACTTTCAACGAATACGAGCGTTTTTAGGCATTTTTGTACTTCTCGGAATAAAACTGTATTTTTCACGACAAAAAATATTTTTTATCACTGAAAATCATTTTATTCAGGTCAGAAAGCTGGAAACGTCTAAAAACGACCACTTTCGACGAATACAAGCGTTTTTAGACATTTTCGTACTTCTCGGACTAAAACTGCATTTTTCACGACAAAAAATATTTTATATCTTTGAAGATAAATTTATTAACGTCAGAGAGCTGGAAATGTCTAAAAACGTTCACATTCAACGAATACGATCGTTTTTAGGCATTTTCGTACTTCTACGAATAAAACTGTATTTTTCACGACAAAAAATATTTTATATCTCTGGAAATAAATTTATTCAGGTCAGAAAGCTGGAAACGTCTAAAAACGACCACTTTCGACGAATACAAGCGTTTTTAGACATTTTCGTACTTCTCGGACTAAAACTGCATTTTTCACGACAAAAAATATTTTTTATCTCTGAAAATAAATTTATTAACGTCAGAGAGCTGGAAATGTCTAAAAACGTTCACTTTCAACGAATACGAGCGTTTTTAGGCTTTTTCGTACTTCTCTGAATAAAACTGTATTTTTCACGACAAAAAATATTTTTTATCTCTGAAAATCAATTTATTCAGGTCAGAAAGCTGGAAACGTCTAAAAACGACCACTTTCGACGAATACAAGCGTTTTTAGCCATTTTCGTACTTCTCGGACTAAAACTGCATTTTTCACGACAAAAAATATTTTATATCTTTGAAAATAAATTTGTTAACGTCAGAGAGCTGGAAATGTCTAAAAACGTTCACTTTCAACGAATACGATCGTTTTTAGGCATTTTCGTACTTCTCCGAATAAAACTGTATTTTTCACGACAAAAAATATTTTATATCTCTGGAAATAAATTTATTAACGTCAGAGAGCTGGAAATGTCTAAAAACGTTCACTTTCAACGAATACGATCGTTTTTAGGCATTTTCGTACTTCTCCGAATAAAACTGTATTTTTCACGACAAAAAATATTTTATATCTCTGGAAATAAATTTATTCTGGTCAGAAAGCTGGAAACGTCTAAAAACGATCACTTTCGACAAATACAAGCGTTTTTAGACATTTTCGTACTTCTCGGAATAAGACTGCATTTTTCACGACAAAAAATATTTTATATCTCTGAAAATAAATTTATTAACGTCAGAGAGCTGGAAATGTCTAAAAACGTTCACTTTCAACGAATACGAGCGTTTTTAGGCATTTTTGTACTTCTCGGAATAAAACTGTATTTTTCACGACAAAAAATATTTTTTATCTCTGAAAATCAATTTATTCAGGTCAGAAAGCTGGAAACGTCTAAAAACGACCACTTTCGACGAATACAAGCGTTTTTAGACATTTTCGTACTTCTCGGACTAAAACTGCATTTTTCACGACAAAAAATATTTTATATCTTTGAAAATAAATTTATTAACGTCAGAGAGCTGGAAATGTCTAAAAACGTTCACTTTCAACGAATACGAGCGTTTTTAGGCATTTTCGTACTTCTCCGAATAAAACTGTATTTTTCACGACAAAAAATATTTTATATCTCTGGAAATAAATTTATTCTGGTCAGAAAGCTGGAAACGTCTAAAAACGACCACTTTCGACGAATACAAGTGTTTTTAGACATTTTCGTACTTCTCGGACTAAAACTGCATTTTTCACGACAAAAAATATTTTATATCTTTGAAAATAAATTTATTAACGTCAGAGAGCTGGGAATGTCTAAAAACGTTCACTTTCAACGAATACGATCGTTTTTAGGCATTTTCGTACTTCTCCGAATAAAACTGTATTTTTCACGACAAAAAATATTTTTTATCTCTGAAAATCAATTTATTCAGGTCAGAAAGCTGGAAACGTCTAAAAACGACCACTTTCGACGAATACAAGCGTTTTTAGACATTTTCGTACTTCTCGGACTAAAACTGCATTTTTCACGACAAAAAATATTTTATATCTTTGAAGATAAATTTATTAACGTCAGAGAGCTGGAAATGTCTAAAAACGTTCACATTCAACGAATACGATCGTTTTTAGGCATTTTCGTACTTCTACGAATAAAACTGTATTTTTCACGACAAAAAATATTTTATATCTCTGGAAATAAATTTATTCTGGTCAGAAAGCTGGAAACGTCTAAAAACGACCACTTTCGACGAATACAAGCGTTTTTAGACATTTTCGTACTTCTCGGACTAAAACTGCATTTTTCACGACAAAAAATATTTTATATCTTTAAAAATAAGTTTATTAACGTCAGAGAGCTGGAAATGTCTAAAAACGTTCACTTTCAACGAATACGGGCGTTTTTAGGCATTTTCGTACTTCTCCGAATAAAACTGTATTTTTCACGACAAAAAATATTTTATATCTCTGGAAATAAATTTATTCTGGTCAGAAAGCTGGAAACGTCTAAAAACGACCACTTTCGACGAATACAAGCGTTTTTAGACATTTTCGTACTTCTCGGACTAAAACTGCATTTTTCACGACAAAAAATATTTTATATCTTTGAAAATAAATTTATTAACGTCAGAGAGCTGGAAATGTCTAAAAACGTTCACTTTCAACGAATACGAGCGTTTTTAGGAATTTTTGTACTTCTCGGAATAAAACTGTATTTTTCACGACAAAAAATATTTTGTATCTCTGAAAATCAATTTATTCAGGTCAGAAAGCTGGAAACGTCTAAAAACGACCACTTTCGACGAATACAAGCGTTTTTAGACATTTTCGTACTTCTCGGACTAAAACTGCATTTTTCACGACAAAAAATATTTTTTATCTCTGAAAATAAATTTATTAACGTCAGAGAGCTGGAAATGTCTAAAAACGTTCACTTTCAACGAATACGAGCGTTTTTAGCCATTTTCGTACTTCTCTGAATAAAACTGTATTTTTCACGACAAAAAATATTTTTTATCTCTAAAAATCAATTTATTCAGGTCAGAAAGCTGGAAACGTCTAAAAACGACCACTTTCGACGATACAAGCGTTTTTAGACATTTTCGTACTTCTCGGACTAAAACTGCATTTTTCACGACAAAAAATATTTTATATCTTTGAAAATAAATTTATTAACGTCAGAGAGCTGGAAATGTCTAAAAACGTTCACTTTCAACGAATACGAGCGTTTTTAGGCATTTTCGTACTTCTCCGAATAAAACTGTATTTTTCACGACAAAAAATATTTTATATCTCTGGAAATAAATTTATTCTGGTCAGAAAGCTGGAAACGTCTAAAAACGACCACTTTCGACGAATACAAGCGTTTTTAGACATTTTCGTACTTCTCGGACTAAAACTGCATTTTTCACGACAAAAAATATTTTATATCTTTAAAAATAAGTTTATTTACGTCAGAGAGCTGGAAATGTCTAAAAACGTTCACTTTCAACGAATACGATCGTTTTTAGGCATTTTCGTACTTCTCCGAATAAAACTGTATTTTTCACGACAAAATATATTTTATATCTCTGGAAATAAATTTATTCTGGTCAGAAAGCTGGAAACGTCTAAAAACGATCACTTTCGACAAATACAAGCGTTTTTAGACATTTTCGTACTTCTCGGAATAAGACTGCATTTTTCACGACAAAAAATATTTTATATCTCTGAAAATAAATTTATTAACGTCAGAGAGCTGGAAATGTCTAAAAACGTTCACTTTCAACGAATACGAGCGTTTTTAGGCATTTTTGTACTTCTCGGAATAAAACTGTATTTTTCACGACAAAAAATATTTTTTATCTCTGAAAATCAATTTATTCAGGTCAGAAAGCTGGAAACGTCTAAAAACGACCACTTTCGACGAATACAAGCGTTTTTAGACATTTTCGTACTTCTCGGACTAAAACTGCATTTTTCACGACAAAAAATATTTTTTATCTCTGAAAATAAATTTATTAACGTCAGAGAGCTGGAAATGTCTAAAAACGTTCACTTTCAACGAATACGAGCCTTTTTAGGCATTTTCGTACTTCTCTGAATAAAACTGTATTTTTCACGACAAAAAATATTTTTTATCTCTGAAAATCAATTTATTCAGGTCAGAAAGCTGGAAACGTCTAAAAACGACCACTTTCGACGAATACAAGCGTTTTTAGACATGGAAGTGGGTACGTGCGCACGTCGGGACGAGAGGTAACGAGCGCGCGGATGCGCTAGCCAAGGCTGCAGCGGGGGATGCAGACGGCGAGACGGTATTCGTTGGAGTACCTAGATCCTTGGTAAAGTATGAGCTGAAGCAACGCCTTCTCGAACGATGGGATGGGCGTTGGCGGTCGGCTGCGACAGGGCGGTAGACGGCAGCGTTTCTTCCTGCGCTCGATATACGCGCGAAACTGAAGCAAAGATTGGACTATCAGACGGTTCAAGTGGTGACAGGGCATGGTAAGTTTAACGCTTATCTTTATAGGTTCGGGATGAGCGACAGCAGTCGTTGCGCGTGTGGCGAGGGGACGGACGATACCGAACATTACCTGTTCGAGTGTGGCATCTACGATCTATCAAGGCAGTCGGCATCGCGGAGAATGCAGCTGAGAGGACTGCAGTGGCCGCGCAACATGGAGGAGGTGACCGGGCTGGCTGCAGAAGAGAAGTGGTGGTTGGAGCTTCAACGTTTTGTAACTAAAACGAAGAAGTTTAAAATAGAGAGGCATGTATAAATATTGACAGATGCTACTGCACTCCAATAAAGAGGAAATGCTTTCCTTTCTTTGCAGAAGCAGCGCTGTAGACAACGGTCAACTTGACTATGCAGGATGACAGCAGCATAAAAGATTTAGAGCCGTTTGCAATATGACGAATTAAATGCTAAGGATATGAACATAATATATTTAGAATGTAAATATAGAAACAAGCATTTATCAATAAAGTTTGCATGTTAGAATAAGGAAGACATGTAAATAGTATTACGGGAAAATAAAGGCGCCGGCCATAACTAAATCCCTCTTTAAAAATAAGTTTAAGTATTTTAAGTAGCATATATAGGGATAGATGTAAATTGTACAGTTGTTATAATCGTGTAGTGCCTCTGGCGGAGCACGTTAATTAAATATATCTCTCTGACGTTAATAAATTTATTTTCAAAGATATAAAATATTTTTTGTCGTGAAAAATGCAGTTTTAGTCCGAGAAGTACGAAAATGTCTAAAAACGCTTGTATTCGTCGAAAGTGGTCGTTTTTACACGTTTCCAGCTTTCTGACCAGAATAAATTTATTTCCAGAGATATAAAATATTTTTTGTCGTGAAAAATACAGTTTTATTCGGAGAAGTACGAAAATGCCTAAAAACGCTCGTATTCGTTGAAAGTGAACGTTTTTAGACATTTGCAGCTCTCTGACGTTAATAAATTTATTTTCAAAGATATAAAATATTTTTTGTCGTGAAAAATGCAGTTTTAGTCCGAGAAGTACGAAAATGTCTAAAAACGCTTGTATTCATCGAAAGTGGTCGTTTTTAGACGTTTCCAGCTTTCTGACCTGAATAAATTGATTTTCAGAGATAAAAAATATTTTTTGTCGTGAAAAATACAGTTTTATTCAGAGAAGTACGAAAATGCCTAAAAACGCTCGTATTCGTTGAAAGTGAACGTTTTTAGACATTTCCAGCTCTCTGACGTTAATAAATTTATTTTCAGAGATAAAAAATATTTTTTGCCGTAAAAAATGCAGTTTTAGTCCGAGAAGTACGAAAATGTCTAAAAACGCTTGTATTCGTCGAAAGTGGTCGTTTTTAGACGTTTCCAGCTTTCTGACCAGAATAAATTTATTTCCAGAGATATAAAATATTTTTTGTCGTGAAAAATACAGTTTTATTCGGAGAAGTACGAAAATGCCTAAAAACGCTCGTATTCGTTGAAAGTGAACGTTTTTAGACATTTCCAGCTCTCTGACGTTAATAAATTTATTTTCAAAGATATAAAATATTTTTTGTCGTGAAAAATGCAGTTTTAGTCCGAGAAGTACGTAAATGTCTAAAAACGCTTGTATTCGTCGAAAGTGGTCGTTTTTAGACGTTTCCAGCTTACTGACCTGAATAAATTGATTTTCAGAGATAAAAAATATTTTTTGTCGTGAAAAATACAGTTTTATTCAGAGAAGTACGAAAATGCCTAAAAACGCTCGTATTCGTTGAAAGTGAACGTTTTTAGACATTTCCAGCTCTCTGACGTTAATAAATTTATTTTCAGAGATAAAAAATATTTTTTGTCGTAAAAAATGCAGTTTTAGTCCGAGAAGTACGAAAATGTCTAAAAACGCTTGTATTCGTCGAAAGTGGTCGTTTTTAGACGTTTCCAGCTTTCTGACCAGAATAAATTTATTTCCAGAGATATAAAATATTTTTTGTCGTGAAAAATACAGTTTTATTCGGAGAAGTACGAAAATGCCTAAAAACGCTCGTATTCGTTGAAAGTGAACGTTTTTAGACATTTCCAGCTCAATGACGTTAATAAATTTATTTTCAAAGATATAAAATATTTTTTGTCGTGAAAAATGCAGTTTTAGTCCGAGAAGTACGTAAATGTCTAAAAACGCTTGTATTCGTCGAAAGTGGTCGTTTTTAGACGTTTCCAGCTTACTGACCTGAATAAATTGATTTTCAGAGATAAAAAATATTTTTTGTCGTGAAAAATACAGTTTTATTCAGAGAAGTACGAAAATGCCTAAAAACGCTCGTATTCGTTGAAAGTGAACGTTTTTAGACATTTCCAGCTCTCTGACGTTAATGAGTTGCGTGCCAGAGCTTGAACGTGAAGGAGCTCACGGATCGAACGAGCTATAGTGCGAACTACAGAACCGTTGATTGCGCCGATTGTATGCGCGTGCATACCAACAGTGTATTTGTGTCAGTCGTCCACAAGAACACCATCAAGCAGCAGTGCATTTGTGTTGTGTTGTGAAATGGGTTTGCCGAAAGCAACAACATCGACAACCGAGTTGCAACATCCGTCGAAGCAGAAGAAGAAGAGGTTGAGTAAAAGAGCAGATTCGTGCGACGAACAGGAGGATATAGAAGAGGTGAGCGAGCTATCAAGGGATACGAAGGCTGCAATGGATAGGGCGCAGAGGATGGCAACACTCATTGCCGACATCAGGCATCTGTTGCCGGCCGGAGGATCAGCATATTTTACGGTCGATGTACGTAAGAAGGTACACGACAAACTAGATGGCATGATGCAAGTTCTAGGGCAGTTGGAAGGTGCAGAAGAAGTGGTCAGGGAGCTTCTAACCGAGAGCCGTATGCGGAACGAGGATTTGAAAGTCAGAGCCGCTGTCGCTGAGGAGCAGCTGAAGTCAACTAGGCAAGCAGGTAAGAGTACTGCGGCTATTTTGTCTACTTCAGGAGAAGGCGCGGGGCGGATCACGTCTTCCTCATGTGCTTCCGCTGCCGCTGCACCGACATACAGCGTGCGATTGGAGCCGGCCGCAGAAGGCCAAACGGCGGTGCAGACGAAAATACAGCTGCAGCAGTCCATCAATCCGAGGGAAGGCCAGCTAAGAGTCCTCAGTATGTCTAAGGCTAAGGGAGGAGCACTTGTCGTAAGGTGCGCTTCGCAGCAGGACTGCGAAAGGATACGAGAGGCGGTAAGTGCGAAGACGGAGTTGAAAACCTCTTTTGTTCAGAAGTTTCAGCCAAAGTTGCGTATTCCATCCGTGCCAAAGGAGTTCGATGGATTTGATTTAGCTGACTGCTTAGTCAAGCAGAACAGCTTCGTCCGGACCATCTATCCAAGGACCGAGGACCTAGAGAAGGACTTCAAGCTGCATGCGACACACCGAAGGAATGGTGATGAGCATAAAACGCTCATCATTGAAGCTAAGCCGGCGCTGCGCAATCTACTTGTTGGAAAGATAGTGCATATCGATTTTATGTCAGTTGCGGTGAGTGATTATGTAAGTATAATGCAGTGTTACAGATGCTACAATACTGGACATAAAGCTGCCCAGTGTGGACAGAAGGAAGACTGCTGCCGCAGATGCGGGAAGACGGGACACAAGGCAGCCACTTGCCAATCGAAGAAGTGCTGCGCCATCTGCACGACAGAGAACGTAAAGCAGAAAGTGCCATCGCGACGCATAGGCGTCGAGCACGAACCTAAGGCATCGGAGTGCCCGACGCTAAAGCGCCGACATCAAGCGATTGCAAGAACCATCGACTACTATGGTAATTAGGCGCCACGGAATGCAACAGCGAGGTAGTTCTGACGTCATTGTGCTAGGGCAATTAAATTTGCATCGGTCTAGAGCCGCTAGTAACAGTGTAGTCAGAATTATGGAAGAACGTGCTGTAGATGTATGCTTCATGCAAGATCCACACACGAGAGCAGGTAAAGTGATAGGATTAGGTTCGAATGCGGTTGTACTGTATAAGCTCGGGAATAACCCGAAAGCTGTTATTGTTATTAGGAATCCCAATGTGCATGCACTTCTGCTAGACGACATCTCTAATGACTATTTAACGGTCGCAGAGATTAGTTACGCAGGTAGATGTTTGTATGGTATAAGTGCATACTTTCCACCAGTGGAGAATCATAATTTTGATTTCGCAGAAGCTGTAAAAGCTATTGTTGCTGTAGTTACTTCTTCTAGGTGCAGCGGTGATGTGGTACTCGCGATGGACGCGAATAGCAAGTCACCGTTATGGGGCAGCCCGCGGGAAGATGCGCGCGGTCAGTTGATGGCGTCGGCATTGGCAGCGATGGGGATGACGGTGCTCAACGACGACGACGCAACACCTACGTTCGACAACAACAGAGGGACGAGCTTCATCGATGTGTCGGCGGTCACGCGTGGGCTGTACGCATCATGCACCAACTGGTGTATCCCGGATTTAGTCAGCGCATCTGACCATCGGTACATCGAGTGGCGGCTGGTGGGGATTGTACACGGCGGAGTGGGGGAGGCTAGTAGCACGACCGGATACTGCAGCCGAAAAGCCGACTGGGATGCATTCACGGATGCTTACCGGCAAAGCTGCCCCATGCTGTTGGAGATGGTAGCAAAATGTGAGTCTGTGGCTGGCGTTGCGGCGGCAGCAGCGGCACTGGGGACGGCAGTGGAGACGGCATCGGCCGCCTCCATGCCGCCGAGACGACGATTCGCGAAGTCGGTGCCCTGGTGGACGGACGAGTTGAGCGAGCTGCGCACGGTGGCGCGCAGGCTGAGAAGACGTTACCAGCGCAGCAGCGGCGACGAGCGATTAGAGCGCCAGAGCGTCTATGCGGAAGCTGAGCGAACCTACAAGGCATGCTTGCTACGGACGCGACTGGATAAGTGGAAAGAGTTCTGCTCTGAACACGAGTCCGACCGAGATCCGTGGGGAGCCGCCAGTAGGGCTGTGAGGCAGAAGCGTATGGTGACACCAATGTGTGGCATGCAAAAATCAGATGGCAAGTATACTAGTACTCTTGTGGAGACAGCAGAAGTACTGCTGATGGAAATTTTTTGTTGAAGATAAGCCAGAAGATGACACACCGGTACAAACAGCGACGCGACTGGAGGCGGCGGAGGCGGCAGGTGGCCCCGACGACAGACCAATTACCAGCAGGGAGGTGGAGCGAGCATTGAGCAGCATGGGCGCGAGAAAGGCGCCTGGCAGGGACGGCGTGACAGCTGACACTGCGCGAGCCGTCTTCAGCGCGGGCGAAGATGTTCTTGTGTCACTGTACAACAAGTGTTTGGAGGTGGGCACCTTCCCTGCTGAATGGAAAATCGCATCCGTGCGACCAATTCCTAAGGTAGGGAAGGACGACCCCACCGACTGTAAAAGTTATAGGCCAATAAGCCTTTTGCCTGTGTTCGGGAAAGTGCTCGACGGTATTCTTATCCAGAGAATAGAGCACTGGATCAGCAGGCATGGCAATGGCTATAACGCTTGTCAGTACGGTTTCACGAGGAACCGATCGACGGTCGACGCGCTGGAGAAGGTGGTGTCAACCATCAAGGCAGCCAAGAGCAGTGGCGAGTACTGCGTGGCGGTGTCATTGGATGTATGCGGAGCATTCGACGGCGCCTGGTGGCCCTTGATTCTGCAGCAACTGGCCCGCAGAGGCTGCCCAGGTAATCTGCTTTCTCTTGCTAGGAGTTATCTCGATAACAGAGAAGCCGAAATCAGCACACCGAGTGGTGCTGTAAGAAGAAAAGTCACGATGGGATGCCCGCAAGGGTCTCGATCAGGACCTGGATTCTGGAAGCTGGTCCACGAGACGGTGTTCGAGAGGCAGTTACCCGACGGCTGCCAGCTGGTGTTGTACGCAGATTATACCATGCTGCTGGTGCGACGGCCAACCGTTAAAGGGTTGACGGCTACGACGACGCGGGCGCTAGGAGTGCTCTGGGAGTGGGCGGCAGATGTGCGTCTCACCTTCAACGCAGCCAAGACCGCTGCACTCTTCTTCGGGATCCGGCCAGGCCAAGTGCGGCCTACATTCATGATGGGCGACGAGCGGATCAGATGCGTTGATCAGCTGACGTACTTGGGGGTGGTACTGGATGATGGACTCCGATGGGAGAGGCATATCGCAGCGGTCTGTCGTAAGGCGACAAAGATGACGCATCGGTTGCGCGCTGCGTGTCGGCTCACCTGGGGATTGGGAAGGTCATCCATGGCGGCGATCTACTCGGGGGCAGTGGAGCCAGCGCTCACATACGCGGCACCCATATGAGCGGACGGCTGTAAGGTAAAAATGCGTAATAAACTCTTATCTGTGCAGAGATTCGCGGCTATTGGAGCGGCGGCGGCCTACCGGACAACATCGACTGAGGCAGTTCTTGTCTTGGCCGATCTTCCTCCGGTGGACCTACGCATCGGCGAGTTGGCGCAGTACCGCAAAGCGTGCAGCCCGGCTGGCGGCACCTTAATGGAGCAGCTTGTCGGGGACGGCTGCAGAGTGGAGAGTACACCGTCCTTGCACGAGTCGCTGGCAATACACCCAGCAGAGTGGGGAGTGGTAGGTATGCGGAGCTCAGACAACGATGGCGGCGACCACACCGTTGTGAGGAACCGCATCTACACCGACGGCTCCAAGAGTGAGAACGGTACAGGGGCTTCATTCGTCGTTTACAACGGCGAAGATGAGAGGTCCTACACGAAGCTTAGGTTAGGTAAGTGGTGTAGTGTTTTCCAGAGCGAGCTGGTAGCCATCCGCGGTGCGCTTCGATACATCTTGGACCATCGTTACGCCTATGATTGCTGCACCATCCTGACAGACAGTAGATCGGCCTTGGAGTTACTGTTTGGGACGAGGCGACCAACGACACTGCAGCTGGAGATCTGGGCACTTGCGCGGCAGGCATCGGAGACGACCAGGCTGACCTGGAAGTGGGTACGTGCGCACGTCGGGACGAGAGGTAACGAGCGCGCGGATGCGCTAGCCAAGGCTGCAGCGGGGGATGCAGACGGCGAGACGGTATTCGTTGGAGTACCTAGATCCTTGGTAAAGTATGAGCTGAAGCAACGCCTTCTCGAACGATGGGATGGGCGTTGGCGGTCGGCTGCGACAGGGCGGCAGACGGCAGCGTTTCTTCCTGCGCTCGATATACGCGCGAAACTGAAGCAAAGATTGGACTACCAGACGGTTCAAGTGGTGACAGGGCATGGTAGGTTTAACGCTTATCTTTATAGGTTCGGGATGAGCGACAGCAGTCGTTGCGCGTGTGGCGAGGGGACGGACGATACCGAACATTACCTGTTCGAGTGTGGCATCTACGATCTATCAAGGCAGTCGGCATCGCGGAGAATGCAGCTGAGAGGACTGCAGTGGCCGCGCAACATGGAGGAGGTGACCGGGCTGGCTGCAGAAGAGAAGTGGTGGTTGGAGTTTCAACGTTTTGTAATTAAAACGAAGAAGTTTAAAATAGAGAGGCATGTATAAATATTGACAGATGCTACTGCACTCCAATAAAGAGGAAATGCTTTCCTTTCTTTGCAGAAGCAGCGCTGTAGACAACGGTCAACTTGACTATGCAGGATGACAGCAGCATAAAAGATTTAGAGCCGTATGCAATATGACGAATTAAATGCTAAGGATATGAACATAATATATTTAGAATGTAAATATAGAAACAAGCATTTATCAATAAAGTTTGCATGTTAGAATAAGGAAGACATGTAAATAGTATTACGGGAAAATAAAGGCGCCGGCCATAACTAAATCCCTCTTTAAAAATAAGTTGAAGTATTTTAAGTAGCATATATAGGGATAGATGTAAATTGTACAGTTGTGATAATCGTGTAGTGCCTCTGGCGGAGCACGTTAATTAAATATATCTCTCTGACGTTAATAAATTTATTTTCAGAGATATAAAATATTTTTTGTCGTGAAAAATGCAGTCTTATTCCGAGAAGTACGAAAATGTCTAAAAACGCTTGTATTTGTCGAAAGTGATCGTTTTTAGACGTTTCCAGCTTTCTGACCAGAATAAATTTATTTCCAGAGATATAAAATATTTTTTGTCGTGAAAAATACAGTTTTATTCCGAGAAGTACGAAAATGTCTAAAAACGCTTGTATTTGTCGAAAGTGATCGTTTTTAGACGTTTCCAGCTTTCTGACCAGAATAAATTTATTTCCAGAGATATAAAATATTTTTTGTCGTGAAAAATACAGTTTTATTCTGAGAAGTACGAAAATGTCTAAAAACGCTTGTATTCGTCGAAAGTGGTCGTTTTTAGACGTTTCCAGCTTTCTGACCAGAATAAATTTATTTCCAGAGATATAAAATATTTTTTGTCGTGAAAAATACAGTTTTATTCGGAGAAGTACGAAAATGCCTAAAAACAATCGTATTCGTTGAAAGTGAACGTTTTTAGACATTTCCAGCTCTCTGACGTTAATAAATTTATTTTCAAAGATATAAAATATTTATTGTCGTGAAAAATGCAGTTTTAGTCCGAGAAGTACGAAAATGTCTAAAAACGCTTGTATTCGTCGAAAGTGGTCGTTTTTAGACGTTTCCAGCTTTCTGACCAGAATAAATTTATTTCCAGAGATATAAAATATTTTTTGTCGTAAAAAATACAGTTTTATTCGGAGAAGTACGAAAATGCCTAAAAACGCTCGTATTCGTTGAAAGTGAACGTTTTTAGACATTTCCAGCTCTCTGACGTTAATAAATTTATTTTCAAAGATATAAAATATTTTTTGTCGTGAAAAATGCAGTTTTAGTCCGAGAAGTACGAAAATGTCTAAAAACGCTTGTATTCGTCGAAAGTGGTCGTTTTTAGACGTTTCCAGCTTTCTGACCAGAATAAATTTATTTCCAGAGATATAAAATATTTTTTGTCGTCAAAAATACAGTTTTATTCGGAGAAGTACGAAAATGCCTAAAAACGCTCGTATTCGTTGAAAGTGAACGTTTTTAGACATTTCCAGCTCTCTGACGTTAATAAATTTATTTTCAGAGATAAAAAATATTTTTTGTCGTGAAAAATGCAGTTTTAGTCCGAGAAGTACGAAAATGTCTAAAAACGCTTGTATTTGTCGAAAGTGATCGTTTTTAGACGTTTCCAGCTTTCTGACCAGAATAAATTTATTTCCAGAGATATAAAATATTTTTTGTCGTGAAAAATACAGTTTTATTCGGAGAAGTACGAAAATGCCTAAAAACGCTCGTATTCTTTGAAAGTGAACGTTTTTAGACATTTCCAGCTCTCTGACGTTAATAAATTTATTTTCAAAGATATAAAATATTTTTTGTCGTGAAAAATGCAGTTTTAGTCCGAGAAGTACGAAAATGTCTAAAAACGCTTGTATTCATCGAAAGTGGTCGTTTTTAGACGTTTCCAGATTTCTTACCAGAATAAATTTATTTCCAGAGATATAAAATATTTTTTGTCGTGAAAAATACAGTATTATTCGGAGAAGTACGAAAATGCCTAAAAACGCTCGTATTCGTTGAAAGTGAACGTTTTTAGACATTTCCAGCTCTCTGACGTTAATAAATTTATTTTCAAAGATATAAAATATTTTTTGTCGTGAAAAATGCAGTTTTAGTCCGAGAAGTACAAAAATGTCTAAAAACGCTCGTATTCGTTGAAAGTGAACGTTTTTAGACATTTCCAGCTTTCTGACCTGAATAAATTGATTTTCAGAGATAAAAAATATTTTTTGTCGTGAAAAATACAGTTTTATTCAGAGAAGTACGAAAATGCCTAATAACGCTCGTATTCGTTGAAAGTGAACGTTTTTAGACATTTCCAGCTGTCTGACGTTAATAAATTTATTTTCAGAGATAAAAAATATTTTTTGTCGTGAAAAATGCAGTTTTAGTCCGAGAAGTACGAAAATGTCTAAAAACGCTAGTATTCATCGAAAGTGGTCGTTTTTAGACGTTTCCAGATTTCTGACCAGAATAAATTTATTTCCAGAGATATAAAATATTTTTTGTCGTGAAAAATACAGTTTTATTCGGAGAAGTACGACAATGCCTAAAAACGCTCGTATTCGTTGAAAGTGAGCGTTTTTAGACATTTCCAGCTCTCTGACGTTAATAAATTTATTTTCAAAGATATAAAATGTTTTTTGTCGTGAAAAATGCAGTTTTAGCCCGAGAAGTACGAAAATGTCTAAAAACGCTTTTATTCTTAGAAAGTGGTCGTTTTTAGACGTTTCCAGCTTTCTGACCAGAATAAATTTATTTCCAGAGATATAAAATATTTTTTGTCGTGAAAAATACAGTTTTATTCGGAGAAGTACGAAAATGCCTAAAAACGCTCGTATTCGTTGAAAGTGAACGTTTTTAGACATTTCCAGCTCTCTGACGTTAATAAATTTATTTTCAAAGATATAAAATATTTTTTGTCGTGAAAAATGCAGTTTTAGTCCGAGATGTACAAAAATGTCTAAAACGCTTGTATTCGTCGAAAGTGGTCATTTTTAGACGTTTCCAGCTTCTGACCTGAATAAATTGATTTTCAGAGATAAAAAATATTTTTTGTCGTGAAAAATACAGTTTTAGTCCGAGAAGTACGAAAATGTCTAAAAACGCTTGTATTCGTCGAAAGTGGTCGTTTTTAGACTTTTCCAGCTCTCTGACGTTAATAAATTTATTTTCAGAGATATAAAATATTTTTTGTCGTGAAAAATGCAGTCTTATTCCGAGAAGTACGAAAATGTCTAAAAACGCTTGTATTCATCGAAAGTGGTCGTTTTTAGACGTTTCCAGATTTCTGACCAGAATAAATTTATTTCCAGAGATATAAAATATTTTTTGTCGTGAAAAATACAGTTTTATTCGGAGAAGTACGAAAATGCCTAAAAACGCTCGTATTCGTTGAAAGTGAACGTTTTTAGACATTTCCAGCTCTCTGACGTTAATAAATTTATTTTCAAAGATATAAAATATTTTTTGTCGTGAAAAATGCAGTTTTAGTCCGAGATGTACAAAAATGTCTAAAAACGCTTGTATTTGTCGAAAGTGATCGTTTTTGACGTTTCAAGCTTTCTGACCAGAATAAATTTATTTCCAGAGATATAAAATATTTTTTGTCGTGAAAAATACAGTTTTATTCGGAGAAGTACGAAAATGCCTAAAAACGATCGTATTCGTTGAAAGAGAACGTTTTTAGACATTTCCAGCTCTCTGACGTTAATAAATTTATTTTCAAAGATATAAAATATTTTTTGTCGTGAAAAATGCAGTTTTAGTCCGAGAAGTACGAAAATGTCTAAAAACGCTTTTATTCTTAGAAAGTAGACGTTTTTAGACGTTTCCAGCTTTCTGACCAGAATAAATTTATTTCCAGAGATATAAAATATTTTTTGTCGTGAAAAATACAGTTTTATTCGGAGAAGTACGAAAATGCCTAAAAACGCTCGTATTCGTTGAAAGTGAACGTTTTTAGACATTTCCAGCTCTCTGACGTTAATAAATTTATTTTCAAAGATATAAAATATTTTTTGTCGTGAAAAATGCAGTTTTAGTCCGAGAAGTACAAAAATGTCTAAAACGCTTGTATTCGTCGAAAGTGGTCGTTTTTAGACGTTTCCAGCTTTCTGACCTGAATAAATTGATTTTCAGAGATAAAAAATATTTTTTGTCGTGAAAAATGCAGTTTTAGTCCGAGAAGTACGAAAATGTCTAAAAACGCTTGTATTCGTCGAAAGTGGTCGTTTTTAGACTTTTCCAGCTCTCTGACGTTAATCAATTTATTTTCAGAGATATAAAATATTTTTTGTCGTGAAAAATGCAGTCTTATTCCGAGAAGTACGAAAATGTCTAAAAACGCTTGTATTTGTCGAAAGTGATCGTTTTTAGACGTTTCCAGCTTTCTGACCAGAATAAATTTATTTCCAGAGATATAAAATATTTTTTGTCGTGAAAAATACAGTTTTATTCGGAGAAGTACGAAAATACCTAAAAACGATGGTATTCGTTGAAAGTGAACGTTTTTAGACATTTCCAGCTCTCTGACGTTAATAAATTTATTTTCAAAGATATAAAATATTTTTTGTCGTGAAAAATGCAGTTTTAGTCCGAGAAGTACGAAAATGTCTAAAAACGCTTGTATTCGTCGAAAGTGGTCGTTTTTAGACGTTTCCAGCTTTCTGACCAGAATAAATTTATTTCCAGAGTTATAAAATATTTTTTGTCGTGAAAAATACAGTTTTATTCGGAGAAGTACGAAAATGCCTAAAAACGCTCGTATTCGTTGAAAGTGAACGTTTTTAGACATTTCCAGCTCTCTGACGTTAATAAATTTATTTTCAGAGATAAAAAATATTTTTTGTCGTGAAAAATGCAGTTTTAGTCCGAGAAGTACGAAAATGTCTAAAAACGCTTGTATTCGTCGAAAGTGGTCGTTTTTAGACGTTTCCAGCTTTCTGACCTGAATAAATTGATTTTCAGAGATAAAAAATATTTTTTGTCGTGAAAAATACAGTTTTATTCCGAGAAGTACAAAAATGCCTAAAAACGCTCGTATTCGTTGAAAGTGAACGTTTTTAGACATTTCCAGCTCTCTGACGTTAATAAATTTATTTTCAGAGATATAAAATATTTTTTGTCGTGAAAAATGCAGTTTTAGTCCGAGAAGTACGAAAATGTCTAAAAACGCTTGTATTCATCGAAAGTGGTCGTTTTTAGACGTTTCCAGATTTCTGACCAGAATAAATTTATTTCCAGAGATATAAAATATTTTTTGTCGTGAAAAATACAGTTTTATTCGGAGAAGTACGACAATGCCTAAAAACGCTCGTATTCGTTGAAAGTGAACGTTTTTAGACATTTCCAGCTCTCTGACGTTAATAAATTTATTTTCAAAGATATAAAATGTTTTTTGTCGTGAAAAATGCAGTTTTAGCCCGAGAAGTACGAAAATGTCTAAAAACGCTTTTATTCTTAGAAAGTGGTCGTTTTTAGACGTTTCCAGCTTTCTGACCAGAATAAATTTATTTCCAGAGATATAAAATATTTTTTGTCGTGAAAAATACAGTTTTATTCGGAGAAGTACGAAAATGCCTAAAAACGCTCGTATTCGTTGAAAGTGAACGTTTTTAGACATTTCCAGCTCTCTGACGTTAATAAATTTATTTTCAAAGATATAAAATATTTTTTGTCGTGAAAAATGCAGTTTTAGTCCGAGATGTACAAAAATGTCTAAAACGCTTGTATTCGTCGAAAGTGGTCATTTTTAGACGTTTCCAGCTTCTGACCTGAATAAATTGATTTTCAGAGATAAAAAATATTGTTTGTCGTGAAAAATACAGTTTTAGTCCGAGAAGTACGAAAATGTCTAAAAACGCTTGTATTCGTCGAAAGTGGTCGTTTTTAGACTTTTCCAGCTCTCTGACGTTAATAAATTTATTTTCAGAGATATAAAATATTTTTTGTCGTGAAAAATGCAGTCTTATTCCGAGAAGTACGAAAATGTCTAAAAACGCTTGTATTCATTGAAAGTGGTCGTTTTTAGACGTTTCCAGATTTCTGACCAGAATAAATTTATTTCCAGAGATATAAAATATTTTTTGTCGTGAAAAATACAGTTTTATTCGGAGAAGTACGAAAATGCCTAAAAACGCTCGTATTCGTTGAAAGTGATCGTTTTTGACGTTTCAAGCTTTCTGACCAGAATAAATTTATTTCCAGAGATATAAAATATTTTTTGTCGTGAAAAATACAGTTTTATTCGGAGAAGTACGAAAATGCCTAAAAACGCTCGTATTCGTTGAAAGTGAACGTTTTTAGACATTTCCAGCTCTCTGACGTTAATAAATTTATTTTCAAAGATATAAAATATTTTTTGTCGTGAAAAATGCAGTTTTAGTCCGAGAAGTACGAAAATGTCTAAAAACACTTTTATTCTTAGAAAGTAGTCGTTTTTAGACGTTTCCAGCTTTCTGACCAGAATAAATTTATTTCCAGAGATATAAAATATTTTTTGTCGTGAAAAATACAGTTTTATTCGGAGAAGTACGAAAATGCCTAAAAACGCTCGTATTCGTTGAAAGTGAACGTTTTTAGACATTTCCAGCTCTCTGACGTTAATAAATTTATTTTCAAAGATATAAAATATTTTTTGTCGTGAAAAATGCAGTTTTAGTCCGAGAAGTACAAAAATGTCTAAAACGCTTGTATTCGTCGAAAGTGGTCGTTTTTAGACGTTTTCAGCTTTCTGACCTGAATAAATTGATTTTCAGAGATAAAAAATATTTTTTGTCGTGAAAAATGCAGTTTTAGTCCGAGAAGTACGAAAATGTCTAAAAACGCTTGTATTCGTCGAAAGTGGTCGTTTTTAGACTTTTCCAGCTCTCTGACGTTAATCAATTTATTTTCAGAGATATAAAATATTTTTTGTCGTGAAAAATGCAGTCTTATTCCGAGAAGTACGAAAATGTCTAAAAACGCTTGTATTTGTCGAAAGTGATCGTTTTTAGACGTTTCCAGCTTTCTGACCAGAATAAATTTATTTCCAGAGATATAAAATATTTTTTGTCGTGAAAAATACAGTTTTATTCGGAGAAGTACGAAAATGCCTAAAAACGCTCGTATTCGTTGAAAGTGAACGCTTTTAGACATTTCCAGCTCTCTGACGTTAATAAATTTATTTTCAGAGATAAAAAATATTTTTTGTCGTGAAAAATGCAGTTTTAGTCCGAGAAGTACGAAAATGTCTAAAAACGCTTGTATTCGTCGAAAGTGGTCATTTTTAGACGTTTCCAGCTTCTGACCTGAATAAATTGATTTTCAGAGATAAAAAATATTTTTTGTCGTGAAAAATACAGTTTTATTCCGAGAAGTACGAAAATGCCTAAAAACGCTCGTATTCGTTGAAAGTGAACGTTTTTAGACATTTCCAGCTCTCTGACGTTAATAAATTTATTTTCAAAGATATAAAATATTTTTTGTCGTGAAAAATGCAGTTTTAGTCCGAGAAGTACGAAAATGTCTAAAAACGCTTGTATTCGTCGAAAGTGGTCGTTTTTAGACGTTTCCAGCTTTCTGACCAGAATAAATTTATTTCCAGAGATATAAAATATTTTTTGTCGTAAAAAATACAGTTTTATTCGGAGAAGTACGAAAATGCCTAAAAACGCTTGTATTCGTCGAAAGTGGTCGTTTTTAGACGTTTCCAGCTTTCTGACCTGAATAAATTGATTTTCAGAGATAAAAAATATTTTTTGTCGTGAAAAATACAGTTTTATTCCGAGAAGTACAAAAATGCCTAAAAACGCTCGTATTCGTTGAAAGTGAACGTTTTTAGACATTTCCAGCTCTCTGACGTTAATAAATTTATTTTCAGAGATATAAAATATTTTTTGTCGTGAAAAATGCAGTTTTAGTCCGAGAAGTACGAAAATGTCTAAAAACGCTTGTATTCATCGAAAGTGGTCGTTTTTAGACGTTTCCAGATTTCTGACCAGAATAAATTTATTTCCAGAGATATAAAATATTTTTTGTCGTGAAAAATACAGTTTTATTCGGAGAAGTACGACAATGCCTAAAAACGCTCGTATTCGTTGAAAGTGAACGTTTTTAGACATTTCCAGCTCTCTGACGTTAATAAATTTATTTTCAAAGATATAAAATATTTTTTGTCGTGAAAAATGCAGTTTTAGTCCGAGAAGTACGAAAATGTCTAAAAACGCTTTTATTCTTAGAAAGTAGTCGTTTTTAGACGTTTCCAGCTTTCTGACCAGAATAAATTTATTTCCAGAGATATAAAATATTTTTTGTCGTGAAAAATACAGTTTTATTCGGAGAAGTACGAAAATGCCTAAAAACGCTCGTATTCGTTGAAAGTGAACGTTTTTAGACATTTCCAGCTCTCTGACGTTAATAAATTTATTTTCAAAGATATAAAATATTTTTTGTCGTGAAAAATGCAGTTTTAGTCCGAGAAGTACAAAAATGTCTAAAACGCTTGTATTCGTCGAAAGTGGTCGTTTTTAGACGTTTCCAGCTTTCTGACCTGAATAAATTGATTTTCAGAGATAAAAAATATTTTTTGTCGTGAAAAATGCAGTTTTAGTCCGAGAAGTACGAAAATGTCTAAAAACGCTTGTATTCGTCGAAAGTGGTCGTTTTTAGACTTTTCCAGCTCTCTGACGTTAATCAATTTATTTTCAGAGATATAAAATATTTTTTGTCGTGAAAAATGCAGTCTTATTCCGAGAAGTACGAAAATGTCTAAAAACGCTTGTATTTGTCGAAAGTGATCGTTTTTAGACGTTTCCAGCTTTCTGACCAGAATAAATTTATTTCCAGAGATATAAAATATTTTTTGTCGTGAAAAATACAGTTTTATTCGGAGAAGTACGAAAATGCCTAAAAACGCTCGTATTCGTTGAAAGTGAACGCTTTTAGACATTTCCAGCTCTCTGACGTTAATAAATTTATTTTCAGAGATAAAAAATATTTTTTGTCGTGAAAAATGCAGTTTTAGTCCGAGAAGTACGAAAATGTCTAAAAACGCTTGTATTCGTCGAACGTGGTCATTTTTAGACGTTTCCAGCTTCTGACCTGAATAAATTGATTTTCAGAGATAAAAAATATTTTTTGTCGTGAAAAATACAGTTTTATTCCGAGAAGTACGAAAATGTCTAAAAACGCTTGTATTTGTCGAAAGTGATCGTTTTTAGACGTTTCAAGCTTTCTGACCAGAATAAATTTATTTCCAGAGATATAAAATATTTTTTGTCGTGAAAAATACAGTTTTATTCGGAGAAGTACGAAAATGCCTAAAAACGATCGTATTCGTTGAAAGTGAACGTTTTTAGACATTTCCAGCTCTCTGACGTTAATAAATTTATTTTCAAAGATATAAAATATTTTTTGTCGTGAAAAATGCAGTTTTAGTCCGAGAAGTACGAAAATGTCTAAAAACGCTTGTATTCTTCGAAAGTGGTCGTTTTTAGACGTTTCCAGCTTTCTGACCAGAATAAATTTATTTCCAGAGATATAAAATATTTTTTGTCGTGAAAAATACAGTTTTATTCGGAGAAGTACGAAAATGCCTAAAAACGATCGTATTCGTTGAAAGTGAACGTTTTTAGACATTTCCAGCTCTCTGACGTTAATAAATTAATTTTCAAAGATATAAAATATTTTTTGTCGTGAAAAATGCAGTTTTAGTCCGAGAAGTACGAAAATGTCTAAAAACGCTTTTATTCTTAGAAAGTAGTCGTTTTTAGACGTTTCCAGCTTTCTGACCAGAATAAATTTATTTCCAGAGATATAAAATATTTTTTGTCGTGAAAAATACAGTTTTATTCGGAGAAGTACGAAAATGCCTAAAAACGCTCGTATTCGTTGAAAGTGAACGTTTTTAGACATTTCCAGCTCTCTGACGTTAATAAATTTATTTTCAAAGATATAAAATATTTTTTGTCGTGAAAAATGCAGTTTTAGTCCGAGAAGTACAAAAATGTCTAAAACGCTTGTATTCGTCGAAAGTGGTCGTTTTTAGACGTTTCCAGCTTTCTGACCTGAATAAATTGATTTTCAGAGATAAAAAATATTTTTTGTCGTGAAAAATGCAGTTTTAGTCCGAGAAGTACGAAAATGTCTAAAAACGCTTGTATTCGTCGAAAGTGGTCGTTTTTAGACTTTTCCAGCTCTCTGACGTTAATCAATTTATTTTCAGAGATATAAAATATTTTTTGTCGTGAAAAATGCAGTCTTATTCCGAGAAGTACGAAAATGTCTAAAAACGCTTGTATTTGTCGAAAGTGATCGTTTTTAGACGTTTCCAGCTTTCTGACCAGAATAAATTTATTTCCAGAGATATAAAATATTTTTTGTCGTGAAAAATACAGTTTTATTCGGAGAAGTACGAAAATGCCTAAAAACGCTCGTATTCGTTGAAAGTGAACGCTTTTAGACATTTCCAGCTCTCTGACGTTAATAAATTTATTTTCAGAGATAAAAAATATTTTTTGTCGTGAAAAATGCAGTTTTAGTCCGAGAAGTACGAAAATGTCTAAAAACGCTTGTATTCGTCGAACGTGGTCATTTTTAGACGTTTCCAGCTTCTGACCTGAATAAATTGATTTTCAGAGATAAAAAATATTTTTTGTCGTGAAAAATACAGTTTTATTCCGAGAAGTACGAAAATGTCTAAAAACGCTTGTATTTGTCGAAAGTGATCGTTTTTAGACGTTTCAAGCTTTCTGACCAGAATAAATTTATTTCCAGAGATATAAAATATTTTTTGTCGTGAAAAATACAGTTTTATTCGGAGAAGTACGAAAATGCCTAAAAACGATCGTATTCGTTGAAAGTGAACGTTTTTAGACATTTCCAGCTCTCTGACGTTAATAAATTTATTTTCAAAGATATAAAATATTTTTTGTCGTGAAAAATGCAGTTTTAGTCCGAGAAGTACGAAAATGTCTAAAAACGCTTGTATTCTTCGAAAGTGGTCGTTTTTAGACGTTTCCAGCTTTCTGACCAGAATAAATTTATTTCCAGAGATATAAAATATTTTTTGTCGTGAAAAATACAGTTTTATTCGGAGAAGTACGAAAATGCCTAAAAACGATCGTATTCGTTGAAAGTGAACGTTTTTAGACATTTCCAGCTCTCTGACGTTAATAAATTTATTTTCAGAGATATAAAATATTTTTTGTCGTGAAAAATGCAGTTTTAGTCCGAGAAGTACGAAAATGTCTAAAAACGCTTGTATTCGTCGAAAGAGGTCGTTTTTATACGTTTCCAGCTTTCTGACCAGAATAAATTTATTTCCAGAGATATAAAATATTTTTTGTCGTGAAAAATACAGTTTTATTCTGAGAAGTACGAAAATGTCTAAAAACGCTTGTATTCGTCGAAAGTGGTCGTTTTTAGACGGTTCCAGCTTTCTGACCAGAATAAATTTATTTCCAGAGATATAAAATATTTTTTGTCGTGAAAAATACAGTTTTATTCGGAGAAGTACGAAAATGCCTAAAAACAATCGTATTCGTTGAAAGTGAACGTTTTTAGACATTTCCAGCTCTCTGACGTTAATAAATTTATTTTCAAAGATATAAAATATTTTTTGTCGTGAAAAATGCAGTTTTAGTCCGAGAAGTACGAAAATGTCTAAAAACGCTTGTATGCGTCGAAAGTGGTCGTTTTTAGACGTTTCCAGCTTTCTGACCTGAATAAATTGATTTTCAGAGATAAAAAATATTTTTTGTCGTGAAAAATACTGTTTTATTCCGAGAAGTACAAAAATGCCTAAAAACGCTCGTATACGTTGAAAGTGAACGTTTTTAGACATTTCCAGCTCTCTGACGTTAATAATTTTATTTTCAAAGATATTAAATATTTTTTGTCGTGAAAAATGCAGTTTTAGTCCGAGAAGTACGAAAATGTCTAAAAACGCTTGTATTCGTCGAAAGTGGTCGTTTTTAGACGTTTCCAGCTTTCTGACCTGAATAAATTGATTTTCAGAGATAAAAAATATTTTTTGTCGTGAAAAATACAGTTTTATTCAGAGAAGTACGAAAATGCCTAAAAACGCTCGTATTCGTTGAAAGTGAACGTTTTTAGACATTTCCAGCTCTCTGACGTTAATAAATTTATTTTCAGAGATAAAAAATATTTTTTGTCGTAAAAAATGCAGTTTTAGTCCGAGAAGTACGAAAATGTCTAAAAACGCTTGTATTCGTCGAAAGTGGTCGTTTTTAGACGTTTCCAGCTTTCTGACCAGAATAAATTTATTTCCAGAGATATAAAATATTTTTTGTCGTGAAAAATACAGTTTTATTCGGAGAAGTACGAAAATGCCTAAAAACGCTCGTATTCGTTGAAAGTGAACGTTTTTAGACATTTCCAGCTCTCTGACGTTAATAAATTTATTTTCAGAGATAAAAAATATTTTTTGTCGTGAAAAATGCAGTTTTAGTCCGAGAAGTACGAAAATGTCTAAAAACGCTTGTATGCGTCGAAAGTGGTCGTTTTTAGACGTTTCCAGCTTTCTGACCTGAATAAATTGATTTTCAGAGATAAAAAATATTTTTTGTCGTGAAAAATACAGTTTTATTCCGAGAAGTACAAAAATGCCTAAAAACGCTCGTATACGTTGAAAGTGAACGTTTTTAGACATTTCCAGCTCTCTGACGTTAATAAATTTATTTTCAGAGATATAAAATATTTTTTGTCGTGAAAAATGCAGTCTTATTCCGAGAAGTACGAAAATGTCTAAAAACGCTTGTATTTGTCGAAAGTGATCGTTTTTAGACGTTTCCAGCTTTCTGACCAGAATAAATTTATTTCCAGAGATATAAAATATTTTTTGTCGTGAAAAATACAGTTTTATTCGGAGAAGTACGAAAATACCTAAAAACGATCGTATTCGTTGAAAGTGAACGTTTTTAGACATTTCCAGCTCTCTGACGTTAATAAATTTATTTTCAAAGATATAAAATATTTTTTGTCGTGAAAAATGCAGTTTTAGTCCGAGAAGTACGAAAATGTCTAAAAACGCTTGTATTCATCGAAAGTGGTCGTTTTTAGACGTTTCCAGATTTCTGACCAGAATAAATTTATTTCCAGAGATATAAAATATTTTTTGGCGTGAAAAATACAGTTTTATTCGGAGAAGTACGAAAATGCCTAAAAACGCTCGTATTCTTTGAAAGTGAACGTTTTTAGACATTTCCAGCTCTCTGACGTTAATAAATTTATTTTCAAAGATATAAAATATTTTTTGTCGTGAAAAATGCAGTTTTAGTCCGACAAGTACGAAAATGTCTAAAAACGCTTGTATTCATCGAAAGTGGTCGTTTTTAGACGTTTCCAGATTTCTTACCAGAATAAATTTATTTCCAGAGATATAAAATATTTTTTGTCGTGAAAAATACAGTATTATTCGGAGAAGTACGAAAATGCCCAAAAACGCTCGTATTCGTTGAAAGTGAACGTTTTTAGACATTTCCAGCTCTCTGACGTTAATAAATTTATTTTCAAAGATATAAAATATTTTTTGTCGTGAAAAATGCAGTTTTAGTCCGAGAAGTACAAAAATGTCTAAAAACGCTCGTATTCGTTGAAAGTGAACGTTTTTAGACATTTCCAGCTTTCTGACCTGAATAAATTGATTTTCAGAGATAAAAAATATTTTTTGTCGTGAAAAATGCAGTTTTAGTCCGAGAAGTACGAAAATGTCTAAAAACGCTTGTATTCGTCGAAAGTGGTCGTTTTTAGACGTTTCCAGCTTTCTGACCTGAATAAATTGATTTTCAGAGATAAAAAATATTTTTTGTCGTGAAAAATACGGTTTTATTCCGAGAAGTACAAAAATGCCTAAAAACGCTCGTATTCGTTGAAAGTGAACGTTTTTAGACATTTCCAGCTCTCTGACGTTAATAAATTTATTTTCAGAGATATAAAATATTGTTTGTCGTGAAAAATGCAGTTTTAGTCCGAGAAGTACGAAAATGTCTAAAAACGCTTGTATTCATCGAAAGTGGTCGTTTTTAGACGTTTCCAGATTTCTGACCAGAATAAATTTATTTCCAGAGATATAAAATATTTTTTGTCGTGAAAAATACAGTTTTATTCGGAGAAGTACGACAATGCCTAAAAACGCTCGTATTCGTTGAAAGTGAACGTTTTTAGACATTTCCAGCTCTCTGACGTTAATAAATTTATTTTCAAAGATATAAAATGTTTTTTGTCGTGAAAAATGCAGTTTTAGTCCGAGAAGTACGAAAATGTCTAAAAACGCTTTTATTCTTAGAAAGTGGTCGTTTTTAGACGTTTCCAGCTTTCTGACCAGAATAAATTTATTTCCAGAGATATAAAATATTTTTTGTCGTGAAAAATACAGTTTTATTCGGAGAAGTACGAAAATGCCTAAAAACGCTCGTATTCGTTGAAAGTGAACGTTTTTAGACATTTCCAGCTCTCTGACGTTAATAAATTTATTTTCAAAGATATAAAATATTTTTTGTCGTGAAAAATGCAGTTTTAGTCCGAGATGTACAAAAATGTCTAAAACGCTCGTATTCGTCGAAAGTGGTCATTTTTAGACGTTTCCAGCTTCTGACCTGAATAAATTGATTTTCAGAGATAAAAAATATTTTTTGTCGTGAAAAATACAGTTTTAGTCCGAGAAGTACGAAAATGTCTAAAAACGCTTGTATTCGTCGAAAGTGGTCGTTTTTAGACTTTTCCAGCTCTCTGACGTTAATAAATTTATTTTCAGAGATATAAAATATTTTTTGTCGTGAAAAATGCAGTCTTATTCCGAGAAGTACGAAAATGTCTAAAAACGCTTGTATTCATCGAAAGTGGTCGTTTTTAGACGTTTCCAGATTTCTGACCAGAATAAATTTATTTCCAGAGATATAAAATATTTTTTGTCGTGAAAAATACAGTTTTATTCGGAGAAGTACGAAAATGCCTAAAAACGCTCGTATTCGTTGAAAGTGAACGTTTTTAGACATTTCCAGCTCTCTGACGTTAATAAATTTATTTTCAAAGATATAAAATATTTTTTGTCGTGAAAAATGCAGTTTTAGTCCGAGATGTACAAAAATGTCTAAAAACGCTTGTATTTGTCGAAAGTGATCGTTTTTGACGTTTCAAGCTTTCTGACCAGAATAAATTTATTTCCAGAGATATAAAATATTTTTTGTCGTGAAAAATACAGTTTTATTCGAAGAAGTACGAAAATGCCTAAAAACGATCGTATTCGTTGAAAGAGAACGTTTTTAGACATTTCCAGCTCTCTGACGTTAATAAATTTATTTTCAAAGATATAAAATATTTTTTGTTGTGAAAAATGCAGTTTTAGTCCGAGAAGTACGAAAATGTCTAAAAACGCTTTTATTCTTAGAAAGTAGTCGTTTTTAGACGTTTCCAGCTTTCTGACCAGAATAAATTTATTTCCAGAGATATAAAATATTTTTTGTCGTGAAAAATACAGTTTTATTCGGAGAAGTACGAAAATGCCTAAAAACGATCGTATTCGTTGAAAGTGAACGTTTTTAGACATTTCCAGCTCTCTGACGTTAATAAATTGATTTTCAGAGATAAAAAATATTTTTTGTCGTGAAAAATACAGTTTTAGTCCGAGAAGTACAAAAATGTCTAAAACGCTTGTATTCGTCGAAAGTGGTCGTTTTTAGACGTTTCCAGCTTTCTGACCTGAATAAATTGATTTTCAGAGATAAAAAATATTTTTTGTCGTGAAAAATGCAGTTTTAGTCCGAGAAGTACGAAAATGTCTAAAAACGCTTGTATTCGTCGAAAGTGGTCGTTTTTAGACTTTTCCAGCTCTCTGACGTTAATCAATTTATTTTCAGAGATATAAAATATTTTTTGTCGTGAAAAATGTAGTCTTATTCCGAGAAGTACGAAAATGTCTAAAAACGCTTGTATTTGTCGAAAGTGATCGTTTTTAGACGTTTCCAGCTTTCTGACCAGAATAAATTTATTTCCAGAGATATAAAATATTTTTTGTCGTGAAAAATACAGTTTTATTCGGAGAAGTACGAAAATGCCTAAAAACGATCGTATTCGTTGAAAGTGAACGTTTTTAGACATTTCCAGCTCTCTGATGTTAATAAATTTATTTTCAAAGATATAAAATATTTTTTGTCGTGAAAAATGCAGTTTTAGTCCGAGAAGTACGAAAATGTCTAAAAACGCTTGCATTCGTCGAAAGTGGTCGTTTTTAGACGTTTCCAGCTTTCTGACCAGAATAAATTTATTTCCAGAGATATAAAATATTTTTTGTCGTGAAAAATACAGTTTTATTCGGAGAAGTACGAAAATGCCTAAAAACGCTCGTATTCGTTGAAAGTGAACGCTTTTAGACATTTCCAGCTCTCTGACGTTAATAAATTTATTTTCAGAGATAAAAAATATTTTTTGTCGTGAAAATGCAGTTTTAGTCCGAGAAGTACGAAAATGTCTAAAAACGCTTGTATTCGTCGAAAGTGGTCATTTTTAGACGTTTCCAGCTTCTGACCTGAATAAATTGATTTTCAGAGATAAAAAATATTTTTTGTCGTGAAAAATACAGTTTTATTCCGAGAAATACGAAAATGTCTAAAAACGCTTGTATTTGTCGAAAGTGATCGTTTTTAGACGTTTCAAGCTTTCTGACCAGAATAAATTTATTTCCAGAGATATAAAATATTTTTTGTCGTGAAAAATACAGTTTTATTCGGAGAAGTACGAAAATGCCTAAAAACGATCGTATTCGTTGAAAGTGAACGTTTTTAGACATTTCCAGCTCTCTGACGTTAATAAATTTATTTTCAAAGATATAAAATATTTTTTGTCGTGAAAAATGCAGTTTTAGTCCGAGAAGTACGAAAATGTCTAAAAACGCTTGTATTCTTCGAAAGTGGTCGTTTTTAGACGTTTCCAGCTTTCTGACCAGAATAAATTTATTTCCAGAGATATAAAATATTTTTTGTCGTGAAAAATTCAGTTTTATTCGGAGAAGTACGAAAATGCCTAAAAACGATCGTATTCGTTGAAAGTGAACGTTTTTAGACATTTCCAGCTCTCTGACGTTAATAAATTTATTTTCAAAGATATAAAATATTTTTTGTCGTGAAAAATGCAGTTTTAGTCCGAGAAGTACGAAAATGTCTAAAACGTTTGTATTCGTCGAAAGTGGTCGTTTTTAGACGTTTCCAGCTTTCTGACCTGAATAAATTGATTTTCAGAGATAAAAAATATTTTTTGTCGTGAAAAATGCAGTTTTAGTCCGAGAAGTACGAAAATGTCTAAAAACGCTTGTATTCGTCGAAAGTGGTCGTTTTTAGACGTTTCCAGCTCTTTGACGTTAATAAATTTATTTTCAGAGATATAAAATATTTTTTGTCGTGAAAAATGCAGTCTTATTCCGAGAAGTCCGAAAATGTCTAAAAACGCTTGTATTTGTCGAAAGTGATCGTTTTTAGACGTTTCCAGCTTTCTGACCAGAATAAATTTATTTCCAGAGATATAAAATATTTTTTGTCCTGAAAAATACAGTTTTATTCGGAGAAGTACGAAAATGCCTAAAAACGATCGTATTCGTTGAAAGTGAACGTTTTTAGACATTTCCAGCTCTCTGACGTTAATAAATTTATTTTCAAAGATATAAAATATTTTTTGTCGTGAAAAATGCAGTTTTAGTCCGAGAAGTACGAAAATGTCTAAAAACGCTTGTATTCGTCGAAAGTGGTCGTTTTTAGACGTTTCCAGCTTTCTGACCAGAATAAATTTATTTCCAGAGATATAAAATATTTTTTGTCGTGAAAAATATAGTTTTATTCGGAGAAGTACGAAAATGCCTAAAAACGCTCGTATTCGTTGAAAGTGAACGTTTTTAGACATTTCCAGCTCTCTGACGTTAATAAATTTATTTTCAGAGATAAAAAATATTTTTTGTCGTGAAAAATGCAGTTTTAGTCCGAGAAGTACGAAAATGTCTAAAAACGCTTGTATTCGTCGAAAGTGGTCGTTTTTAGACGTTTCCAGCTTTCTGACCTGAATAAATTGATTTTCAGAGATAAAAAATATTTTTTGTCGTGAAAAATACAGTTTTATTCCGAGAAGTACAAAAATGTCTAAAAACGCTTGTATTTGTCGAAAGTGATCGTTTTTAGACGTTTCCAGTTTTCTGACCAGAATAAATTTATTTCCAGAGATATAAAATATTTTTTGTCGTGAAAAATACAGTTTTATTCGGAGAAGTACGAAAATGCCTAAAAACGATCGTATTCGTTGAAAGTGAACGTTTTTAGACATTTCCAGCTCTCTGACGTTAATAAATTTATTTTCAAAGATATAAAATATTTTTTGTCGTGAAAAATGCAGTTTTAGTCCGAGAAGTACGAAAATGTCTAAAAACGCTTGTATTCTTCGAAAGTGGTCGTTTTTAGACGTTTCCAGCTTTCTGACCAGAATAAATTTATTTCCAGAGATATAAAATATTTTTTGTCGTGAAAAATACAGTTTTATTCGGAGAAGTACGAAAATGCCTAAAAATGCTCGTATTCGTTGAAAGTGAACGTTTTTAGACATTTCCAGCTCTCTGACGTTAATAAATTTATTTTCAAAGATATAAAATATTTTTTGTCGTGAAAAATGCAGTTTTAGTCCGAAAAGTACGAAAATGTCTAAAAACGCTTGTATTCGTCGAAAGTGGTAGTTTTTAGACGTTTCCAGCTTTCTGACCTGAATAAATTGATTTTCAGAGATAAAAAATATTTTTTGTCGTGAAAAATACAGTTTTATTCAGAGAAGTACAAAAATGCCTAAAAACGCTCGTATTCGTTGAAAGTGAACGTTTTTAGACATTTCCAGCTGTCTGACGTTAATAAATTTATTTTCAGAGATATAAAATATTTTTTGTCGTGAAAAATGCAGTCTTATTCCGAGCAGTACGAAAATGTCTAAAAACGCTTGTATTTGTCGAAAGTGATCGTTTTTAGACGTTTCCAGCTTTCTGACCAGAATAAATTTATTTCCAGAGATATAAATTTTTTTTTTCGTGAAAAATACAGTTTTATTCGGAGAAGTACGAAAATGCCTAAAAACGATCGTATTCGTTGAAAGTGAACGTTTTTAGACATTTCCAGCTCTCTGACGTTAATAAATTTATTTTCAAAGATATAAAATATTTTTTGTCGTGAAAAATGCAGTTTTAGTCCGAGAAGTACGAAAATGTCTAAAAACGCTTGTATTCGTCGAAAGTGGTCGTTTTTAGACATTTCCAGCTTTCTGACCAGAATAAATTTATTTCCAGAGATATAAAATATTTTTTGTCGTGAAAAATACAGTTTTATTCGAAGAAGTACGAAAATGCCTAAAAACGCTCGTATTCGTTGAAAGTGAACGTTTTTAGACATTTCCAGCTCTCTGACGTTAATAAATTTATTTTCAAAGATATAAAATATTTTTTGTCGTGAAAAATGCAGTTTTAGTCCGAGAAGTACGAAAATGTCTAAAAACGCTTGTATTCGTCGAAAGTGGTCGTTTTTAGACGTTTCTAGCTTTCTGACCAGAATAAATTTATTTCCAGAGATATAAAATATTTTTTATCGTGAAAAATACAGTTTTATTCGGAGAAGTACGAAAATGCCTAAAAACGCTTTTATTCTTAGAAAGTGGTCGTTTTTAGACGTTTCCAGCTTTCTGACCAGAATAAATTTATTTCCAGAGATATAAAATATTTTTTGTCGTGAAAAATACAGTTTTATTCGGAGAAGTACGAAAATGCCTAAAAACGCTCGTATTCGTTGAAAGTGAACGTTTTTAGACATTTCCAGCTCTCTGACGTTAATAAATTTATTTTCAAAGATATAAAATATTTTTTGTCGTGAAAAATGCAGTTTTAGTCCGAGATGTACAAAAATGTCTAAAACGCTTGTATTCGTCGAAAGTGGTCATTTTTAGACGTTTCCAGCTTCTGACCTGAATAAATTGATTTTCAGAGATAAAAAATATTTTTTGTCGTGAAAAATACAGTTTTAGTCCGAGAAGTACGAAAATGTCTAAAAACGCTTGTATTCGTCGAAAGTGGTCGTTTTTAGACTTTTCCAGCTCTCTGACGTTAATAAATTTATTTTCAGAGATATAAAATATTTTTTGTCGTGAAAAATGCAGTCTTATTCCGAGAAGTACGAAAATGTCTAAAAACGCTTGTATTCATCGAAAGTGGTCGTTTTTAGACGTTTCCAGATTTCTGACCAGAATAAATTTATTTCCAGAGATATAAAATATTTTTTGTCGTGAAAAATACAGTTTTATTCGGAGAAGTACGAAAATGCCTAAAAACGCTCGTATTCGTTGAAAGTGAACGTTTTTAGACATTTCCAGCTCTCTGACGTTAATAAATTTATTTTCAAAGATATAAAATATTTTTTGTCGTGAAAAATGCAGTTTTAGTCCGAGATGTACAAAAATGTCTAAAAACGCTTGTATTTGTCGAAAGTGATCGTTTTTGACGTTTCAAGCTTTCTGACCAGAATAAATTTATTTCCAGAGATATGAAATATTTTTTGTCGTGAAAAATACAGTTTTATTCGGAGAAGTACGAAAATGCCTAAAAACGATCGTATTCGTTGAAAGAGAACGTTTTTAGACATTTCCAGCTCTCTGACGTTAATAAATTTATTTTCAAAGATATAAAATATTTTTTGTCGTGAAAAATGCAGTTTTAGTCCGAGAAGTACGAAAATGTCTAAAAACGCTTTTATTCTTAGAAAGTAGTCGTTTTTAGACGTTTCCAGCTTTCTGACCAGAATAAATTTATTTCCAGAGATATAAAATATTTTTTGTCGTGAAAAATACAGTTTTATTCGGAGAAGTACGAAAATGCCTAAAAACGCAAGTATTCGTTGAAAGTGAACGTTTTTAGACATTTCCAGCTCTCTGACGTTAATAAATTTATTTTCAAAGATATAAAATATTTTTTGTCGTGAAAAATGCAGTTTTAGTCCGAGAAGTACGAAAATGTCTAAAAACGCTTGTATTCGTCGAAAGTGGTCGTTTTTAGACTTTTCCAGCTCTCTGACGTTAATCAATTTATTTTCAGAGATATAAAATATTTTTTGTCGTGAAAAATGCAGTCTTATTCCGAGAAGTACGAAAATGTCTAAAAACGCTTGTATTTGTCGAAAGTGATCGTTTTTAGACGTTTCCAGCTTTCTGACCAGAATAAATTTATTTCCAGAGATATAAAATATTTTTTGTCGTGAAAAATACAGTTTTATTCGGAGAAGTACGAAAATGCCTAAAAACGATCGTATTCGTTGAAAGTGAACGTTTTTAGACATTTCCAGCTCTCTGACGTTAATAAATTTATTTTCAAAGATATAAAATATTTTTTGTCGTGAAAAATGCAGTTTTAGTCCGAGAAGTACGAAAATGTCTAAAAACGCTTGTATTCGTCGAAAGTGGTTGTTTTTAGACGTTTCCAGCTTTCTGACCAGAATAAATTTATTTCCAGAGATATAAAATATTTTTTGTCGTGAAAAATACAGTTTTATTCGGAGAAGTACGAAAATGCCTAAAAACGCTCGTATTCGTTGAAAGTGAACGCTTTTAGACATTTCCAGCTCTCTGACGTTAATAAATTTATTTTCAGAGATAAAAAATATTTTTTGTCGTGAAAAATGCAGTTTTAGTCCGAGAAGTACGAAAATGTCTAAAAACGCTTGTATTCGTCGAAAGTGGTCATTTTTAGACGTTTCCAGCTTCTGACCTGAATAAATTGATTTTCAGAGATAAAAAATATTTTTTGTCGTGAAAAATACAGTTTTATTCCGAGAAGTACGAAAATGTCTAAAAACGCTTGTATTTGTCGAAAGTGATCGTTTTTAGACGTTTCAAGCTTTCTGACCAGAATAAATTTATTTCCAGAGATATAAAATATTTTTTGTCGTGAAAAATACAGTTTTATTCGGAGAAGTACGAAAATGCCTAAAAACGATCGTATTCGTTGAAAGTGAACGTTTTTAGACATTTCCAGCTCTCTGACGTTAATAAATTTATTTTCAAAGATATAAAATATTTTTTGTCGTGAAAAATGCAGTTTTAGTCCGAGAAGTACGAAAATGTCTAAAAACGCTTGTATTCTTCGAAAGTGGTCGTTTTTAGACGTTTCCAGCTTTCTGACCAGAATAAATTTATTTCCAGAGATATAAAATATTTTTTGTCGTGAAAAATTCAGTTTTATTCGGAGAAGTAGGAAAATGCCTAAAAACGATCGTATTCGTTGAAAGTGAACGTTTTTAGACATTTACAGCTCTCTGACGTTAATAAATTTATTTTCAAAGATATAAAATATTTTTTGTCGTGAAAAATGCAGTTTTAGTCCGAGAAGTACGAAAATGTCTAAAACGCTTGTATTCGTCGAAAGTGGTCGTTTTTAGACGTTTCCAGCTTTCTGACCTGAATAAATTGATTTTCAGAGATAAAAAATATTTTTTGTCGTGAAAAATGCAGTTTTAGTCCGAGAAGTACGAAAATGTCTAAAAACGCTTGTATTCGTCGAAAGTGGTCGTTTTTAGACGTTTCCAGCTCTTTGACGTTAATAAATTTATTTTCAGAGATATAAAATATTTTTTGTCGTGAAAAATGCAGTCTTATTCCGAGAAGTCCGAAAATGTCTAAAAACGCTTGTATTTGTCGAAAGTGATCGTTTTTAGACGTTTCCAGCTTTCTGACCAGAATAAATTTATTTCCAGAGATATAAAATATTTTTTGTCCTGAAAAATACAGTTTTATTCGGAGAAGTACGAAAATGCCTAAAAACGATCGTATTCGTTGAAAGTGAACGTTTTTAGACATTTCCAGCTCTCTGACGTTAATAAATTTATTTTCAAAGATATAAAATATTTTTTGTCGTGAAAAATGCAGTTTTAGTCCGAGAAGTACGAAAATGTCTAAAAACGCTTGTATTCGTCGAAAGTGGTCGTTTTTAGACGTTTCCAGCTTTCTGACCAGAATAAATTTATTTCCAGAGATATAAAATATTTTTGTCGTGAAAAATATAGTTTTATTCGGAGAAGTACGAAAATGCCTAAAAACGCTCGTATTCGTTGAAAGTGAACGTTTTTAGACATTTCCAGCTCTCTGACGTTAATAAATTTATTTTCAGAGATAAAAAATATTTTTTGTCGTGAAAAATGCAGTTTTAGTCCGAGAAGTACGAAAATGTCTAAAAACGCTTGTATTCGTCGAAAGTGGTCGTTTTTAGACGTTTCCAGCTTTCTGACCTGAATAAATTGATTTTCAGAGATAAAAAATATTTTTTGTCGTGAAAAATACAGTTTTATTCCGAGAAGTACAAAAATGTCTAAAAACGCTTGTATTTGTCGAAAGTGATCGTTTTTAGACGTTTCCAGCTTTCTGACCAGAATAAATTTATTTCCAGAGATATAAAATATTTTTTGTCGTGAAAAATACAGTTTTATTCGGAGAAGTACGAAAATGCCTAAAAACGATCGTATTCGTTGAAAGTGAACGTTTTTAGACATTTCCAGCTCTCTGACGTTAATAAATTTATTTTCAAAGATATAAAATATTTTTTGTCGTGAAAAATGCAGTTTTAGTCCGAGAAGTACGAAAATGTCTAAAAACGCTTGTATTCTTCGAAAGTGGTCGTTTTTAGACGTTTCCAGCTTTCTGACCAGAATAAATTTATTTCCAGAGATATAAAATATTTTTTGTCGTGAAAAATTCAGTTTTATTCGGAGAAGTACGAAAATGCCTAAAAACGCTCGTATTCGTTGAAAGTGAACGTTTTTAGACATTTCCAGCACTCTGACGTTAATAAATTTATTTTCAAAGATATAAAATATTTTTTGTCGTGAAAAATGCAGTTTTAGTCCGAAAAGTACGAAAATGTCTAAAAACGCTTGTATTCGTCGAAAGTGGTAGTTTTTAGACGTTTCCAGCTTTCTGACCTGAATAAATTGATTTTCAGAGATAAAAAATATTTTTTGTCGTGAAAAATACAGTTTTATTCAGAGAAGTACAAAAATGCCTAAAAACGCTCGTATTCGTTGAAAGTGAACGTTTTTAGACATTTCCAGCTCTCTGACGTTAATAAATTTATTTTCAGAGATATAAAATATTTTTTGTCGTGAAAAATGCAGTCTTATTCCGAGAAGTACGAAAATGTCTAAAAACGCTTGTATTTGTCGAAAATGATCGTTTTTAGACGTTTCCAGCTTTCTGACCAGAATAAATTTATTTCCAGAGATATAAAATTTTTTTTTCGTGAAAAATACAGTTTTATTCGGAGAAGTACGAAAATGCCTAAAAACGATCGTATTCGTTGAAAGTGAACGTTTTTAGACATTTCCAGCTCTCTGACGTTAATAAATTTATTTTCAAAAATATAAAATATTTTTTGTCGTGAAAAATGCAGTTTTAGTCCGAGAAGTACGAAAATGTCTAAAAACGCTTGTATTCGTCGAAAGTGGTCGTTTTTAGACATTTCCAGCTTTCTGACCAGAATAAATTTATTTCCAGAGATATAAAATATTTTTTGTCGTGAAAAATACAGTTTTATTCGAAGAAGTACGAAAATGCCTAAAAACGCTCGTATTCGTTGAAAGTGAACGTTTTTAGACATTTCCAGCTCTCTGACGTTAATAAATTTATTTTCAAAGATATAAAATATTTTTTGTCGTGAAAAATGCAGTTTTAGTCCGAGAAGTACGAAAATGTCTAAAAACGCTTGTATTCGTCGAAAGTGGTCGTTTTTAGACGTTTCCAGCTTTCTGACCAGAATAAATTTATTTCCAGAGATATAAAATATTTTTTGTCGTGAAAAATATAGTTTTATTCGGAGAAGTACGAAAATGCCTAAAAACGCTCGTATTCGTTGAAAGTGAACGTTTTTAGACATTTCCAGCTCTCTGACGTTAATAAATTTATTTTCAGAGATAAAAAATATTTTTTGTCGTGAAAAATGCAGTTTTAGTCCGAGAAGTACGAAAATGTCTAAAAACGCTTGTATTCGTCGAAAGTGGTCGTTTTTAGACGTTTCCAGCTTTCTGACCTGAATAAATTGATTTTCAGTGATTAAAAATTTTTTTTTGTCGTGAAAAATACAGTTTTATTCAGAGAAGTACGAAAATGCCTAAAAACGCTCGTATTCGTTGAAAGTGAACGTTTTTAGACATTTCCAGCTCTCTGACGTTAATAAATTTATTTTCAAAGATATAAAATATTTTTTGTCGTGAAAAATGCAGTTTTAGTCCGAGAAGTACGAAAATGTCTAAAAACGCTTGTATTCGTCGAAAGTGGTCGTTTTTAGACGTTTCCAGCTTTCTGACCAGAATAAATTTATTTCCAGAGATATAAAATATTTTTTGTCGTGAAAAATATAGTTTTATTCGGAGAAGTACGAAAATGCCTAAAAACGCTCGTATTCGTTGAAAGTGAACGTTTTTAGACATTTCCAGCTCTCTGACGTTAATAAATTTATTTTCAGAGATAAAAAATATTTTTTGTCGTGAAAAATGCAGTTTTAGTCCGAGAAGTACGAAAATGTCTAAAAACGCTTGTATTTGTCGAAAGTGATCGTTTTTAGACGTTTCCAGCTTTCTGACCAGAATAAATTTATTTCCAGAGATATAAAATATTTTTTTTCGTGAAAAATACAGTTTTATTCGGAGAAGTACGAAAATGCCTAAAAACGATCGTATTCGTTGAAAGTGAACGTTTTTAGACATTTCCAGCTCTCTGACGTTAATAAATTTATTTTCAAAGATATAAAATATTTTTTGTCGTGAAAAATGCAGTTTTAGTCCGAGAAGTACGAAAATGTCTAAAAACGCTTGTATTCGTCGAAAGTGGTCGTTTTTAGACGTTTCCAGCTTTCTGACCAGAATAAATTTATTTCCAGAGATATAAAATATTTTTTGTCGTGAAAAATACAGTTTTATTCGAAGAAGTACGAAAATGCCTAAAAACGCTCGTATTCGTTGAAAGTGAACGTTTTTAGACATTTCCAGCTCTCTGACGTTAATAAATTTATTTTCAAAGATATAAAATATTTTTTGTCGTGAAAAATGCAGTTTTAGTCCGAAAAGTACGAAAATGTCTAAAAACGCTTGTATTCGTCGAAAGTGGTCGTTTTTAGACGTTTCCAGCTTTCTGACCTGAATAAATTGATTTTCAGAGATAAAAAATATTTTTTGTCGTGAAAAATACAGTTTTATTCAGAGAAGTACGAAAATGCCTAAAAACGCTCGTATTCGTTGAAAGTGAACGTTTTTAGACATTTCCAGCTCTCTGACGTTAATAAATTTATTTTCAGAGATAAAAAATATTTTTTGTCGTGAAAAATGCAGTTTTAGTCCGAGAAGTACGAAAATGTCTAAAAACGCTTGTATTCGTCGAAAGTGGTCGTTTTTAGATGTTTCCAGCTTTCTGACCTGAATAAATTGATTTTCAGAGATAAAAAATATTTTTTGTCGTGAAAAATGCAGTTTTAGTCCGAGAAGTACAAAAATGTCTAAAAACGCTTGTATTCGTCGAAAGTGGTCGTTTTTAGACGTTTCCAGCTTTCTGACCAGAATAAATTTATTTCCAGAGATATAAAATATTTTTTGTCGTGAAAAATACAGTTTTATTCGAAGAAGTACGAAAATGCCTAAAAACGCTCGTATTCGTTGAAAGTGAACGTTTTTAGACATTTCCAGCTCTCTGACGTTAATAAATTTATTTTCAAAGATATAAAATATTTTTTGTCGTGAAAAATGCAGTTTTAGTCCGAAAAGTACGAAAATGTCTAAAAACGCTTGTATTCGTCGAAAGTGGTCGTTTTTAGACGTTTCCAGCTTTCTGACCTGAATAAATTGATTTTCAGAGATAAAAAATATTTTTTGTCGTGAAAAATACAGTTTTATTCAGAGAAGTACGAAAATGCCTAAAAACGCTCGTATTCGTTGAAAGTGAACGTTTTTAGACATTTCCAGCTCTCTGACGTTAATAAATTTATTTTCAGAGATAAAAAATATTTTTTGTCGTGAAAAATGCAGTTTTAGTCCGAGAAGTACGAAAATGTCTAAAAACGCTTGTATTCGTCGAAAGTGGTCGTTTTTAGACGTTTCCAGCTTTCTGACCTGAATAAATTGATTTTCAGAGATAAAAAATATTTTTTGTCGTGAAAAATACAGTTTTATTCCGAGAAGTACAAAAATGTCTAAAAACGCTCGTATTCGTTGAAAGTGAACGTTTTTAGACATTTCCAGCTCTCTGACGTTAATAAATTTATTTTCAAAGATATAAAATATTTTTTGTCGTGAAAAATGCAGTTTTAGTCCGAGAAGTACGAAAATGTCTAAAAACGCTTGTATTCGTCGAAAGTGGTCGTTTTTAGACGTTTCCAGCTTTCTGACCAGAATAAATTTATTTCCAGAGATATAAAATATTTTTTGTCGTGAAAAATATAGTTTTATTCGGAGAAGTACGAAAATGCCTAAAAACGCTCGTATTCGTTGAAAGTGAACGTTTTTAGACATTTCCAGCTCTCTGACGTTAATAAATTTATTTTCAGAGATAAAAAATATTTTTTGTCGTGAAAAATGCAGTTTTAGTCCGAGAAGTACGAAAATGTCTAAAAACGCTTGTATTCGTCGAAAGTGGTCGTTTTTAGACGTTTCCAGCTTTCTGACCTGAATAAATTGATTTTCAGAGATAAAAAATATTTTTTGTCGTGAAAAATACAGTTTTATTCCGAGAAGTACAAAAATGTCTAAAAACGCTCGTATTCGTTGAAAGTGAACGTTTTTAGACATTTCCAGCTCTCTGACGTTAATAAATTTATTTTCAAAGATATAAAATATTTTTTGTCGTGAAAAATGCAGTTTTAGTCCGAGAAGTACGAAAATGTCTAAAAACGCTTGTATTCGTCGAAAGTGGTCGTTTTTAGACGTTTCCAGCTTTCTGACCAGAATAAATTTATTTTCAAAGATATAAAATATTTTTTGTCGTGAAAAATGCAGTTTTAGTCCGAAAAGTACGAAAATGTCTAAAAACGCTTGTATTCGTCGAAAGTGGTCGTTTTTAGACGTTTCCAGCTTTCTGACCTGAATAAATTGATTTTCAGAGATAAAAAATATTTTTTGTCGGGAAAAATACAGTTTTATTCAGAGAAGTACGAAAATGCCTAAAAACGCTCGTATTCGTTGAAAGTGAACGTTTTTAGACATTTCCAGCTCTCTGACGTTAATAAATTTATTTTCAGAGATAAAAAATATTTTTTGTCGTGAAAAATGCAGTTTTAGTCCGAGAAGTACGAAAATGTCTAAAAACGCTTGTATTCGTCGAAAGTGGTCGTTTTTAGATGTTTCCAGCTTTCTGACCTGAATAAATTGATTTTCAGAGATAAAAAATATTTTTTGTCGTGAAAAATGCAGTTTTAGTCCGAGAAGTACGAAAATGTCTAAAAACGCTTGTATTCGTCGAAAGTGGTCGTTTTTAGACGTTTCCAGCTTTCTGACCAGAATAAATTTATTTCCAGAGATATAAAATATTTTTTGTCGTGAAAAATACAGTTTTATTCGAAGAAGTACGAAAATGCCTAAAAACGCTCGTATTCGTTGAAAGTGAACGTTTTTAGACATTTCCAGCTCTCTGACGTTAATAAATTTATTTTCAGAGATAAAAAATATTTTTTGTCGTGAAAAATGCAGTTTTAGTCCGAGAAGTACGAAAATGTCTAAAAACGCTTGTATTCGTCGAAAGTGGTCGTTTTTAGACGTTTCCAGCTTTCTGACCTGAATAAATTGATTTTCAGTGATAAAAAATATTTTTTGTCGTGAAAAATACAGTTTTATTCAGAGAAGTACGAAAATGCCTAAAAACGCTCGTATTCGTTGAAAGTGAACGTTTTTAGACATTTCCAGCTCTCTGACGTTAATAAATTTATTTTCAAAGATATAAAATATTTTTTGTCGTGAAAAATGCAGTTTTAGTCCGAGAAGTACGAAAATGTCTAAAAACGCTTGTATTCGTCGAAAGTGGTCGTTTTTAGACGTTTCCAGCTTTCTGACCAGAATAAATTTATTTCCAGAGATATAAAATATTTTTTGTCGTGAAAAATATAGTTTTATTCGGAGAAGTACGAAAATGCCTAAAAACGCTCGTATTCGTTGAAAGTGAACGTTTTTAGACATTTCCAGCTCTCTGACGTTAATAAATTTATTTTCAGAGATAAAAAATATTTTTTGTCGTGAAAAATGCAGTTTTAGTCCGAGAAGTACGAAAATGTCTAAAAACGCTTGTATTCGTCGAAAGTGGTCGTTTTTAGACGTTTCCAGCTTTCTGACCTGAATAAATTGATTTTCAGAGATAAAAAATATTTTTTGTCGTGAAAAATACAGTTTTATTCCGAGAAGTACAAAAATGTCTAAAAACGCTTGTATTTGTCGAAAGTGATCGTTTTTAGACGTTTCCAGCTTTCTGACCAGAATAAATTTATTTCCAGAGATATAAAATATTTTTTGTCGTGAAAAATGCAGTTTTAGTCCGAAAAGTACGAAAATGTCTAAAAACGCTTGTATTCGTCGAAAGTGGTCGTTTTTAGACGTTTCCAGCTTTCTGACCTGAATAAATTGATTTTCAGAGATAAAAAATATTTTTTGTCGTGAAAAATACAGTTTTATTCAGAGAAGTACGAAAATGCCTAAAAACGCTCGTATTCGTTGAAAGTGAACGTTTTTAGACATTTCCAGCTCTCTGACGTTAATAAATTTATTTTCAGAGATAAAAAATATTTTTTGTCGTGAAAAATGCAGTTTTAGTCCGAGAAGTACGAAAATGTCTAAAAACGCTTGTATTCGTCGAAAGTGGTCGTTTTTAGATGTTTCCAGCTTTCTGACCTGAATAAATTGATTTTCAGAGATAAAAAATATTTTTTGTCGTGAAAAATGCAGTTTTAGTCCGAGAAGTACGAAAATGTCTAAAAACGCTTGTATTCGTCGAAAGTGGTCGTTTTTAGACGTTTCCAGCTTTCTGACCAGAATAAATTTATTTCCAGAGATATAAAATATTTTTTGTCGTGAAAAATACAGTTTTATTCGAAGAAGTACGAAAATGCCTAAAAACGCTCGTATTCGTTGAAAGTGAACGTTTTTAGACATTTCCAGCTCTCTGACGTTAATAAATTTATTTTCAAAGATATAAAATATTTTTTGTCGTGAAAAATGCAGTTTTAGTCCGAAAAGTGCGAAAATGTCTAAAAACGCTTGTATTCGTCGAAAGTGGTCGTTTTTAGACGTTTCCAGCTTTCTGACCTGAATAAATTGATTTTCAGAGATAAAAAATATTTTTTGTCGTGAAAAATACAGTTTTATTCAGAGAAGTACGAAAATGCCTAAAAACGCTCGTATTCGTTGAAAGTGAACGTTTTTAGACATTTCCAGCTCTCTGACGTTAATAAATTTATTTTCAGAGATAAAAAATATTTTTTGTCGTGAAAAATGCAGTTTTAGTCCGAGAAGTACGAAAATGTCTAAAAACGCTTGTATTCGTCGAAAGTGGTCGTTTTTAGACGTTTCCAGCTTTCTGACCTGAATAAATTGATTTTCAGAGATAAAAAATATTTTTTGTCGTGAAAAATACAGTTTTATTCCGAGAAGTACAAAAATGTCTAAAAACGCTCGTATTCGTTGAAAGTGAACGTTTTTAGACATTTCCAGCTCTCTGACGTTAATAAATTTATTTTCAAAGATATAAAATATTTTTTGTCGTGAAAAATGCAGTTTTAGTCCGAGAAGTACGAAAATGTCTAAAAACGCTTGTATTCGTCGAAAGTGGTCGTTTTTAGACGTTTCCAGCTTTCTGACCAGAATAAATTTATTTCCAGAGATATAAAATATTTTTTGTCGTGAAAAATATAGTTTTATTCGGAGAAGTACGAAAATGCCTAAAAACGCTCGTATTCGTTGAAAGTGAACGTTTTTAGACATTTCCAGCTCTCTGACGTTAATAAATTTATTTTCAGAGATAAAAAATATTTTTTGTCGTGAAAAATGCAGTTTTAGTCCGAGAAGTACGAAAATGTCTAAAAACGCTTGTATTCGTCGAAAGTGGTCGTTTTTAGACGTTTCCAGCTTTCTGACCTGAATAAATTGATTTTCAGTGATAAAAAATATTTATTGTCGTGAAAAATACAGTTTTATTCAGAGAAGTACGAAAATGCCTAAAAACGCTCGTATTCGTTGAAAGTGAACGTTTTTAGACATTTCCAGCTCTCTGACGTTAATAAATTTATTTTCAAAGATATAAAATATTTTTTGTCGTGAAAAATGCAGTTTTAGTCCGAGAAGTACGAAAATGTCTAAAAACGCTTGTATTCGTCGAAAGTGGTCGTTTTTAGACGTTTCCAGCTTTCTGACCAGAATAAATTTATTTCCAGAGATATAAAATATTTTTTGTCGTGAAAAATATAGTTTTATTCGGAGAAGTACGAAAATGCCTAAAAACGCTCGTATTCGTTGAAAGTGAACGTTTTTAGACATTTCCAGCTCTCTGACGTTAATAAATTTATTTTCAGAGATAAAAAATATTTTTTGTCGTGAAAAATGCAGTTTTAGTCCGAGAAGTACGAAAATGTCTAAAAACGCTTGTATTCGTCGAAAGTGGTCGTTTTTAGACGTTTCCAGCTTTCTGACCTGAATAAATTGATTTTCAGAGATAAAAAATATTTTTTGTCGTGAAAAATACAGTTTTATTCCGAGAAGTACAAAAATGTCTAAAAACGCTTGTATTTGTCGAAAGTGATCGTTTTTAGACGTTTCCAGCTTTCTGACCAGAATAAATTTATTTCCAGAGATATAAAATATTTTTTGTCGTGAAAAATACAGTTTTATTCGGAGAAGTACGAAAATGCCTAAAAACGCTCGTATTCGTTGAAAGTGAACGTTTTTAGACATTTCCAGCTCTCTGACGTTAATAAATTTATTTTCAAAGATATAAAATATTTTTTGTCGTGAAAAATGCAGTTTTAGTCCGAGAAGTACGAAAATGTCTAAAAACGCTTGTATTTGTCGAAAGTGATCGTTTTTAGACGTTTCCAGCTTTCTGACCAGAATAAATTTATTTCCAGAGATATAAAATATTTTTTTTCGTGAAAAATACAGTTTTATTCGGAGAAGTACGAAAATGCCTAAAAACGATCGTATTCGTTGAAAGTGAACGTTTTTAGACATTTCCAGCTCTCTGACGTTAATAAATTTATTTTCAAAGATATAAAATATTTTTTGTCGTGAAAAATGCAGTTTTAGTCCGAGAAGTACGAAAATGTCTAAAAACGCTTGTATTCGTCGAAAGTGGTCGTTTTTAGACGTTTCCAGCTTTCTGACCAGAATAAATTTATTTCCAGAGATATAAAATATTTTTTGTCGTGAAAAATACAGTTTTATTCGAAGAAGTACGAAAATGCCTAAAAACGCTCGTATTCGTTGAAAGTGAACGTTTTTAGACATTTCCAGCTCTCTGACGTTAATAAATTTATTTTCAAAGATATAAAATATTTTTTGTCGTGAAAAATGCAGTTTTAGTCCGAAAAGTACGAAAATGTCTAAAAACGCTTGTATTCGTCGAAAGTGGTCGTTTTTAGACGTTTCCAGCTTTCTGACCTGAATAAATTGATTTTCAGAGATAAAAAATATTTTTTGTCGTGAAAAATACAGTTTTATTCAGAGAAGTACGAAAATGCCTAAAAACGCTCGTATTCGTTGAAAGTGAACGTTTTTAGACATTTCCAGCTCTCTGACGTTAATAAATTTATTTTCAGAGATGAAAAATATTTTTTGTCGTGAAAAATGCAGTTTTAGTCCGAGAAGTACGAAAATGTCTAAAAACGCTTGTATTCGTCGAAAGTGGTCGTTTTTAGACGTTTCCAGCTTTCTGACCTGAATAAATTGATTTTCAGAGATAAAAAATATTTTTTGTCGTGAAAAATACAGTTTTATTCCGAGAAGTACAAAAATGTCTAAAAACGCTCGTATTCGTTGAAAGTGAACGTTTTTAGACATTTCCAGCTCTCTGACGTTAATAAATTTATTTTCAAAGATATAAAATATTTTTTGTCGTGAAAAATGCAGTTTTAGTCCGAGAAGTACGAAAATGTCTAAAAACGCTTGTATTCGTCGAAAGTGGTCGTATTTAGACGTTTCCAGCTTTCTGACCAGAATAAATTTATTTCCAGAGATATAAAATATTTTTTGTCGTGAAAAATATAGTTTTATTCGGAGAAGTACGAAAATGCCTAAAAACGCTCGTATTCGTTGAAAGTGAACGTTTTTAGACATTTCCAGCTCTCTGACGTTAATAAATTTATTTTCAGAGATAAAAAATATTTTTTGTCGTGAAAAATGCAGTTTTAGTCCGAGAAGTACGAAAATGTCTAAAAACGCTTGTATTCGTCGAAAGTGGTCGTTTTTAGACGTTTCCAGCTTTCTGACCTGAATAAATTGATTTTCAGAGATAAAAAATATTTTTTGTCGTGAAAAATACAGTTTTATTCCGAGAAGTACAAAAATGTCTAAAAACGCTCGTATTCGTTGAAAGTGAACGTTTTTAGACATTTCCAGCTCTCTGACGTTAATAAATTTATTTTCAAAGATATAAAATATTTTTTGTCGTGAAAAATGCAGTTTTAGTCCGAGAAGTACGAAAATGTCTAAAAACGCTTGTATTCGTCGAAAGTGGTCGTTTTTAGACGTTTCCAGCTTTCTGACCAGAATAAATTTATTTTCAAAGATATAAAATATTTTTTGTCGTGAAAAATGCAGTTTTAGTCCGAAAAGTACGAAAATGTCTAAAAACGCTTGTATTCGTCGAAAGTGGTCGTTTTTAGACGTTTCCAGCTTTCTGACCTGAATAAATTGATTTTCAGAGATAAAAAATATTTTTTGTCGTGAAAAATACAGTTTTATTCAGAGAAGTACGAAAATGCCTAAAAACGCTCGTATTCGTTGAAAGTGAACGTTTTTAGACATTTCCAGCTCTCTGACGTTAATAAATTTATTTTCAGAGATAAAAAATATTTTTTGTCGTGAAAAATGCAGTTTTAGTCCGAGAAGTACGAAAATGTCTAAAAACGCTTGTATTCGTCGAAAGTGGTCGTTTTTAGATGTTTCCAGCTTTCTGACCTGAATAAATTGATTTTCAGAGATAAAAAATATTTTTTTGTCGTGAAAAATACAGTTTTATTCCGAGAAGTACAAAAATGTCTAAAAACGCTCGTATTCGTTGAAAGTGAACGTTTTTAGACATTTCCAGCTCTCTGACGTTAATAAATTTATTTTCAAAGATATAAAATATTTTTTGTCGTGAAAAATGCAGTTTTAGTCCGAGAAGTACGAAAATGTCTAAAAACGCTTGTATTCGTCGAAAGTGGTCGTTTTTAGACGTTTCCAGCTTTCTGACCAGAATAAATTTATTTCCAGAGATAGAAAATATTTTTTGTCGTGAAAAATATAGTTTTATTCGGAGAAGTACGAAAATGCCTAAAAACGCTCGTATTCGTTGAAAGTGAACGTTTTTAGACATTTCCAGCTCTCTGACGTTAATAAATTTATTTTCAGAGATAAAAAATATTTTTTGTCGTGAAAAATGCAGTTTTAGTCCGAGAAGTACGAAAATGTCTAAAAACGCTTGTATTCGTCGAAAGTGGTCGTTTTTAGACGTTTCCAGCTTTCTGACCTGAATAAATTGATTTTCAGAGATAAAAAATATTTTTTGTCGTGAAAAATACAGTTTTATTCCGAGAAGTACAAAAGTGTCTAAAAACGCTCGTATTCGTTGAAAGTGAACGTTTTTAGACATTTCCAGCTCTCTGACGTTAATAAATTTATTTTCAAAGATATAAAATATTTTTTGTCGTGAAAAATGCAGTTTTAGTCCGAGAAGTACGAAAATGTCTAAAAACGCTTGTATTCGTCGAAAGTGGTCGTTTTTAGACGTTTCCAGCTTTCTGACCAGAATAAATTTATTTCCAGAGATATAAAATATTTTTTGTCGTGAAAAATATAGTTTTATTCGGAGAAGTACGAAAATGCCTAAAAACGCTCGTATTCGTTGAAAGTGAACGTTTTTAGACATTTCCAGCTCTCTGACGTTAATAAATTTATTTTCAGAGATAAAAAATATTTTTTGTCGTGAAAAATGCAGTTTTAGTCCGAGAAGTACGAAAATGTCTAAAAACGCTTGTATTCGTCGAAAGTGGTCGTTTTTAGACGTTTCCAGCTTTCTGACCTGAATAAATTTATTTCCAGAGATATAAAATATTTTTTGTCGTGAAAAATACAGTTTTATTCGGAGAAGTACGAAAATGCCTAAAAACGCTCGTATTCGTTGAAAGTGAACGTTTTTAGACATTTCCAGCTCTCTGACGTTAATAAATTTATTTTCGAAGATATAAAATATTTTTTGTCGTGAAAAATGCAGTTTTAGTCCGAGAAGTACGAAAATGTCTAAAAACGCTTGTATTCGTCGAAAGTGGTCGTTTTTAGACGTTTCCAGCTTTCTGACCTGAATAAATTGATTTTCAGAGATAAAAAATATTTTTTGTCGTGAAAAATACAGTTTTATTCAGAGAAGTACGAAAATGCCTAAAAACGCTCGTATTCGTTGAAAGTGAACGTTTTTAGACATTTCCAGCTCTCTGACGTTAATAAATTTATTTTCAGAGATAAAAAATATTTTTTGTCGTGAAAAATGCAGTTTTAGTCCGAGAAGTACGAAAATGTCTAAAAACGCTTGTATTCGTCGAAAGTGGTCGTTTTTAGACGTTTCCAGCTTTCTGACCTGAATAAATTGATTTTCAGAGATAAAAAATATTTTTTGTCGTGAAAAATACAGTTTTATTCCGAGAAGTACAAAAATGTCTAAAAACGCTCGTATTCGTTGAAAGTGAACGTTTTTAGACATTTCCAGAGCTCTCTGACGTTAATAAATTTATTTTCAAAGATATAAAATATTTTTTGTCGTGAAAAATGCAGTTTTAGTCCGAGAAGTACGAAAATGTCTAAAAACGCTTGTATTCGTCGAAAGTGGTCGTTTTTAGACGTTTCCAGCTTTCTGACCAGAATAAATTTATTTCCAGAGATATAAAATATTTTTTGTCGTGAAAAATATAGTTTTATTCGGAGAAGTACGAAAATGCCTAAAAACGCTCGTATTCGTTGAAAGTGAACGTTTTTAGACATTTCCAGCTCTCTGACGTTAATAAATTTATTTTCAGAGATAAAAAATATTTTTTGTCGTGAAAAATGCAGTTTTAGTCCGAGAAGTACGAAAATGTCTAAAAACGCTTGTATTCGTCGAAAGTGGTCGTTTTTAGACGTTTCCAGCTTTCTGACCTGAATAAATTGATTTTCAGAGATAAAAAATATTTTTTGTCGTGAAAAATACAGTTTTATTCCGAGAAGTACAAAAGTGTCTAAAAACGCTCGTATTCGTTGAAAGTGAACGTTTTTAGACATTTCCAGCTCTCTGACGTTAATAAATTTATTTTCAAAGATATAAAATATTTTTTGTCGTGAAAAATGCAGTTTTAGTCCGAGAAGTACGAAAATGTCTAAAAACGCTTGTATTCGTCGAAAGTGGTCGTTTTTAGACGTTTCCAGCTTTCTGACCAGAATAAATTTATTTCCAGAGATATAAAATATTTTTTGTCGTGAAAAATATAGTTTTATTCGGATAAGTACGAAAATGCCTAAAAACGCTCGTATTCGTTGAAAGTGAACGTTTTTAGACATTTCCAGCTCTCTGACGTTAATAAATTTATTTTCAGAGATAAAAAATATTTTTTGTCGTGAAAAATGCAGTTTTAGTCCGAGAAGTACGAAAATGTCTAAAAACGCTTGTATTCATCGAAAGTGGTCGTTTTTAGACGTTTCCAGCTTTCTGACCTGAATAAATTGATTTTCAGAGATAAAAAATATTTTTTGTCGTGAAAAATACAGTTTTATTCCGAGAAGTACAAAAATGTCTAAAAACGCTCGTATTCGTTGAAAGTGAACGTTTTTAGACATTTCCAGCTCTCTGACGTTAATAAATTTATTTTCAAAGATATAAAATATTTTTTGTCGTGAAAAATGCAGTTTTAGTCCGAGAAGTACGAAAATGTCTAAAAACGCTTGTATTCGTCGAAAGTGGTCGTTTTTAGACGTTTCCAGCTTTCTGACCAGAATAAATTTATTTCCAGAGATATAAAATATTTTTTGTCGTGAAAAATATATTTTTATTCGGATAAGTACGAAAATGCCTAAAAACGCTCGTATTCGTTGAAAGTGAACGTTTTTAGACATTTCCAGCTCTCTGACGTTAATAAATTTATTTTCAGAGATAAAAAATATTTTTTGTCGTGAAAAATGCAGTTTTAGTCCGAGAAGTACGAAAATGTCTAAAAACGCTTGTATTCGTCGAAAGTGGTCGTTTTTAGACGTTTCCAGCTTTCTGACCTGAATAAATTGATTTTCAGAGATAAAAAATATTTTTTGTCGTGAAAAATACAGTTTTATTCCGAGAAGTACAAAAATGTCTAAAAACGCTTGTATTTGTCGAAAGTGATCGTTTTTAGACGTTTCCAGCTTTCTGACCAGAATAAATTTATTTCCAGAGATATAAAATATTTTTTGTCGTGAAAAATACAGTTTTATTCGGAGAAGTACGAAAATGCCTAAAAACGCTCGTATTCGTTGAAAGTGAACGTTTTTAGACATTTCCAGCTCTCTGACGTTAATAAATTTATTTTCGAAGATATAAAATATTTTTTGTCGTGAAAAATGCAGTTTTAGTCCGAGAAGTACGAAAATGTCTAAAAACGCTTGTATTCGTCGATAGTGGTCGTTTTTAGACGTTTCCAGCTTTCTGACCTGAATAAATTGATTTTCAGAGATAAAAAATATTTTTTGTCGTGAAAAATACAGTTTTATTCAGAGAAGTACAAAAATGCCTAAAAACGCTCGTATTCGTTGAAAGTGAACGTTTTTAGACATTTCCAGCTCTCTGACGTTAATAAATTTATTTTCAGAGATATAAAATATTTTTTGTCGTGAAAAATGCAGTCTTATTCCGAGAAGTACGAAAATGTCTAAAAACGCTTGTATTTGTCGAAAGTGATCGTTTTTAGACGTTTCCAGCTTTCTGACTAGAATAAATTTATTTCCAGAGATATAAAATATTTTTTTTCGTGAAAAATACAGTTTTATTCGGAGAAGTACGAAAATGCCTAAAAACGATCGTATTCGTTGAAAGTGAACGTTTTTAGACATTTCCAGCTCTCTGACGTTAATAAATTTATTTTCAAAGATATAAAATATTTTTTGTCGTGAAAAATGCAGTTTTAGTCCGAGAAGTACGAAAATGTCTAAAAACGCTTGTATTCGTCGAAAGTGGTCGTTTTTAGACGTTTCCAGCTTTCTGACCAGAATAAATTTATTTCCAGAGATATAAAATATTTTTTGTCGTGAAAAATACAGTTTTATTCGAAGAAGTACGAAAATGCCTAAAAACGCTCGTATTCGTTGAAAGTGAACGTTTTTAGACATTTCCAGCTCTCTGACGTTAATAAATTTATTTTCAAAGATATAAAATATTTTTTGTCGTGAAAAATGCAGTTTTAGTCCGAAAAGTACGAAAATGTCTAAAAACGCTTGTATTCGTCGAAAGTGGTCGTTTTTAGACGTTTCCAGCTTTCTGACCTGAATAAATTGATTTTCAGAGATAAAAAATATTTTTTGTCGTGAAAAATACAGTTTTATTCGGAGAAGTACGAAAATGCCTAAAAACGATCGTATTCGTTGAAAGTGAACGTTTTTAGACATTTCCAGCTCTCTGACGTTAATAAATTTATTTTCAAAGATATAAAATATTTTTTGTCGTGAAAAATGCAGTTTTAGTCCGAGAAGTACGAAAATGTCTAAAACCGCTTGTATTCGTCGAAAGTGGTCGTTTTTAGACGTTTCCAGCTTTCTGACCAGAATAAATTTATTTCCAGAGATATAAAATATTTTTTGTCGTGAAAAATACAGTTTTATTCGGAGAAGTACGAAAATGCCTAAAAACGCTCGTATTCGTTGAAAGTGAACGTTTTTAGACATTTCCAGCTCTCTGACGTTAATAAATTTATTTTCAAAGATATAAAATATTTTTTGTCGTGAAAAATGCAGTTTTAGTCCGAGAAGTACGAAAATGTCTAAAAACGCTTGTATTCGTCGAAAGTGGTCGTTTTTGGACGTTTCCAGCTTTCTGACCTGAATAAATTGATTTTCAGAGATGAAAAATATTTTTTGTCGTGAAAAATACAGTTTTATTCAGAGAAGTACGAAAATGCCTAAAAACGCTCGTATTCGTTGAAAGTGAACGTTTTTAGACATTTCCAGCTCTCTGACGTTAATAAATTTATTTTCAGAGATATAAAATGTTTTTTGTCGTGAAAAATGCGGTCTTATTCCGAGAAGTACGAAAATGTCTAAAAACGCTTGTATTTGTCGAAAGTGATCGTTTTTACACGTTTCCAGCTTTCTGACCAGAATAAATTTATTTCCAGAGATATAAAATATTTTTTGTCGTGAAAAATGCAGTTTTAGTCCGAGAAGTACGAAAACGTCTAAAACCGCTTGTATTCGTCGAAAGTGGTCGTTTTTAGACGTTTCCAGCTTTCTGACCTGAATAAATTGATTTTCAGAGATAAAAAATATTTTTTGTCGTGAAAAATACAGTTTTATTCGGAGAAGTACGAAAATGCCTAAAAACGCTCGTATTCGTTGAAAGTGAACGTTTTTAGACATTTCCAGCTCTGTGACGTTAATAAATTTATTTTCAAAGAAATAAAATATTTTTTGTCGTGAAAAATGCAGTTTTAGTCCGAGAAGTACGAAAATGTCTAAAAACGCTTGTATTCGTCGAAAGTGGTCGTTTTTAGACGTTTCCAGCTTTCTGACCTGAATAAATTGATTTTCAGAGATAAAAAATATTTTTTGTCGTGAAAAATACAGTTTTATTCAGAGAAGTAGGAAAATGCCTAAAAACGCTCGTATTCGTTGAAAGTGAACGTTTTTAGACATTTCCAGCTCTCTGACGTTAATAAATTTATTTTCGGAGATAAAAAATATTTTTTGTCGTGAAAAATGCAGTTTTAGTCCGAGAAGTACGAAAATGTCTAAAAACGCTTGTATTCGTCGAAAGTGGTCGTTTTTAGACGTTTCCAGCTTTCTGACCTGAATAAATTGATTTTCAGAGATAAAAAATATTTTTTGTCGTGAAAAATACAGTTTTATTCCGAGAAGTACAAAAATGTCTAAAAACGCTCGTATTCGTTGAAAGTGAACGTTTTTAGACATTTCCAGCTCTCTGACGTTAATAAATTTATTTTCAGAGATATAAAATATTTTTTGTCGTGAAAAATGCAGTCTTATTCCGAGAAGTACGAAAATGTCTAAAAACGCTTGTATTTGTCGAAAGTGATCGTTTTTACACGTTTCCAGCTTTCTGACCAGAATAAATTTATTTCCAGAGATATAAAATATTTTTTGTCGTGAAAAATACAGTTTTATTCGGAGAAGTACGAAAATGCCTAAAAACGATCGTATTCGTTGAAAGTGAACGTTTTTAGACATTTCCAGCTCTCTGACGTTAATAAATTTATTTTCAGAGATATAAAATATTTTTTGTCGTGAAAAATGCAGTCTTATTCTGAGAAGTACGAAAATTCCTAAAAACGATCGTATTCGTTGAAAGTGAACGTTTTTAGACATTTCCAGCTCTCTGACGTTAATAAATTTATTTTCAAAGATATAAAATATTTTTTGTCGTGAAAAATGCAGTTTTAGTCCGAGAAGTACGAAAATGTCTAAAAACGCTTGTATTCGTCGAAAGTGGTCGTTTTTAGACGTTTCCAGCTTTCTGACCAGAATAAATTTATTTCCAGAGATATAAAATATTTTTTGTCGTGAAAAATACAGTTTTATTCGGAAAAGTACGAAAATGCCTAAAAACGCTCGTATTCGTTGAAAGTGAACGTTTTTAGACATTTCCAGCTCTCTGACGTTAATAAATTTATTTTCAAAGATATAAAATATTTTTTGTCGTGAAAAATGCAGTTTTAGTCCGAGAAGTACGAAAATGTCTAAAAACGCTTGTATTCGTCGAAAGTGGTCGTTTTTAGACGTTTCCAGCTTTCTGACCTGAATAAATTGATTTTCAGAGATAAAAAATATTTTTTGTCGTGAAAAATACAGTTTTATTCAGAGAAGTACGAAAATGCCTAAAAACGCTCGTATTCGTTGAAAGTGAACGTTTTTAGACATTTCCAGCTCTCTGATGTTAATAAATTTATTTTCAAAGATATAAAATATTTTTTGTCGTGAAAAATGCAGTTTTAGTCCGAGAAGTACGAAAATGGTTAAAAACGCTTGTATTCGTCGAAAGTGGTCGTTTTTAGACGTTTCCAGCTTTCTGACCAGAATAAATTTATTTCCAGAGATATAAAATATTTTTTGTCGTGAAAAATACAGTTTTATTCGGAGAAGTACGAAAATGCCTAAAAACGCTCGTATTCGTTGAAAGTGAACGTTTTTAGACATTTCCAGCTCTCTGACGTTAATAAATTTATTTTCAGAGATAAAAAATATTTTTTGTCGTGAAAAATGCAGTTTTAGTCCGAGAAGTACGAAAATGTCTGAAAACGCTTGTATTCGTCGAAAGTGGTCGTTTTTAGACGTTTCCAGCTTTCTGACCTGAATAAATAGATTTTCAGAGATAAAAAATATTTTTTGTCGTGAAAAATAGAGTTTTATTCGGAGAAGTACGAAAATGCCTAAAAACGATCGTATTCGTTGAAAGTGAACGTTTTTAGACATTTCCAGTTCTCTGACGTTAACAAATTTATTTTCAAATATATAAAATATTTTTTGTCGTGAAAAATGCAGTTTTAGTCCGAGAAGTACGAAAATGTCTAAAAACGCTTGTATTCATCGAAAGTGGTCGTTTTTAGACGTTTCCAGATTTCTGACCAGAATAAATTTATTTCCAGAGATATAAAATATTTTTTGTCGTGAAAAATACAGTTTTATTCGGAGAAGTACGAAAATGCCTAAAAACGCTCGTATTCGTTGAAAGTGAACGTTTTTAGACATTTCCAGCTCTCTGACGTTAATAAATTTATTTTCAAAGATATAAAATATTTTTTGTCGTGAAAAATGCAGTTTTAGTCCGAGAAGTACGAAAATGGTTAAAAACGCTTGTATTCGTCGAAAGTGGTCGTTTTTAGACGTTTCCAGCTTTCTGACCAGAATAAATTTATTTCCAGAGATATCAAATATTTTTTGTCGTGAAAAATACAGTTTTATTCGGAGAAGTACGAAAATGCCTAAAAACGCTCGTATTCGTTGAAAGTGAACGTTTTTAGACATTTCCAGCTCTCTGACGTTAATAAATTTATTTTCAGAGATAAAAAATATTTTTTGTCGTGAAAAATGCAGTTTTAGTCCGAGAAGTACGAAAATGTCTAAAAACGCTTGTATTCGTCGAAAGTGGTCGTTTTTAGACGTTTCCAGCTTTCTGACCTGAATAAATAGATTTTCAGAGATAAAAAATATTTTTTGTCGTGAAAAATAGAGTTTTATTCGGAGAAGTACGAAAATGCCTAAAAACGATCGTATTCGTTGAAAGTGAACGTTTTTAGACATTTCCAGTTCTCTGACGTTAACAAATTTATTTTCAAATATATAAAATATTTTTTGTCGTGAAAAATGCAGTTTTAGTCCGAGAAGTACGAAAATGTCTAAAAACGCTTGTATTCATCGAAAGTGGTCGTTTTTAGACGTTTCCAGATTTCTGACCAGAATAAATTTATTTCCAGAGATATAAAATATTTTTTGTCGTGAAAAATACAGTTTTATTCGGAGAAGTACGAAAATGCCTAAAAACGATCGTATTCGTTGAAAGTGAACGTTCTTAGACATTTCCAGCTCTCTGACGTTAATAAATTTATTTTCAAAGATATAAAATATTTTTTGTCGTGAAAAATGCAGTTTTAGTCCGAGAAGTACGAAAACGTCTAAAACCGCTTGTATTCGTCGAAAGTGGTCGTTTTTAGACGTTTCCAGCTTTCTGACCTGAATAAATTGATTTTCAGAGATAAAAAATATTTTTTGTCGTGAAAAATACAGTTTTATTCGGAGAAGTACGAAAATGCCTAAAAACGCTCGTATTCGTTGAAAGTGAACGTTTTTAGACATTTCCAGCTCTGTGACGTTAATAAATTTATTTTCAAAGAAATAAAATATTTTTTGTCGTGAAAAATGCAGTTTTAGTCCGAGAAGTACGAAAATGTCTAAAAACGCTTGTATTCGTCGAAAGTGGTCGTTTTTAGACGTTTCCAGCTTTCTGACCTGAATAAATTGATTTTCAGAGATAAAAAATATTTTTTGTCGTGAAAAATACAGTTTTATTCAGAGAAGTAGGAAAATGCCTAAAAACGCTCGTATTCGTTGAAAGTGAACGTTTTTAGACATTTCCAGCTCTCTGACGTTAATAAATTTATTTTCGGAGATAAAAAATATTTTTTGTCGTGAAAAATGCAGTTTTAGTCCGAGAAGTACGAAAATGTCTAAAAACGCTTGTATTCGTCGAAAGTGGTCGTTTTTAGACGTTTCCAGCTTTCTGACCTGAATAAATTGATTTTCAGAGATAAAAAATATTTTTTGTCGTGAAAAATACAGTTTTATTCCGAGAAGTACAAAAATGTCTAAAAACGCTCGTATTCGTTGAAAGTGAACGTTTTTAGACATTTCCAGCTCTCTGACGTTAATAAATTTATTTTCAGAGATATAAAATATTTTTTGTCGTGAAAAATGCAGTCTTATTCCGAGAAGTACGAAAATGTCTAAAAACGCTTGTATTTGTCGAAAGTGATCGTTTTTACACGTTTCCAGCTTTCTGACCAGAATAAATTTATTTCCAGAGATATAAAATATTTTTTGTCGTGAAAAATACAGTTTTATTCGGAGAAGTACGAAAATGCCTAAAAACGATCGTATTCGTTGAAAGTGAACGTTTTTAGACATTTCCAGCTCTCTGACGTTAATAAATTTATTTTCAGAGATGTAAAATATTTTTTGTCGTGAAAAATGCAGTCTTATTCTGAGAAGTACGAAAATGCCTAAAAACGATCGTATTCGTTGAAAGTGAACGTTTTTAGACATTTCCAGCTCTCTGACGTTAATAAATTTATTTTCAAAGATATAAAATATTTTTTGTCGTGAAAAATGCAGTTTTAGTCCGAGAAGTACGAAAATGTCTAAAAACGCTTGTATTCGTCGAAAGTGGTCGTTTTTAGACGTTTCCAGCTTTCTGACCAGAATAAATTTATTTCCAGAGATATAAAATATTTTTTGTCGTGAAAAATACAGTTTTATTCGGAAAAGTACGAAAATGCCTAAAAACGCTCGTATTCGTTGAAAGTGAACGTTTTTAGACATTTCCAGCTCTCTGACGTTAATAAATTTATTTTCAAAGATATAAAATATTTTTTGTCGTGAAAAATGCAGTTTTAGTCCGAGAAGTACGAAAATGTCTAAAAACGCTTGTATTCGTCGAAAGTGGTCGTTTTTAGACGTTTCCAGCTTTCTGACCTGAATAAATTGATTTTCAGAGATAAAAAATATTTTTTGTCGTGAAAAATACAGTTTTATTCAGAGAAGTACGAAAATGCCTAAAAACGCTCGTATTCGTTGAAAGTGAACGTTTTTAGACATTTCCAGCTCTCTGATGTTAATAAATTTATTTTCAAAGATATAAAATATTTTTTGTCGTGAAAAATGCAGTTTTAGTCCGAGAAGTACGAAAATGGTTAAAAACGCTTGTATTCGTCGAAAGTGGTCGTTTTTAGACGTTTCCAGCTTTCTGACCAGAATAAATTTATTTCCAGAGATATAAAATATTTTTTGTCGTGAAAAATACAGTTTTATTCGGAGAAGTACGAAAATGCCTAAAAACGCTCGTATTCGTTGAAAGTGAACGTTTTTAGACATTTCCAGCTCTCTGACGTTAATAAATTTATTTTCAGAGATAAAAAATATTTTTTGTCGTGAAAAATGCAGTTTTAGTCCGAGAAGTACGAAAATGTCTAAAAACGCTTGTATTCGTCGAAAGTGGTCGTTTTTAGACGTTTCCAGCTTTCTGACCTGAATAAATAGATTTTCAGAGATAAAAAATATTTTTTGTCGTGAAAAATAGAGTTTTATTCGGAGAAGTACGAAAATGCCTAAAAACGATCGTATTCGTTGAAAGTGAACGTTTTTAGACATTTCCAGTTCTCTGACGTTAACAAATTTATTTTCAAATATATAAAATATTTTTTGTCGTGAAAAATGCAGTTTTAGTCCGAGAAGTACGAAAATGTCTAAAAACGCTTGTATTCATCGAAAGTGGTCGTTTTTAGACGTTTCCAGATTTCTGACCAGAATAAATTTATTTCCAGAGATATAAAATATTTTTTGTCGTGAAAAATACAGTTTTATTCGGAGAAGTACGAAAATGCCTAAAAACGATCGTATTCGTTGAAAGTGAACGTTCTTAGACATTTCCAGCTCTCTGACGTTAATAAATTTATTTTCAAAGATATAAAATATTTTTTGTCGTGAAAAATGCAGTTTTAGTCCGAGAAGTACGAAAACGTCTAAAACCGCTTGTATTCGTCGAAAGTGGTCGTTTTTAGACGTTTCCAGCTTTCTGACCTGAATAAATTGATTTTCAGAGATAAAAAATATTTTTTGTCGTGAAAAATACAGTTTTATTCGGAGAAGTACGAAAATGCCTAAAAACGCTCGTATTCGTTGAAAGTGAACGTTTTTAGACATTTCCAGCTCTGTGACGTTAATAAATTTATTTTCAAAGAAATAAAATATTTTTTGTCGTGAAAAATGCAGTTTTAGTCCGAGAAGTACGAAAATGTCTAAAAACGCTTGTATTCGTCGAAAGTGGTCGTTTTTAGACGTTTCCAGCTTTCTGACCTGAATAAATTGATTTTCAGAGATAAAAAATATTTTTTGTCGTGAAAAATACAGTTTTATTCAGAGAAGTAGGAAAATGCCTAAAAACGCTCGTATTCGTTGAAAGTGAACGTTTTTAGACATTTCCAGCTCTCTGACGTTAATAAATTTATTTTCGGAGATAAAAAATATTTTTTGTCGTGAAAAATGCAGTTTTAGTCCGAGAAGTACGAAAATGTCTAAAAACGCTTGTATTCGTCGAAAGTGGTCGTTTTTAGACGTTTCCAGCTTTCTGACCTGAATAAATTGATTTTCAGAGATAAAAAATATTTTTTGTCGTGAAAAATACAGTTTTATTCCGAGAAGTACAAAAATGTCTAAAAACGCTCGTATTCGTTGAAAGTGAACGTTTTTAGACATTTCCAGCTCTCTGACGTTAATAAATTTATTTTCAGAGATATAAAATATTTTTTGTCGTGAAAAATGCAGTCTTATTCCGAGAAGTACGAAAATGTCTAAAAACGCTTGTATTTGTCGAAAGTGATCGTTTTTACACGTTTCCAGCTTTCTGACCAGAATAAATTTATTTCCAGAGATATAAAATATTTTTTGTCGTGAAAAATACAGTTTTATTCGGAGAAGTACGAAAATGCCTAAAAACGATCGTATTCGTTGAAAGTGAACGTTTTTAGACATTTCCAGCTCTCTGACGTTAATAAATTTATTTTCAGAGATATAAAATATTTTTTGTCGTGAAAAATGCAGTCTTATTCTGAGAAGTACGAAAATGCCTAAAAACGATCGTATTCGTTGAAAGTGAACGTTTTTAGACATTTCCAGCTCTCTGACGTTAATAAATTTATTTTCAAAGATATAAAATATTTTTTGTCGTGAAAAATGCAGTTTTAGTCCGAGAAGTACGAAAATGTCTAAAAACGCTTGTATTCGTCGAAAGTGGTCGTTTTTAGACGTTTCCAGCTTTCTGACCAGAATAAATTTATTTCCAGAGATATAAAATATTTTTTGTCGTGAAAAATACAGTTTTATTCGGAAAAGTACGAAAATGCCTAAAAACGCTCGTATTCGTTGAAAGTGAACGTTTTTAGACATTTCCAGCTCTCTGACGTTAATAAATTTATTTTCAAAGATATAAAATATTTTTTGTCGTGAAAAATGCAGTTTTAGTCCGAGAAGTACGAAAATGTCTAAAAACGCTTGTATTCGTCGAAAGTGGTCGTTTTTAGACGTTTCCAGCTTTCTGACCTGAATAAATTGATTTTCAGAGATAAAAAATATTTTTTGTCGTGAAAAATACAGTTTTATTCAGAGAAGTACGAAAATGCCTAAAAACGCTCGTATTCGTTGAAAGTGAACGTTTTTAGACATTTCCAGCTCTCTGATGTTAATAAATTTATTTTCAAAGATATAAAATATTTTTTGTCGTGAAAAATGCAGTTTTAGTCCGAGAAGTACGAAAATGGTTAAAAACGCTTGTATTCGTCGAAAGTGGTCGTTTTTAGACGTTTCCAGCTTTCTGACCAGAATAAATTTATTTCCAGAGATATAAAATATTTTTTGTCGTGAAAAATACAGTTTTATTCGGAGAAGTACGAAAATGCCTAAAAACGCTCGTATTCGTTGAAAGTGAACGTTTTTAGACATTTCCAGCTCTCTGACGTTAATAAATTTATTTTCAGAGATAAAAAATATTTTTTGTCGTGAAAAATGCAGTTTTAGTCCGAGAAGTACGAAAATGTCTAAAAACGCTTGTATTCGTCGAAAGTGGTCGTTTTTAGACGTTTCCAGCTTTCTGACCTGAATAAATAGATTTTCAGAGATAAAAAATATTTTTTGTCGTGAAAAATAGAGTTTTATTCGGAGAAGTACGAAAATGCCTAAAAACGATCGTATTCGTTGAAAGTGAACGTTTTTAGACATTTCCAGTTCTCTGACGTTAACAAATTTATTTTCAAATATATAAAATATTTTTTGTCGTGAAAAATGCAGTTTTAGTCCGAGAAGTACGAAAATGTCTAAAAACGCTTGTATTCATCGAAAGTGGTCGTTTTTAGACGTTTCCAGATTTCTGACCAGAATAAATTTATTTCCAGAGATATAAAATATTTTTTGTCGTGAAAAATACAGTTTTATTCGGAGAAGTACGAAAATGCCTAAAAACGCTCGTATTCGTTGAAAGTGAACGTTTTTAGACATTTCCAGCTCTCTGACGTTAATAAATTTATTTTCAAAGATATAAAATATTTTTTGTCGTGAAAAATGCAGTTTTAGTCCGAGAAGTACGAAAATGGTTAAAAACGCTTGTATTCGTCGAAAGTGGTCGTTTTTAGACGTTTCCAGCTTTCTGACCAGAATAAATTTATTTCCAGAGATATCAAATATTTTTTGTCGTGAAAAATACAGTTTTATTCGGAGAAGTACGAAAATGCCTAAAAACGCTCGTATTCGTTGAAAGTGAACGTTTTTAGACATTTCCAGCTCTCTGACGTTAATAAATTTATTTTCAGAGATAAAAAATATTTTTTGTCGTGAAAAATGCAGTTTTAGTCCGAGAAGTACGAAAATGTCTAAAAACGCTTGTATTCGTCGAAAGTGGTCGTTTTTAGACGTTTCCAGCTTTCTGACCTGAATAAATAGATTTTCAGAGATAAAAAATATTTTTTGTCGTGAAAAATAGAGTTTTATTCGGAGAAGTACGAAAATGCCTAAAAACGATCGTATTCGTTGAAAGTGAACGTTTTTAGACATTTCCAGTTCTCTGACGTTAACAAATTTATTTTCAAATATATAAAATATTTTTTGTCGTGAAAAATGCAGTTTTAGTCCGAGAAGTACGAAAATGTCTAAAAACGCTTGTATTCATCGAAAGTGGTCGTTTTTAGACGTTTCCAGATTTCTGACCAGAATAAATTTATTTCCAGAGATATAAAATATTTTTTGTCGTGAAAAATACAGTTTTATTCGGAGAAGTACGAAAATGCCTAAAAACGATCGTATTCGTTGAAAGTGAACGTTCTTAGACATTTCCAGCTCTCTGACGTTAATAAATTTATTTTCAAAGATATAAAATATTTTTTGTCGTGAAAAATGCAGTTTTAGTCCGAGAAGTACGAAAATGTCTAAAAACGCTTGTATTCTTAGAAAGTGGTCGTTTTTAGACGTTTCCAGCTTTCTGACCAGAATAAATTTATTTCCAGAGATATAAAATATTTTTTGTCGTGAAAAATACAGTTTTATTCGGAGAAGTACGAAAATGCCTAAAAATGCTCGTATTCGTTGAAAGTGAACGTTTTTAGACATTTCCAGCTCTCTGACGTTAATAAATTTATTTTCAAAGATATAAAATATTTTTTGTCGTGAAAAATGCAGTTTTAGTCCGAGAAGTACGAAAATGTCTAAAACGCTTGTATTCGTCGAAAGTGGTCGTTTTTAGACGTTTCCAGCTTTCTGACCTGAATAAATTGATTTTCAGAGATAAAAAATATTTTTTGTCGTGAAAAATGCAGTTTTAGTCCGAGAAGTACGAAAATGTCTAAAAACGCTTGTATTCGTCGAAAGTGGTCGTTTTTAGACGTTTCCAGCTCTTTGACGTTAATAAATTTATTTTCAGAGATATAAAATATTTTTTGTCGTGAAAAATGCAGTCTTATTCCGAGAAGTCCGAAAATGTCTAAAAACGCTTGTATTTGTCGAAAGTGATCGTTTTTAGACGTTTCCAGCTTTCTGACCAGAATAAATTTATTTCCAGAGATATAAAATATTTTTTGTCGTGAAAAATACAGTTTTATTCGGAGAAGTACGAAAATGCCTAAAAACGATCGTATTCGTTGAAAGTGAACGTTTTTAGACATTTCCAGCTCTCTGACGTTAATAAATTTATTTTCAAAGATATAAAATATTTTTTGTCGTGAAAAATGCAGTTTTAGTCCGAGAAGTACGAAAATGTCTAAAAACGCTTGTATTCGTCGAAAGTGGTCGTTTTTAGACGTTTCCAGCTTTCTGACCTGAATAAATTGATTTTCAGAGATAAAAAATATTTTTTGTCGTGAAAAATACAGTTTTATTCCGAGAAGTACAAAAATGTCTAAAAACGCTTGTATTTGTCGAAAGTGATCGTTTTTAGACGTTTCCAGCTTTCTGACCAGAATAAATTTATTTCCAGAGATATAAAATATTTTTTGTCGTGAAAAATACAGTTTTATTCGGAGAAGTACGAAAATGCCTAAAAACGCTCGTATTCGTTGAAAGTGAACGTTTTTGGACATTTCCAGCTCTGTGACGTTAATAAATTTATTTTCAAAGAAATAAAATATTTTTTGTCGTGAAAAATGCAGTTTTAGTCCGAGAAGTACGAAAATGTCTAAAAACGCTTGTATTCGTCGAAAGTGGTCGTTTTTAGACGTTTCCAGCTTTCTGACCTGAATAAATTGATTTTCAGAGATAAAAAATATTTTTTGTCGTGAAAAATACAGTTTTATTCAGAGAAGTAGGAAAATGCCTAAAAACGCTCGTATTCGTTGAAAGTGAACGTTTTTAGACATTTCCAGCTCTCTGACGTTAATAAATTTATTTTCGGAGATAAAAAATATTTTTTGTCGTGAAAAATGCAGTTTTAGTCCGAGAAGTACGAAAATGTCTAAAAACGCTTGTATTCGTCGAAAGTGGTCGTTTTTAGACGTTTCCAGCTTTCTGACCTGAATCAATTGATTTTCAGAGATAAAAAATATTTTTTGTCGTGAAAAATACAGTTTTATTCCGAGAAGTACAAAAATGTCTAAAAACGCTCGTATTCGTTGAAAGTGAACGTTTTTAGACATTTCCAGCTCTCTGACGTTAATAAATTTATTTTCAGAGATATAAAATATTTTTTGTCGTGAAAAATGCAGTCTTATTCCGAGAAGTACGAAAATGTCTAAAAACGCTTGTATTTGTCGAAAGTGATCGTTTTTACACGTTTCCAGCTTTCTGACCAGAATAAATTTATTTCCAGAGATATAAAATATTTTTTGTCGTGAAAAATACAGTTTTATTCGGAGAAGTACGAAAATGCCTAAAAACGATCGTATTCGTTGAAAGTGAACGTTTTTAGACATTTCCAGCTCTCTGACGTTAATAAATTTATTTTCAGAGATATAAAATATTTTTTGTCGTGAAAAATGCAGTCTTATTCTGAGAAGTACGAAAATGCCTAAAAACGATCGTATTCGTTGAAAGTGAACGTTTTTAGACATTTCCAGCTCTCTGACGTTAATAAATTTATTTTCAAAGATATAAAATATTTTTTGTCGTGAAAAATGCAGTTTTAGTCCGAGAAGTACGAAAATGTCTAAAAACGCTTGTATTCGTCGAAAGTGGTCGTTTTTAGACGTTTCCAGCTTTCTGACCAGAATAAATTTATTTCCAGAGATATAAAATATTTTTTGTCGTGAAAAATACAGTTTTATTCGGAAAAGTACGAAAATGCCTAAAAACGCTCGTATTCGTTGAAAGTGAACGTTTTTAGACATTTCCAGCTCTCTGACGTTAATAAATTTATTTTCAGAGATATAAAATATTTTTTGTCGTGAAAAATGCAGTTTTAGTCCGAGAAGTACGAAAATGTCTAAAAACGCTTGTATTCGTCGAATGTGGTCGTTTTTAGACGTTTCCAGCTTTCTGACCTGAATAAATTGATTTTCAGAGATAAAAAATATTTTTTGTCGTGAAAAATACAGTTTTATTCAGAGAAGTACGAAAATGCCTAAAAACGCTCGTATTCGTTGAAAGTGAACGTTTTTAGACATTTCCAGCTCTCTGACGTTAATAAATTTATTTTCAAAGATATAAAATATTTTTTGTCGTGAAAAATGCAGTTTTAGTCCGAGAAGTACGAAAATGGTTAAAAACGCTTGTATTCGTCGAAAGTGATCGTTTTTACACGTTTCCAGCTTTCTGACCAGAATAAATTTATTTCCAGAGATATAAAATATTTTTTGTCGTGAAAAATACAGTTTTATTCGGAGAAGTACGAAAATGCCTAAAAACGATCGTATTCGTTGAAAGTGAACGTTTTTAGACATTTCCAGCTCTCTGACGTTAATAAATTTATTTTCAGAGATATAAAATATTTTTTGTCGTGAAAAATGCAGTCTTATTCTGAGAAGTACGAAAATGCCTAAAAACGATCGTATTCGTTGAAAGTGAACGTTTTTAGACATTTCCAGCTCTCTGACGTTAATAAATTTATTTTCAAAGATATAAAATATTTTTTGTCGTGAAAAATGCAGTTTTAGTCCGAGAAGTACGAAAATGTCTAAAAACGCTTGTATTCGTCGAAAGTGGTCGTTTTTAGACGTTTCCAGCTTTCTGACCAGAATAAATTTATTTCCAGAGATATAAAATATTTTTTGTCGTGAAAAATACAGTTTTATTCGGAAAAGTACGAAAATGCCTAAAAACGCTCGTATTCGTTGAAAGTGAACGTTTTTAGACATTTCCAGCTCTCTGACGTTAATAAATTTATTTTCAAAGATATAAAATATTTTTTGTCGTGAAAAATGCAGTTTTAGTCCGAGAAGTACGAAAATGTCTAAAAACGCTTGTATTCGTCGAAAGTGGTCGTTTTTAGACGTTTCCAGCTTTCTGACCTGAATAAATTGATTTTCAGAGATAAAAAATATTTTTTGTCGTGAAAAATACAGTTTTATTCAGAGAAGTACGAAAATGCCTAAAAACGCTCGTATTCGTTGAAAGTGAACGTTTTTAGACATTTCCAGCTCTCTGACGTTAATAAATTTATTTTCAAAGATATAAAATATTTTTTGTCGTGAAAAATGCAGTTTTAGTCCGAGAAGTACGAAAATGGTTAAAAACGCTTGTATTCGTCGAAAGTGGTCGTTTTTAGACGTTTCCAGCTTTCTGACCAGAATAAATTTATTTCCAGAGATATAAAATATTTTTTGTCGTGAAAAATACAGTTTTATTCGGAGAAGTACGAAAATGCCTAAAAACGCTCGTATTCGTTGAAAGTGAACGTTTTTAGACATTTCCAGCTCTCTGACGTTAATAAATTTATTTTCAGAGATAAAAAATATTTTTTGTCGTGAAAAATGCAGTTTTAGTCCGAGAAGTACGAAAATGTCTAAAAACGCTTGTATTCGTCGAAAGTGGTCGTTTTTAGACGTTTCCAGCTTTCTGACCTGAATAAATAGATTTTCAGAGATAACAAATATTTTTTGTCGTGAAAAATACAGTTTTATTCGGAGAAGTACGAAAATGCCTAAAAACGATCGTATTCGTTGAAAGTGAACGTTTTTAGACATTTCCAGTTCTCTGACGTTAACAAATTTATTTTCAAATATATAAAATATTTTTTGTCGTGAAAAATGCAGTTTTAGTCCGAGAAGTACGAAAATGTCTAAAAACGCTTGTATTCATCGAAAGTGGTCGTTTTTAGACGTTTCCAGATTTCTGACCAGAATAAATTTATTTCCAGAGATATAAAATATTTTTTGTCGTGAAAAATACAGTTTTATTCGGAGAAGTACGAAAATGCCTAAAAACGCTCGTATTCGTTGAAAGTGAACGTTTTTAGACATTTCCAGCTCTCTGACGTTAATAAATTTATTTTCAAAGATATAAAATATTTTTTGTCGTGAAAAATGCAGTTTTAGTCCGAGAAGTACGAAAATGTCTAAAAACGCTTGTATTCGTCGAAAGTGGTCGTTTTTAGACGTTTCCAGCTTTCTGACCTGAATAAATTGATTTTCAGAGATAAAAAATATTTTTTGTCGTGAAAAATACAGTTTTATTCAGAGAAGTACGAAAATGCCTAAAGACGCTCGTATTCGTTGAAAGTGAACGTTTTTACACATTTCCAGCTCTCTGACGTTAATAAATTTATTTTCAGAGATATAAAATATTTTTTGTCGTGAAAAATGCAGTCTTATTCCGAGAAGTACGAAAATGTCTAAAAACGCTTGTATTTGTCGAAAGTGATCGTTTTTAGACGTTTCCAGCTTTCTGACCAGAATAAATTTATTTCCAGAGATATAAAATATTTTTTGTCGTGAAAAATACAGTTTTATTCGGAGAAGTACGAAAATGCCTAAAAATGCTCGTATTCGTCGAAAGTGGTCGTTTTTAGACGTTTCCAGCTCTTTGACGTTAATAAATTTATTTTCAGAGATATAAAATATTTTTTGTCGTGAAAAATGCAGTCTTATTCCGAGAAGTCCGAAAATGTCTAAAAACGCTTGTATTCGTCGAAAGTGGTCGTTTTTAGACGTTTCCAGCTCTTTGACGTTAATAAATTTATTTTCAAAGATATAAAATATTTTTTGTCGTGAAAAATGCAGTTTTAGTCCGAGAAGTACGAAAATGTCTAAAAACGCTTGTATTCGTCGAAAGTGGTCGTTTTTAGACGTTTCCAGCTTTCTGACCAGAATAAATTTATTTCCAGAGATATAAAATATTTTTTGTCGTGAAAAATACAGTTTTATTCGGAGAAGTACGAAAATGCCTAAAAACGCTCGTATTCGTTGAAAGTGAACGTTTTTAGACATTTCCAGCTCTCTGACGTTAATAAATTTATTTTCAGAGATAAAAAATATTTTTTGTCGTGAAAAATGCAGTTTTAGTCCGAGAAGTACGAAAATGTCTAAAAACGCTTTTATTCGTCGAAAGTGGTCGTTTTTAGACGTTTTCAGCTTTCTGACCTGAATAAATTGATTTTCAGAGATAAAAAATATTTTTTGTCGTGAAAAATACAGTTTTATTCCGAGAAGTACAAAAATGCCTAAAAACGGTCGTATTCGTTGAAAGTGAACGTTTTTAGACATTTCCAGCTCTCTGACGTTAATAAATTTATTTTCAGAGATATAAAATATTTGTTGTCGTGAAAAATGCAGTCTTATTCCGAGAAGTACGAAAATGTCTAAAAACGCTTGTATTTGTCGAAAGTGATCGTTTTTAGATGTTTCCAGCTTTCTGACCAGAATAAATTTATTTTCAGAGATATAAAATATTTTTTGTCGTGAAAATACAGTTTTATTCCGAGAAGTACAAAAATGCCTAAAAACGCTCGTATTCGTTGAAAGTGAACGTTTTTAGACATTTCCAGCTCTCTGACGTTAATAAATTTATTTTCAGAGATATAAAATATTTTTTGTCGTGAAAAATTCAGTTTTAGTCCGAGAAGTACGAAAATGTCTAAAAACGCTTGTATTCGTCGAAAGTGGTCGTTTTTAGACGTTTCCAGCTTTCTGACCTGAATAAATTGATTTTCAGAGATAAAAAATATTTTTTGTCGTGAAAAATACAATTTTATTCCGAGAAGTACAAAAATGCCTAAAAACGCTCGTATTCGTTGAAAGTGAACGTTTTTAGACATTTCCAGCTCTCTGACGTTAATAAATTTATTTTCAGAGATATAAAATATTTTTTGTCGTGAAAAATACAGTTTTATTCCGAGAAGTACAAAAATGCCTAAAAACGGTCGTATTCGTTGAAAGTGAACGTTTTTAGACATTTCCAGCTCTCTGACGTTAATAAATTTATTTTCAGAGATATAAAATATTTTTTGTCGTGAAAAATGCAGTCTTATTCCGAGAATTACGAAAATGTCTAAAAACGCTTGTATTTGTCGAAAGTGATCGTTTTTAGATGTTTCCAGCTTTCTGACCAGAATAAATTTATTTTCAGAGATATAAAATATTTTTTGTCCTGAAAAATACAGTTTTATTCCGAGAAGTACAAAAATGCCTAAAAACGGTCGTATTCGTTGAAAGTGAACGTTTTTAGACATTTCCAGCTCTCTGACGTTAATAAATTTATTTTCAGAGATATAAAATATTTTTTGTCGTGAAAAATGCAGTTTTAGTCCGAGAAGTACGAAAATGTCTAAAAACGCTTGTATTCGTCGAAAGTGGTCGTTTTTAGACGTTTCCAGCTTTCTGACCTGAATAAATTGATTTTCAGAGATAAAAAATATTTTTTGTCGTGAAAAATACAGTTTTATTCAGAGAAGTACGAAAATGCCTAAAAACGCTCGTATTCGTCGAAAGTGGTCGTTTTTAGACGTTTCCAGCTTTCTGACCAGAATAAATTTATTTCCAGAGATATAAAATATTTTTTGTCGTGAAAAATACAGTTTTATTCAGAGAAGTACGAAAATGCCTAAAAACGCTCGTATTCGTTGAAAGTGAACGTTTTTAGATATTTCCAGCTCTCTGACGTTAATAAATTTATTTTCAGAGATATAAAATATTTTTTGTCGTGAAAAATGCAGTTTTAGTCCGAGAAGTACGAAAATGTCTAAAAACGCTTGTATTCGTCGAAAGTGGTCGTTTTTAGACGTTTCCAGCTTTCTGACCTGAATAAATTTATTTTCAGAGATAAAAAATATTTTTTGTCGTGAAAAATACAGTTTTATTCAGAGAAGTACGAAAATGCCTAAAAACGCTCGTATTCGTCGAAAGTGGTCGTTTTTAGACGTTTCCAGCTTTCTGACCAGAATAAATTTATTTCCAGAGATATAAAATATTTTTTGTCGTGAAAAATACAGTTTTATTCAGAGAAGTACGAAAATGCCTAAAAACGCTCGTATTCGTTGAAAGTGAACGTTTTTAGACATTTCCAGCTCTCTGACGTTAATAAATTTATTTTCAGAGATAAAAAATATTTTTTGTCGTGAAAAATACAGTTTTATTCAGAGAAGTACGAAAATGCCTAAAAACGCTTGTATTCGTCGAAAGTGGTCGTTTTTAGACGTTTCCAGCTTTCTGACCTGAATAAATTGATTTTCAGAGATAAAAAATATTTTTTGTCGTGAAAAATACAGTTTTATTCCGAGAAGTACAAAAATGCCCTAAAAACGCTCGTATTCGTTGAAAGTGAACGTTTTTAGACATTTCCAGCTCTCTGACGTTAATAAATTTATTTTCAGAGATATAAAATATTTTTTGTCGTGAAAAATGCAGTCTTATTCCGAGAAGTACGAAAATGTCTAAAAACGCTTGTAAAATTTGTCGGAAGTGATCGTTTTTAGATGTTTCCAGCTTTCTGACCAGAATAAATTTATTTTCAGAGATATAAAATATTTTTTGTCGTGAAAAATACAGTTTTATTCGGAGAAGTACGAAAATGCCTAAAAACGATAGTATTCGTTGAAAGTGAACGTTTTTAGACATTTCCAGGTCTCTGACGTTAATAAATTTATTTTGAAAGATATAAAATATTTTTTTGTCGTGAAAAATGCAGTTTTAGTCCGAGAAGTACGAAAATGTCTAAAAACGCTTGCATTCGTCGAAAGTGGTCGTTTTTAGACGTTTCCAGCTTTCTGACCAGAATAAATTTATTTCCAGAGATATAAAATATTTTTTGTCGTGAAAAATGCAGTTTTAGTCCGAGAAGTACGAAAATGTCTAAAAAAGCTTGTATTCGTCGAAAGTGGTCGTTTTTAGACGTTTCCAGCTTTCTGACCTGAATAAATTGATTTTCAGAGATAAAAAATATTTTTTGTCGTGAAAAATACAGTTTTATTCCGAGAAGTACAAAAATGCCTAAAAACGCTCGTATTCGTTGAAAGTGAACGTTTTTAGACATTTCCAGCTCTCTGACGTTAATAAATTTATTTTCAGAGATAAAAAATATTTTTTGTCGTGAAAAATGCAGTTTTAATCCGAGAAGTACGAAAATGTCTAAAAACGCTTGTATTCCTCGAAAGTGGTCGTTTTTAGACGTTTCCAGCTTTCTGACCTGAATAAATTGATTTTCAGAGATAAAAAATATTTTTTGTCGTGAAAAATACAGTTTTATTCAGAGAAGTACGAAAATGCCTAAAAACGCTCGTATTCGTTGAAAGTGAACGTTTTTAGACATTTCCAGCTCTCTGACGTTAATAAATTTATTTTCAGAGATAAAAAATATTTTTTGTCGTGAAAAATGCAGTTTTAGTCCGAGAAGTACGAAAATGTCTAAAAACGCTTGTATTCGTCGAAAGTGGTCGTTTTTAGACCTTTCCAGCTTTCTGACCTGAATAAATTGATTTTCAGAGATAAAAAATATTTTTTGTCGTGAAAAATACAGTTTTATTCCGAGAAGTACGAAAATGTCTAAAAACGCTTGTATTTGTCGAAAGTGATCGTTTTTAGACGTTTCCAGCTTTCTGACCAGAATAAATTTATTTTCAGAGATATAAAATATTTTTTGTCGTGAAAAATGCAGTCTTATTCCGAGAAGTACGAATATGTCTAAAAACGCTTGTATTTGTCGAAAATGATCGTTTTTAGATGTTTCCAGCTTTCTGACCAGAATAAATTTATTTCCAGAGATATAAAATATTTTTTGTCGTGAAAAATACAGTTTTATTCGGAGAAGTACGAAAATGCCTAAAAACGATCGTATTCGTTGAAAGTGAACGTTTTTAGACATTTCCAGCTCTCTGACGTTAATAAATTTATTTTCAAAGATAGAAATTATTTTTTGTCGTGAAAAATGCAGTTTTAGTCCGAGAAGTACGAAAATGTCTAAAAACGCTTGTATTCGTCGAAAGTGGTCGTTTTTAGATGTTTCCAGTTTTCTGACCAGAATAAATTTATTTCCAGAGATATAAAATATTTTTTGTTGTGTAAAATACAGTTTTATTCGGAGAAGTACGAAAATGCCTAAAAACGCTCGTATTCGTTGAAAGTGAACGTTTTTAGACATTTCCAGCTCTCTGACGTTAATAAATTTATTTCCAGAGATATAAAATATTTTTTGTCGTGAAAAACACAGTTTTATTCCGAGAAGTACGAAAATGTCTAAAAACGCTTGTATTTGTCGAAAGTGATCGTTTTTAGACGTTTCCAGCTTTCTGACCAAAATAAATTTATTTCCAGAGATATAAAATATTTTTTTTCGTGAAAAATACAGTTTTATTCGGAGAAGTACGAAAATGCCTAAAAACGATCGTATTCGTTGAAAGTGAACGTTTTTAGACATTTCCAGCTCTCTGACGTTAATAAATTTATTTTCAAAGATATAAAATATTTTTTGTCGTGAAAAATGCAGTTTTAGTCCGAGAAGTACGAAAATGTCTAAAAACGCTTGTATTCGTCGAAAGTGGTCGTTTTTAGACGTTTCCAGCTTTCTGACCAGAATAAATTTATTTCCAGAGATATAAAATATTTTTTGTCGTGAAAAATACAGTTTTATTCGAAGAAGTACGAAAATGCCTAAAAACGCTCGTATTCGTTGAAACTGAACGTTTTTAGACATTTCCAGCTCTCTGACGTTAATAAATTTATTTTCAAAGATATAAAATATTTTTTGTCGTGAAAAATGCAGTTTTAGTCCGAGAAGTACGAAAATGTCTAAAAACGCTTGTATTCGTCGAAAGTGGTCGTTTTTAGACGTTTCCAGCTTTCTGACCTGAATAAATTGATTTTCAGAGATAAAAAATATTTTTTGTCGTGAAAAATACAGTTTTATTCAGAGAAGTACGAAAATGCCTAAAAATGCTCGTATTCGTTGAAAGTGAACGTTTTTAGACATTTCCAGCTCTCTGACGTTAATAAATTTATTTTCAAAGATATAAAATATTTTTTGTCGTGAAAAATGCAGTTTTAGTCCGAGAAGTACGAAAATGTCTAAAACGCTTGTATTCGTCGAAAGTGGTCGTTTTTAGACGTTTCCAGCTTTCTGACCTGAATAAATTGATTTTCAGAGATAAAAAATATTTTTTGTCGTGAAAAATGCAGTTTTAGTCCGAGAAGTACGAAAATGTCTAAAAACGCTTGTATTCGTCGAAAGTGGTCGTTTTTAGACGTTTCCAGCTCTTTGACGTTAATAAATTTATTTTCAGAGATATAAAATATTTTTTGTCGTGAAAAATGCAGTCTTATTCCGAGAAGTCCGAAAATGTCTAAAAACGCTTGTATTTGTCGAAAGTGATCGTTTTTAGACGTTTCCAGCTTTCTGACGTTAATAAATTTATTTTCAGAGATATAAAATATTTTTTGTCGTGAAAAATGCAGTCTTATTCCGAGAAGTACGAAAATGTCTAAAAACGCTTGTATTTGTCGAAAGTGATCGTTTTTAGATGTTTCCAGCTTTCTGACCAGAATAAATTTATTTTCAGAGATAAAAAATATTTTTTGTCGTGAAAAATGCAGTTTTAGTCCGAGAAGTACGAAAATGTCTAAAAACGCTTTTATTCGTCGAAAGTGGTCGTTTTTAGACGTTTTCAGCTTTCTGACCTGAATAAATTGATTTTCAGAGATAAAAAATATTTTTTGTCGTGAAAAATACAGTTTTATTCCGAGAAGTACAAAAATGCCTAAAAACGGTCGTATTCGTTGAAAGTGAACGTTTTTAGACATTTCCAGCTCTCTGACGTTAATAAATTTATTTTCAGAGATATAAAATATTTTTTGTCGTGAAAAATGCAGTCTTATTCCGAGAAGTACGAAAATGTCTAAAAACGCTTGTATTTGTCGAAAGTGATCGTTTTTAGATGTTTCCAGCTTTCTGACCAGAATAAATTTATTTTCAGAGATATAAAATATTTTTTGTCGTGAAAATACAGTTTTATTCCGAGAAGTACAAAAATGCCTAAAAACGCTCGTATTCGTTGAAAGTGAACGTTTTTAGACATTTCCAGCTCTCTGACGTTAATAAATTTATTTTCAGAGATATAAAATATTTTTTGTCGTGAAAAATGCAGTTTTAGTCCGAGAAGTACGAAAATGTCTAAAAACGCTTGTATTCGTCGAAAGTGGTCGTTTTTAGACGTTTCCAGCTTTCTGACCTGAATAAATTGATTTTCAGAGATAAAAAATATTTTTTGTCGTGAAAAATACAATTTTATTCCGAGAAGTACAAAAATGCCTAAAAACGCTCGTATTCGTTGAAAGTGAACGTTTTTAGACATTTCCAGCTCTCTGACGTTAATAAATTTATTTTCAGAGATATAAAATATTTTTTGTCGTGAAAAATACAGTTTTATTCCGAGAAGTACAAAAATGCCTAAAAACGGTCGTATTCATTGAAAGTGAACGTTTTTAGACATTTCCAGCTCTCTGACGTTAATAAATTTATTTTCAGAGATATAAAATATTTTTTGTCGTGAAAAATGCAGTCTTATTCCGAGAATTACGAAAATGTCTAAAAACGCTTGTATTTGTCGAAAGTGATCGTTTTTAGATGTTTCCAGCTTTCTGACCAGAATAAATTTATTTTCAGAGATATAAAATATTTTTTGTCCTGAAAAATACAGTTTTATTCCGAGAAGTACAAAAATGCCTAAAAACGGTCGTATTCGTTGAAAGTGAACGTTTTTAGACATTTCCAGCTCTCTGACGTTAATAAATTTATTTTCAGAGATATAAAATATTTTTTGTCGTGAAAAATGCAGTTTTAGTCCGAGAAGTACGAAAATGTCTAAAAACGCTTGTATTCGTCGAAAGTGGTCGTTTTTAGACGTTTCCAGCTTTCTGACCTGAATAAATTGATTTTCAGAGATAAAAAATATTTTTTGTCGTGAAAAATACAGTTTTATTCAGAGAAGTACGAAAATGCCTAAAAACGCTCGTATTCGTCGAAAGTGGTCGTTTTTAGACGTTTCCAGCTTTCTGACCAGAATAAATTTATTTCCAGAGATATAAAATATTTTTTGTCGTGAAAAATACAGTTTTATTCAGAGAAGTACGAAAATGCCTAAAAACGCTCGTATTCGTTGAAAGTGAACGTTTTTAGATATTTCCAGCTCTCTGACGTTAATAAATTTATTTTCAGAGATATAAAATATTTTTTGTCGTGAAAAATGCAGTTTTAGTCCGAGAAGTACGAAAATGTCTAAAAACGCTTGTATTCGTCGAAAGTGGTCGTTTTTAGACGTTTCCAGCTTTCTGACCTGAATAAATTTATTTTCAGAGATAAAAAATATTTTTTGTCGTGAAAAATACAGTTTTATTCAGAGAAGTACGAAAATGCCTAAAAACGCTCGTATTCGTCGAAAGTGGTCGTTTTTAGACGTTTCCAGCTTTCTGACCAGAATAAATTTATTTCCAGAGATATAAAATATTTTTTGTCGTGAAAAATACAGTTTTATTCAGAGAAGTACGAAAATGCCTAAAAACGCTCGTATTCGTTGAAAGTGAACGTTTTTAGACATTTCCAGCTCTCTGACGTTAATAAATTTATTTTCAGAGATAAAAAATATTTTTTGTCGTGAAAAATACAGTTTTATTCAGAGAAGTACGAAAATGCCTAAAAACGCTTGTATTCGTCGAAAGTGGTCGTTTTTAGACGTTTCCAGCTTTCTGACCTGAATAAATTGATTTTCAGAGATAAAAAATATTTTTTGTCGTGAAAAATACAGTTTTATTCCGAGAAGTACAAAAATGCCCTAAAAACGCTCGTATTCGTTGAAAGTGAACGTTTTTAGACATTTCCAGCTCTCTGACGTTAATAAATTTATTTTCAGAGATATAAAATATTTTTTGTCGTGAAAAATGCAGTCTTATTCCGAGAAGTACGAAAATGTCTAAAAACGCTTGTATTTGTCGGAAGTGATCGTTTTTAGATGTTTCCAGCTTTCTGACCAGAATAAATTTATTTTCAGAGATATAAAATATTTTTTGTCGTGAAAAATACAGTTTTATTCGGAGAAGTACGAAAATGCCTAAAAACGATAGTATTCGTTGAAAGTGAACGTTTTTAGACATTTCCAGGTCTCTGACGTTAATAAATTTATTTTGAAAGATATAAAATATTTTTTTGTCGTGAAAAATGCAGTTTTAGTCCGAGAAGTACGAAAATGTCTAAAAACGCTTGCATTCGTCGAAAGTGGTCGTTTTTAGACGTTTCCAGCTTTCTGACCAGAATAAATTTATTTCCAGAGATATAAAATATTTTTTGTCGTGAAAAATGCAGTTTTAGTCCGAGAAGTACGAAAATGTCTAAAAAAGCTTGTATTCGTCGAAAGTGGTCGTTTTTAGACGTTTCCAGCTTTCTGACCTGAATAAATTGATTTTCAGAGATAAAAAATATTTTTTGTCGTGAAAAATACAGTTTTATTCCGAGAAGTACAAAAATGCCTAAAAACGCTCGTATTCGTTGAAAGTGAACGTTTTTAGACATTTCCAGCTCTCTGACGTTAATAAATTTATTTTCAGAGATAAAAAATATTTTTTGTCGTGAAAAATGCAGTTTTAATCCGAGAAGTACGAAAATGTCTAAAAACGCTTGTATTCCTCGAAAGTGGTCGTTTTTAGACGTTTCCAGCTTTCTGACCTGAATAAATTGATTTTCAGAGATAAAAAATATTTTTTGTCGTGAAAAATACAGTTTTATTCAGAGAAGTACGAAAATGCCTAAAAACGCTCGTATTCGTTGAAAGTGAACGTTTTTAGACATTTCCAGCTCTCTGACGTTAATAAATTTATTTTCAGAGATAAAAAATATTTTTTGTCGTGAAAAATGCAGTTTTAGTCCGAGAAGTACGAAAATGTCTAAAAACGCTTGTATTCGTCGAAAGTGGTCGTTTTTAGACCTTTCCAGCTTTCTGACCTGAATAAATTGATTTTCAGAGATAAAAAATATTTTTTGTCGTGAAAAATACAGTTTTATTCCGAGAAGTACGAAAATGTCTAAAAACGCTTGTATTTGTCGAAAGTGATCGTTTTTAGACGTTTCCAGCTTTCTGACCAGAATAAATTTATTTTCAGAGATATAAAATATTTTTTGTCGTGAAAAATGCAGTCTTATTCCGAGAAGTACGAATATGTCTAAAAACGCTTGTATTTGTCGAAAGTGATCGTTTTTAGATGTTTCCAGCTTTCTGACCAGAATAAATTTATTTCCAGAGATATAAAATATTTTTTGTCGTGAAAAATACAGTTTTATTCGGAGAAGTACGAAAATGCCTAAAAACGATCGTATTCGTTGAAAGTGAACGTTTTTAGACATTTCCAGCTCTCTGACGTTAATAAATTTATTTTCAAAGATAGAAATTATTTTTTGTCGTGAAAAATGCAGTTTTAGTCCGAGAAGTACGAAAATGTCTAAAAACGCTTGTATTCGTCGAAAGTGGTCGTTTTTAGATGTTTCCAGTTTTCTGACCAGAATAAATTTATTTCCAGAGATATAAAATATTTTTTGTTGTGTAAAATACAGTTTTATTCGGAGAAGTACGAAAATGCCTAAAAACGCTCGTATTCGTTGAAAGTGAACGTTTTTAGACATTTCCAGCTCTCTGACGTTAATAAATTTATTTCCAGAGATATAAAATATTTTTTGTCGTGAAAAACACAGTTTTATTCCGAGAAGTACGAAAATGTCTAAAAACGCTTGTATTTGTCGAAAGTGATCGTTTTTAGACGTTTCCAGCTTTCTGACCAGAATAAATTTATTTCCAGAGATATAAAATATTTTTTGTCGTGAAAAATACAGTTTTATTCGGAGAAGTACGAAAATGCCTAAAAACGATCGTATTCGTTGAAAGTGAACGTTTTTAGACATTTCCAGCTCTCTGACGTTAATAAATTTATTTTCAGAGATATAAAATATTTTTTGTCGTGAAAAATGCAGTCTTATTCCGAGAAGTACGAAAATGTCTAAAAACGCTTGTATTTGTCGAAAGTGATCGTTTTTAGACGTTTCCAGCTTTCTGACCAAAATAAATTTATTTCCAGAGATATAAAATATTTTTTTTCGTGAAAAATACAGTTTTATTCGGAGAAGTACGAAAATGCCTAAAAACGATCGTATTCGTTGAAAGTGAACGTTTTTAGACATTTCCAGCTCTCTGACGTTAATAAATTTATTTTCAAAGATATAAAATATTTTTTGTCGTGAAAAATGCAGTTTTAGTCCGAGAAGTACGAAAATGTCTAAAAACGCTTGTATTCGTCGAAAGTGGTCGTTTTTAGACGTTTCCAGCTTTCTGACCAGAATAAATTTATTTCCAGAGATATAAAATATTTTTTGTCGTGAAAAATACAGTTTTATTCGAAGAAGTACGAAAATGCCTAAAAACGCTCGTATTCGTTGAAACTGAACGTTTTTAGACATTTCCAGCTCTCTGACGTTAATAAATTTATTTTCAAAGATATAAAATATTTTTTGTCGTGAAAAATGCAGTTTTAGTCCGAGAAGTACGAAAATGTCTAAAAACGCTTGTATTCGTCGAAAGTGGTCGTTTTTAGACGTTTCCAGCTTTCTGACCTGAATAAATTGATTTTCAGAGATAAAAAATATTTTTTGTCGTGAAAAATACAGTTTTATTCAGAGAAGTACGAAAATGCCTAAAAATGCTCGTATTCGTTGAAAGTGAACGTTTTTAGACATTTCCAGCTCTCTGACGTTAATAAATTTATTTTCAAAGATATAAAATATTTTTTGTCGTGAAAAATGCAGTTTTAGTCCGAGAAGTACGAAAATGTCTAAAACGCTTGTATTCGTCGAAAGTGGTCGTTTTTAGACGTTTCCAGCTTTCTGACCTGAATAAATTGATTTTCAGAGATAAAAAATATTTTTTGTCGTGAAAAATGCAGTTTTAGTCCGAGAAGTACGAAAATGTCTAAAAACGCTTGTATTCGTCGAAAGTGGTCGTTTTTAGACGTTTCCAGCTTTCTGACCTGAATAAATTGATTTTCAGAGATAAAAAATATTTTTTGTCGTGAAAAATACAGTTTTATTCAGAGAAGTACGAAAATGCCTAAAAACGCTCGTGTTCGTTGAAAGTGAACGTTTTTAGACATTTCCAGCTCTCTGACGTTAATAAATTTATTTTCAGAGATAAAAAATATTTTTTGTCGTGAAAAATGCAGTTTTAGTCCGAGAAGTACGAAAATATCTAAAAACGCTTGTATTCGTCGAAAGTGGTCGTTTTTAGACGTTTCCAGCTTTCTGACTTGAATAAATTGATTTTCAGAGATAAAAAATATTTTTTGTCGTGAAAAATACAGTTTTATTCAGAGAAGTACAAAAATGCCTAAAAACGCTCGTATTCGTTGAAAGTGAACGTTTTTAGACATTTCCAGCTCTCTGACGTTAATAAATTTATTTTCAGAGATAAAAAATATTTTTTGTCGTGAAAAATGCAGTTTTAGTCCGAGAAGTACGAAAATGTCTAAAAACGCTTGTATTCGTCGAAAGTGGTCGTTTTTAGACCTTTCCAGCTTTCTGACCTGAATAAATTGATTTTCAGAGATAAAAAATATTTTTTGTCGTGAAAAATACAGTTTTATTCCGAGAAGTACGAAAATGTCTAAAAACGCTTGTATTTGTCGAAAGTGATCGTTTTTAGACGTTTCCAGCTTTCTGACCAGAATAAATTTATTTCCAGAGATATAAAATATTTTTTGTCGTGAAAAATACAGTTTTATTCGGAGAAGAACGAAAATGCCTAAAAACGATCGTATTCGTTGAAAGTGAACGTTTTTAGACATTTCCAGCTCTCTGACGTTAATAAATTTATTTTCAAAGATATAAAATATTTTTTGCCGTGAAAAATGCAGTTTTAGTCCGAGAAGTACGAAAATGTCTAAAAACGCTTGTATTCGTCGAAATTGGTCGTTTTTAGACGTTTCCAGCTTTCTGACCTGAATAAATTGATTTTCAGAGATAAAAAATATTTTTTGTCGTGAAAAATACAGTTTTATTCAGAGAAGTACGAAAATGCCTAAAAACGCTCGTGTTCGTTGAAAGTGAACGTTTTTAGACATTTCCAGCTCTCTGACGTTAATAAATTTATTTTCAGAGATAAAAAATATTTTTTGTCGTGAAAAATGCAGTTTTAGTCCGAGAAGTACGAAAATATCTAAAAACGCTTGTATTCGTCGAAAGTGGTCGTTTTTAGACGTTTCCAGCTTTCTGACCTGAATAAATTGATTTTCAGAGATAAAAAATATTTTTTATCGTGAAAAATACAGTTTTATTCCGAGAAGTACAAAAATGCCTAAAAACGCTCGTATTCGTTGAAAGTGAACGTTTTTAGACATTTCCAGCTCTCTGACGTTAATAAATTTATTTTCAGAGATATAAAATATTTTTTGTCGTGAAAAATGCAGTCTTATTCCGAGAAGTACGAATATGTCTAAAAACGCTTGTATTTGTCGAAAGTGATCGTTTTTAGATGTTTCCAGCTTTCTGACCAGAATAAATTTATTTCCAGAGATATAAAATATTTTTTGTCGTGAAAAATACAGTTTTATTCGGAGAAGTACGAAAATGCCTAAAAACGATCGTATTCGTTGAAAGTGAACGTTTTTAGACATTTCCAGCTCTCTGACGTTAATAAATTTATTTTCAAAGATAGAAATTATTTTTTGTCGTGAAAAATGCAGTTTTAGTCCGAGAAGTACGAAAATGTCTAAAAACGCGTGTATTCGTCGAAAGTGGTCGTTTTTAGACGTTTCCAGTTTTCTGACCAGAATAAATTTATTTCCAGAGATATAAAATATTTTTTGTCGTGTAAAATACAGTTTTATTCGGAGAAGTACGAAAATGCCTAAAAACGCTCGTATTCGTTGAAAGTGAACGTTTTTAGACATTTCCAGCTCTCTGACGTTAATAAATTTATTTCCAGAGATATAAAATATTTTTTGTCGTGAAAAACACAGTTTTATTCCGAGAAGTACGAAAATGTCTAAAAACGCTTGTATTTGTCGAAAGTGATCGTTTTTAGACGTTTCCAGCTTTCTGACCAGAATAAATTTATTTCCAGAGATATAAAATATTTTTTGTCGTGAAAAATACAGTTTTATTCGGAGAAGTACGAAAATGCCTAAAAACGATCGTATTCGTTGAAAGTGAACGTTTTTAGACATTTCCAGCTCTCTGACGTTAATAAATTTATTTTCAGAGATAAAAAATATTTTTTGTCGTGAAAAATACAATTTTATTCCGAGAAGTACAAAAATGCCTAAAAACGCTCGTATTCGTTGAAAGTGAACGTTTTTAGACATTTCCAGCTCTCTGACGTTAATAAATTTATTTTCAGAGATATGAAATATTTTTTGTCGTGAAAAATACAGTTTTATTCCGAGAAGTACAAAAATGCCTAAAAACGGTCGTATTCGTTGAAAGTGAAAGTTTTTAGACATTTCCAGCTCTCTGACGTTAATAAATTTATTTTCAGAGATATAAAATATTTTTTGTCGTGAAAAATACAGTTTTATTCGGAGAAGTACGAAAATGCCTAAAAACGATCGTATTCGTTGAAAGTGAACGTTTTTAGACATTTCCAGCTCTCTGACGTTAATAAATTTATTTTCAGAGATAAAAAATATTTTTTGTCGTGAAAAATGCAGTTTTAGTCCGAGAAGTACGAAAATATCTAAAAACGCTTGTATTCGTCGAAAGTGGTCGTTTTTAGACGTTTCCAGCTTTCTGACCTGAATAAATTGATTTTCAGAGATAAAAAATATTTTTTATCGTGAAAAATACAGTTTTATTCCGAGAAGTACAAAAATGCCTAAAAACGCTCGTATTCGTTGAAAGTGAACGTTTTTAGACATTTCCAGCTCTCTGACGTTAATAAATTTATTTTCAGAGATATAAAATATTTTTTGTCGTGAAAAATGCAGTCTTATTCCGAGAAGTACGAATATGTCTAAAAACGCTTGTATTTGTCGAAAGTGATCGTTTTTAGATGTTTCCAGCTTTCTGACCAGAATAAATTTATTTCCAGAGATATAAAATATTTTTTGTCGTGAAAAATACAGTTTTATTCGGAGAAGTACGAAAATGCCTAAAAACGATCGTATTCGTTGAAAGTGAACGTTTTTAGACATTTCCAGCTCTCTGACGTTAATAAATTTATTTTCAAAGATAGAAATTATTTTTTGTCGTGAAAAATGCAGTTTTAGTCCGAGAAGTACGAAAATGTCTAAAAACGCTTGTATTCGTCGAAAGTGGTCGTTTTTAGACGTTTCCAGCTTTCTGACCTGAATAAATTGATTTTCAGAGATAAAAAATATTTTTTGTCGTGAAAAATACAGTTTTATTCAGAGAAGTACGAAAATGCCTAAAAACGCTCGTATTCGTCGAAAGTGGTCGTTTTTAGACGTTTCCAGCTTTCTGACCAGAATAAATTTATTTCCAGAGATATGAAATATTTTTTGTCGCGAAAAATACAGTTTTATTCGGAGAAGTACGAAAATGCCTAAAAACGATCGTATTCGTTGAAAGTGAACGTTTCTAGACATTTCCAGCTCTCTGACGTTAATAAATTTCTTTTCAAAGATATAAAATATTTTTTGTCGTGAAAAATGCAGTTTTAGTCCGAGAAGTACGAAAATGTCTAAAAACGCTTGTATTCGTCGAAAGTGGTCGTTTTTAGACCTTTCCAGCTTTCTGACCTGAATAAATTGATTTTCAGAGATAAAAAATATTTTTTGTCGTGAAAAATACAGTTTTATTCCGAGAAGTACAAAAATGCCTAAAAACGCTCGTATTCGTTGAAAGTGAACGTTTTTAGACATTTCCAGCTCTCTGACGTTAATAAATTTATTTTCAGAGATAAAAAATATTTTTTGTCGTGAAAAATGCAGTTTTAATCCGAGAAGTACGAAAATGTCTAAAAACGCTTGTATTCGTCGAAAGTGGTCGTTTTTAGACGTTTCCAGCTTTCTGACCTGAATAAATTGATTTTCAGAGATAAAAAATATTTTTTGTCGTGAAAAATACAGTTTTATTCAGAGAAGTACGAAAATTCCTAAAAACGCTCGTATTCGTTGAAAGTGAACGTTTTTAGACATGTCCAGCTCTCTGACGTTAATAAATTTATTTTCAGAGATAAAAAATATTTTTTGTCGTGAAAAATACAGTTTTATTCGGAGAAGAACGAAAATGCCTAAAAACGATCGTATTCGTTGAAAGTGAACGTTTTTAGACATTTCCAGCTCTCTGACATTAATAAATTTATTTTCAAAGATATAAAATATTTTTTGTCGTGAAAAATTCAGTTTTAGTCCGAGAAGTACGAAAATGTCTAAAAACGCTTGTATTCGTCGAAATTGGTCGTTTTTAGACGTTTCCAGCTTTCTGACCTGAATAAATTGATTTTCAGAGATAAAAAATATTTTTTGTCGTGAAAAATACAGTTTTATCCAGAGAAGTACGAAAATGCCTAAAAACGCTCGTATTCGTTGAAAGTGAACGTTTTTAGACATTTCCAGCTCTCTGACGTTAATAAATTTATTTTCAAAGATATAAAATATTTTTTGTCGTGAAAAATGCAGTCTTATTCCGAGAAGTACGAAAATGTCTAAAAACGCTTGTATTTGTCGAAAGTGATCGTTTTTAGATGTTTCCAGCTTTCTGACCTGAATAAATTGATTTTCAGAGATAAAAAATATTTTTTGTCGTGAAAAATACAGTTTTATTCAGAGAAGTACGAAAATGCCTAAAAACGATCGTATTCGTCGAAAGTGGTCGTTTTTAGACGTTTCCAGCTTTCTGACCAGAATAAATTTATTTCCAGAGATATAAAATATTTTTTGTCGTGAAAAATACAGTTTTATTCGGAGAAGTACGAAAATGCCTAAAAACGATCGTATTCGTTGAAAGTGAACGTTTCTAGACATTTCCAGCTCTCTGACGTTAATAAATTTATTTTCAAAGATATAAAATATTTTTTGTCGTGAAAAATGCAGTTTTAGTCCGAGAAGTACGAAAATGTCTAAAAACGCTTGTATTCGTCGAAAGTGGTCGTTTTTAGACGTTTCCAGCTTTCTGACCAGAATAAATTTATTTCCAGAGATATAAAATATTTTTTGTCGTGAAAAATACAGTTTTATTCGGAGAAGTACGAAAATGCCTAAAAACGCTCGTATTCGTTGAAAGTGAACGTTTTTAGACATTTCCAGCTCTGTGACGTTAATAAATTTATTTTCAGAGATAAAAAATATTTTTTGTCGTGAAAAATGCAGTTTTAGTCCGAGAAGTACGAAAATGTCTAAAAACGATTGTATTCGTCGAAAGTGGTCGTTTTTAGACGTTTTCAGCTTTCTGACCTGAATAAATTGATTTTCAGAGATAAAAAATATTTTTTGTCGTGAAAAATACAGTTTTATTCAGAGAAGTACGAAAATGCCTAAAAACGCTCGTATTCGTTGAAAGTGAACGTTTTTAGACATTTCCAGTTCTCTGACGTTAATAAATTTATTTTCAGAGATAAAAAATATTTTTTGTCGTGAAAAATACAGTTTTATTCAGAGAAGTACGAAAATGCCTAAAAACGCTTGTATTCGTCGAAAGTGGTCGTTTTTAGACGTTTCCAGCTTTCTGACCTGAATAAATTGATTTTCAGAGATAAAAAATATTTTTTGTCGTGAAAAATACAGTTTTATTCGGAGAAGTACGAAAATGCCTAAAAACGATAGTATTCGTTGAAAGTGAACGTTTTTAGACATTTCCAGCTCTCTGACGTTAATAAATTTATTTTGAAAGATATAAAATATTTTTTTGTCGTGAAAAATGCAGTTTTAGTCCGAGAAGTACGAAAATGTCTAAAAACGCTTGTATTCGTCGAAAGTGGTCGTTTTTAGACGTTTCCAGCTTTCTGACCAGAATAAATTTATTTCCAGAGATATAAAATATTTTTTATCGTGAAAAATACAGTTTTATTCGGAGAAGTACGAAAATGCCTAAAAACGCTCGTATTCGTTGAAAGTGAACGTTTTTAGACATTTCCAGCTCTCTGACGTTAATAAATTTATTTTCAAAGATATAAAATATTTTTTGTCGTGAAAAATTCAGTTTTAGTCCGAGAAGTACGAAAATGTCTAAAAACGCTTGTATTCGTCGAAATTGGTCGTTTTTAGACGTTTCCAGCTTTCTGACCTGAATAAATTGATTTTCAGAGATAAAAAATATTTTTTGTCGTGAAAAATACAGTTTTATCCAGAGAAGTACGAAAATGCCTAAAAACGCTCGTATTCGTTGAAAGTGAACGTTTTTAGACATTTCCAGCTCTCTGACGTTAATAAATTTATTTTCAGAGATAAAAAATATTTTTTGTCGTGAAAAATGCAGTTTTAGTCCGAGAAGTACGAAAATATCTAAAAACGCTTGTATTCGTCGAAAGTGGTCGTTTTTAGACGTTTCCAGCTTTCTGACCTGAATAAATTGATTTTCAGAGATAAAAAATATTTTTTATCGTGAAAAATACAGTTTTATTCCGAGAAGTACAAAAATGCCTAAAAACGCTCGTATTCGTTGAAAGTGAACGTTTTTAGACATTTCCAGCTCTCTGACGTTAATAAATTTATTTTCAGAGATATAAAATATTTTTTGTCGTGAAAAATGCAGTCTTATTCCGAGAAGTACGAAAATGTCTAAAAACGCTTGTATTTGTCGAAAGTGATCGTTTTTAGATGTTTCCAGCTTTCTGACCTGAATAAATTGATTTTCAGAGATAAAAAATATTTTTTGTCGTGAAAAATACAGTTTTATTCAGAGAAGTACGAAAATGCCTAAAAACGCTCGTATTCGTCGAAAGTGGTCGTTTTTAGACGTTTCCAGCTTTCTGACCAGAATAAATTTATTTCCAGAGATATAAAATATTTTTTGTCGTGAAAAATACAGTTTTATTCGGAGAAGTACGAAAATGTCTAAAAACGCTTGTATTCGTCGAAAGTGGTCGTTTTTAGACGTTTTCAGCTTTCTGACCTGAATAAATTGATTTTCAGAGATAAAAAATATTTTTTGTCGTGAAAAATACAGTTTTATTCAGAGAAGTACGAAAATGCCTAAAAACGCTCGTATTCGTTGAAAGTGAACGTTTCTAGACATTTCCAGCTCTCTGACGTTAATAAATTTATTTTCAGAGATAAAAAATATTTTTTGTCGTGAAAAATGCAGTTTTAGTCCGAGAAGTACGAAAATGTCTAAAAACGCTTGTATTCGTCGAAAGTGGTCGTTTTTAGACGTTTTCAGCTTTCTGACCTGAATAAATTGATTTTCAGAGATAAAAAATATTTTTTGTCGTGAAAAATACAGTTTTATTCAGAGAAGTACGAAAATGCCTAAAAACGCTCGTATTCGTTGAAAGTGAACGTTTTTAGACATTTCCAGTTCTCTGACGTTAATAAATTTATTTTCAGAGATAAAAAATATTTTTTGTCGTGAAAAATACAGTTTTATTCAGAGAAGTACGAAAATGCCTAAAAACGCTTGTATTCGTCGAAAGTGGTCGTTTTTAGACGTTTCCAGCTTTCTGACCTGAATAAATTGATTTTCAGAGATAAAAAATATTTTTTGTCGTGAAAAATACAGTTTTATTCGGAGAAGTACGAAAATGCCTAAAAACGATAGTATTCGTTGAAAGTGAACGTTTTTAGACATTTCCAGCTCTCTGACGTTAATAAATTTATTTTGAAAGATATAAAATATTTTTTTGTCGTGAAAAATGCAGTTTTAGTCCGAGAAGTACGAAAATGTCTAAAAACGCTTGTATTCGTCGAAAGTGGTCGTTTTTAGACGTTTCCAGCTTTCTGACCAGAATAAATTTATTTCCAGAGATATAAAATATTTTTTGTCGTGAAAAATACAGTTTTATTCGGAGAAGTACGAAAATGCCTAAAAACGCTCGTATTCGTTGAAAGTGAACGTTTTTAGACATTTCCACCTCTCTGACGTTAATAAATTTATTTTCAAAGATATAAAATATTTTTTGTCGTGAAAAATGCAGTTTTAATCCGAGAAGTACGAAAATGTCTAAAAACGCTTGTATTCGTCGAAAGTGGTCGTTTTTAGACATTTCCAGCTTTCTGACCTGAATAAATTGATTTTCAGAGATAAAAAATATTTTTTGTCGTGAAAAATACAGTTTTATTCCGAGAAGTACAAAAATGCCTAAAAACGCTCGTATTCGTTGAAAGTGAACGTTTTTAGACATTTCCAGCTCTCTGACGTTAATAAATTTATTTTCAGAGATAAAAAATATTTTTTGTCGTGAAAAATGCAGTTTTAATCCGAGAAGTACGAAAATGTCTAAAAACGCTTGTATTCGTCGAAAGTGGTCGTTTTTAGACGTTTCCAGCTTTCTGACCTGAATAAATTGATTTTCAGAGATAATAAATATTTTTTGTCGTGAAAAATACAGTTTTATTCAGAGAAGTACGAAAATGCCTAAAAACGCTCGTATTCGTTGAAAGTGAACGTTTTTAGACATTTCCAGCTCTCTGACGTTAATAAATTTATTTTCAGAGATATAAAATATTTTTTGTCGTGAAAAATGCAGTTTTAGTCCGAGAAGTACGAAAATGTCTAAAAACGCTTGTATTCGTCGAAAGTGGTCGTTTTTAGACGTTTTCAGCTTTCTGACCTGAATAAATTGATTTTCAGAGATAAAAAATATTTTTTGTCGTGAAAAATACAGTTTTATTCAGAGAAGTACGAAAATGCCTAAAAACGCTCGTATTCGTTGAAAGTGAACGTTTTTAGACATTTCCAGTTCTCTGACGTTAATAAATTTATTTTCAGAGATAAAAAATATTTTTTGTCGTGAAAAATACAGTTTTATTCAGAGAAGTACGAAAATGCCTAAAAACGCTTGTATTCGTCGAAAGTGGTCGTTTTTAGACGTTTCCAGCTTTCTGACCTGAATAAATTGATTTTCAGAGATAAAAAATATTTTTTGTCGTGAAAAATACAGTTTTATTCGGAGAAGTACGAAAATGCCTAAAAACGATAGTATTCGTTGAAAGTGAACGTTTTTAGACATTTCCAGCTCTCTGACGTTAATAAATTTATTTTGAAAGATATAAAATATTTTTTTGTCGTGAAAAATGCAGTTTTAGTCCGAGAAGTACGAAAATGTCTAAAAACGCTTGTATTCGTCGAAAGTGGTCGTTTTTAGACGTTTCCAGCTTTCTGACCAGAATAAATTTATTTCCAGAGATATAAAATATTTTTTGTCGTGAAAAATACAGTTTTATTCGGAGAAGTACGAAAATGCCTAAAAACGCTCGTATTCGTTGAAAGTGAACGTTTTTAGACATTTCCAGCTCTCTGACGTTAATAAATTTATTTTCAAAGATATAAAATATTTTTTGTCGTGAAAAATGCAGTTTTAATCCGAGAAGTACGAAAATGTCTAAAAACGCTTGTATTCGTCGAAAGTGGTCGTTTTTAGACGTTTCCAGCTTTCTGACCTGAATAAATTGATTTTCAGAGATAAAAAATATTTTTTGTCGTAAAAAATACAGTTTTATTCAGAGAAGTACGAAAATGCCTAAAAACGCTCGTATTCGTTGAAAGTGAACGTTTTTAGACATTTCCAGCTCTCTGACGTTAATAAATTTATTTTCAGAGATAAAAAATATTTTTTGTCGTGAAAAATGCAGTTTTAGTCCGAGAAGTACGAAAATGTCTAAAAACGCTTGTATTCGTCGAAAGTGGTCGTTTTTAGACCTTTCCAGCTTTCTGACCTGAATAAATTGATTTTCAGAGATAAAAAATATTTTTTGTCGTGAAAAATACAGTTTTATTCCGAGAAGTACGAAAATGCCTAAAACCGCTCGTATTCGTTGAAAGTGAACGTTTTTAGACATTTCCAGCTCTCTGACGTTAATAAATTTATTTTCAGAGATAACAAATATTTTTTGTCGTGAAAAATGCAGTTTTAGTCCGAGAAGTACGAAAATATCTAAAAACGCTTGTATTCGTCGAAAGTGCTCGTTTTTAGACGTTTCCAGCTTTCTGACCTGAATAAATTGATTTTCAGAGATAAAAAATATTTTTTATCGTGAAAAATACAGTTTTATTCCGAGAAGTACAAAAATGCCTAAAAACGCTCGTATTCGTTGAAAGTGAACGTTTTTAGACATTTCCACCTCTCTGACGTTAATAAATTTATTTTCAAAGATATAAAATATTTTTTGTCGTGAAAAATGCAGTTTTAATCCGAGAAGTACGAAAATGTCTAAAAACGCTTGTATTCGTCGAAAGTGGTCGTTTTTAGACATTTCCAGCTTTCTGACCTGAATAAATTGATTTTCAGAGATAAAAAATATTTTTTGTCGTGAAAAATACAGTTTTATTCCGAGAAGTACAAAAATGCCTAAAAACGCTCGTATTCGTTGAAAGTGAACGTTTTTAGACATTTCCAGCTCTCTGACGTTAATAAATTTATTTTCAGAGATAACAAATATTTTTTGTCGTGAAAAATGCAGTTTTAGTCCGAGAAGTACGAAAATATCTAAAAACGCTTGTATTCGTCGAAAGTGCTCGTTTTTAGACGTTTCCAGCTTTCTGACCTGAATAAATTGATTTTCAGAGATAAAAAATATTTTTTATCGTGAAAAATACAGTTTTATTCCGAGAAGTACAAAAATGCCTAAAAACGCTCGTATTCGTTGAAAGTGAACGTTTTTAGACATTTCCACCTCTCTGACGTTAATAAATTTATTTTCAAAGATATAAAATATTTTTTGTCGTGAAAAATGCAGTTTTAATCCGAGAAGTACGAAAATGTCTAAAAACGCTTGTATTCGTCGAAAGTGGTCGTTTTTAGACATTTCCAGCTTTCTGACCTGAATAAATTGATTTTCAGAGATAAAAAATATTTTTTGTCGTGAAAAATACAGTTTTATTCCGAGAAGTACAAAAATGCCTAAAAACGCTCGTATTCGTTGAAAGTGAACGTTTTTAGACATTTCCAGCTCTCTGACGTTAATAAATTTATTTTCAGAGATAAAAAATATTTTTTGTCGTGAAAAATGCAGTTTTAATCCGAGAAGTACGAAAATGTCTAAAAACGCTTGTATTCGTCGAAAGTGGTCGTTTTTAGACGTTTCCAGCTTTCTGACCTGAATAAATTGATTTTCAGAGATAATAAATATTTTTTGTCGTGAAAAATACAGTTTTATTCAGAGAAGTACGAAAATGCCTAAAAACGCTCGTATTCGTTGAAAGTGAACGTTTTTAGACATTTCCAGCTCTCTGACGTTAATAAATTTATTTTCAGAGATATAAAATATTTTTTGTCGTGAAAAATGCAGTTTTAGTCCGAGAAGTACGAAAATGTCTAAAAACGCTTGTATTCGTCGAAAGTGGTCGTTTTTAGACGTTTTCAGCTTTCTGACCTGAATAAATTGATTTTCAGAGATAAAAAATATTTTTTGTCGTGAAAAATACAGTTTTATTCAGAGAAGTACGAAAATGCCTAAAAACGCTCGTATTCGTTGAAAGTGAACGTTTTTAGACATTTCCAGTTCTCTGACGTTAATAAATTTATTTTCAGAGATAAAAAATATTTTTTGTCGTGAAAAATACAGTTTTATTCAGAGAAGTACGAAAATGCCTAAAAACGCTTGTATTCGTCGAAAGTGGTCGTTTTTAGACGTTTCCAGCTTTCTGACCTGAATAAATTGATTTTCAGAGATAAAAAATATTTTTTGTCGTGAAAAATACAGTTTTATTCGGAGAAGTACGAAAATGCCTAAAAACGATAGTATTCGTTGAAAGTGAACGTTTTTAGACATTTCCAGCTCTCTGACGTTAATAAATTTATTTTGAAAGATATAAAATATTTTTTTGTCGTGAAAAATGCAGTTTTAGTCCGAGAAGTACGAAAATGTCTAAAAACGCTTGTATTCGTCGAAAGTGGTCGTTTTTAGACGTTTCCAGCTTTCTGACCAGAATAAATTTATTTCCAGAGATATAAAATATTTTTTGTCGTGAAAAATACAGTTTTATTCGGAGAAGTACGAAAATGCCTAAAAACGCTCGTATTCGTTTAAAGTGAACGTTTTTAGACATTTCCAGCTCTGTGACGTTAATAAATTTATTTTCAGAGATAAAAAATATTTTTTGTCGTGAAAAATGCAGTTTTAGTCCGAGAAGTACGAAAATGTCTAAAAACGATTGTATTCGTCGAAAGTGGTCGTTTTTAGACGTTTTCAGCTTTCTGACCTGAATAAATTGATTTTCAGAGATAAAAAATATTTTTTGTCGTGAAAAATACAGTTTTATTCAGAGAAGTACGAAAATGCCTAAAAACGCTCGTATTCGTTGAAAGTGAACGTTTTTAGACATTTCCAGTTCTCTGACGTTAATAAATTTATTTTCAGAGATAAAAAATATTTTTTGTCGTGAAAAATACAGTTTTATTCAGAGAAGTACGAAAATGCCTAAAAACGCTTGTATTCGTCGAAAGTGGTCGTTTTTAGACGTTTCCAGCTTTCTGACCTGAATAAATTGATTTTCAGAGATAAAAAATATTTTTTGTCGTGAAAAATACAGTTTTATTCGGAGAAGTACGAAAATGCCTAAAAACGATAGTATTCGTTGAAAGTGAACGTTTTTAGACATTTCCAGCTCTCTGACGTTAATAAATTTATTTTGAAAGATATAAAATATTTTTTTGTCGTGAAAAATGCAGTTTTAGTCCGAGAAGTACGAAAATGTCTAAAAACGCTTGTATTCGTCGAAAGTGGTCGTTTTTAGACGTTTCCAGCTTTCTGACCAGAATAAATTTATTTCCAGAGATATAAAATATTTTTTATCGTGAAAAATACAGTTTTATTCGGAGAAGTACGAAAATGCCTAAAAACGATCGTATTCGTTGAAAGTGAACGTTTCTAGACATTTCCAGCTCTCTGACGTTAATAAATTTATTTTCAGAGATAAAAAATATTTTTTGTCGTGAAAAATGCAGTTTTAGTCCGAGAAGTACGAAAATGTCTAAAAACGCTTGTATTCGTCGAAAGTGGTCGTTTTTAGACGTTTCCAGCTTTCTGACCAGAATAAATTTATTTCCAGAGATATAAAATATTTTTTGTCGTGAAAAATACAGTTTTATTCGGAGAAGTACGAAAATGCCTAAAAACGCTCGTATTCGTTGAAAGTGAACGTTTTTAGACATTTCCAGCTCTGTGACGTTAATAAATTTATTTTCAGAGATAAAAAATATTTTTTGTCGTGAAAAATGCAGTTTTAGTCCGAGAAGTACGAAAATGTCTAAAAACGATTGTATTCGTCGAAAGTGGTCGTTTTTAGACGTTTTCAGCTTTCTGACCTGAATAAATTGATTTTCAGAGATAAAAAATATTTTTTGTCGTGAAAAATACAGTTTTATTCAGAGAAGTACGAAAATGCCTAAAAACGCTCGTATTCGTTGAAAGTGAACGTTTTTAGACATTTCCAGTTCTCTGACGTTAATAAATTTATTTTCAGAGATAAAAAATATTTTTTGTCGTGAAAAATACAGTTTTATTCAGAGAAGTACGAAAATGCCTAAAAACGCTTGTATTCGTCGAAAGTGGTCGTTTTTAGACGTTTCCAGCTTTCTGACCTGAATAAATTGATTTTCAGAGATAAAAAATATTTTTTGTCGTGAAAAATACAGTTTTATTCGGAGAAGTACGAAAATGCCTAAAAACGATAGTATTCGTTGAAAGTGAACGTTTTTAGACATTTCCAGCTCTCTGACGTTAATAAATTTATTTTGAAAGATATAAAATATTTTTTTGTCGTGAAAAATGCAGTTTTAGTCCGAGAAGTACGAAAATGTCTAAAAACGCTTGTATTCGTCGAAAGTGGTCGTTTTTAGACGTTTCCAGCTTTCTGACCAGAATAAATTTATTTCCAGAGATATAAAATATTTTTTATCGTGAAAAATACAGTTTTATTCGGAGAAGTACGAAAATGCCTAAAAACGATCGTATTCGTTGAAAGTGAACGTTTCTAGACATTTCCAGCTCTCTGACGTTAATAAATTTATTTTCAGAGATAAAAAATATTTTTTGTCGTGAAAAATGCAGTTTTAGTCCGAGAAGTACGAAAATGTCTAAAAACGCTTGTATTCGTCGAAAGTGGTCGTTTTTAGACGTTTCCAGCTTTCTGACCTGAATAAATTGATTTTCAGAGATAAAAAATATTTTTTGTCGTGAAAAATACAGTTTTATTCAGAGAAGTACGAAAATGCCTAAAAACGCTCGTATTCGTTGAAAGTGAACGTTTCTAGACATTTCCAGCTCTCTGACGTTAATAAATTTATTTTCAGAGATAAAAAATATTTTTTGTCGTGAAAAATGCAGTTTTAGTCCGAGAAGTACGAAAATGTCTAAAAACGCTTGTATTCGTCGAAAGTGGTCGTTTTTAGACGTTTTCAGCTTTCTGACCTGAATAAATTGATTTTCAGAGATAAAAAATATTTTTTGTCGTGAAAAATACAGTTTTATTCAGAGAAGTACGAAAATGCCTAAAAACGCTCGTATTCGTTGAAAGTGAACGTTTTTAGACATTTCCAGTTCTCTGACGTTAATAAATTTATTTTCAGAGATAAAAAATATTTTTTGTCGTGAAAAATACAGTTTTATTCAGAGAAGTACGAAAATGCCTAAAAACGCTTGTATTCGTCGAAAGTGGTCGTTTTTAGACGTTTCCAGCTTTCTGACCTGAATAAATTGATTTTCAGAGATAAAAAATATTTTTTGTCGTGAAAAATACAGTTTTATTCGGAGAAGTACGAAAATGCCTAAAAACGATAGTATTCGTTGAAAGTGAACGTTTTTAGACATTTCCAGCTCTCTGACGTTAATAAATTTATTTTGAAAGATATAAAATATTTTTTTGTCGTGAAAAATGCAGTTTTAGTCCGAGAAGTACGAAAATGTCTAAAAACGCTTGTATTCGTCGAAAGTGGTCGTTTTTAGACGTTTCCAGCTTTCTGACCAGAATAAATTTATTTCCAGAGATATAAAATATTTTTTGTCGTGAAAAATACAGTTTTATTCGGAGAAGTACGAAAATGCCTAAAAACGCTCGTATTCGTTGAAAGTGAACGTTTTTAGACATTTCCACCTCTCTGACGTTAATAAATTTATTTTCAAAGATATAAAATATTTTTTGTCGTGAAAAATGCAGTTTTAATCCGAGAAGTACGAAAATGTCTAAAAACGCTTGTATTCGTCGAAAGGGGTCGTTTTTAGACATTTCCAGCTTTCTGACCTGAATAAATTGATTTTCAGAGATAAAAAATATTTTTTGTCGTGAAAAATACAGTTTTATTCCGAGAAGTACAAAAATGCCTAAAAACGCTCGTATTCGTTGAAAGTGAACGTTTTTAGACATTTCCAGCTCTCTGACGTTAATAAATTTATTTTCAGAGATAAAAAATATTTTTTGTCGTGAAAAATGCAGTTTTAATCCGAGAAGTACGAAAATGTCTAAAAACGCTTGTATTCGTCGAAAGTGGTCGTTTTTAGACGTTTCCAGCTTTCTGACCTGAATAAATTGATTTTCAGAGATAATAAATATTTTTTGTCGTGAAAAATACAGTTTTATTCAGAGAAGTACGAAAATGCCTAAAAACGCTCGTATTCGTTGAAAGTGAACGTTTTTAGACATTTCCAGCTCTCTGACGTTAATAAATTTATTTTCAGAGATATAAAATATTTTTTGTCGTGAAAAATGCAGTTTTAGTCCGAGAAGTACGAAAATGTCTAAAAACGCTTGTATTCGTCGAAAGTGGTCGTTTTTAGACGTTTTCAGCTTTCTGACCTGAATAAATTGATTTTCAGAGATAAAAAATATTTTTTGTCGTGAAAAATACAGTTTTATTCAGAGAAGTACGAAAATGCCTAAAAACGCTCGTATTCGTTGAAAGTGAACGTTTTTAGACATTTCCAGCTCTCTGACGTTAATAAATTTATTTTCAGAGATATAAAATATTTTTTGTCGTGAAAAATGCAGTTTTAGTCCGAGAAGTACGAAAATGTCTAAAAACGCTTGTATTCGTCGAAAGTGGTCGTTTTTAGACGTTTTCAGCTTTCTGACCTGAATAAATTGATTTTCAGAGATAAAAAATATTTTTTGTCGTGAAAAATACAGTTTTATTCAGAGAAGTACGAAAATGCCTAAAAACGCTCGTATTCGTTGAAAGTGAACGTTTTTAGACATTTCCAGTTCTCTGACGTTAATAAATTTATTTTCAGAGATAAAAAATATTTTTTGTCGTGAAAAATACAGTTTTATTCGGAGAAGTACGAAAATGCCTAAAAACGCTCGTATTCGTTGAAAGTGAACGTTTTTAGACATTTCCAGCTCTCTGACGTTAATAAATTTATTTTCAAAGATATAAAATATTTTTTGTCGTGAAAAATGCAGTTTTAATCCGAGAAGTACGAAAATGTCTAAAAACGCTTGTATTCGTCGAAAGTGGTCGTTTTTAGACGTTTCCAGCTTTCTGACCTGAATAAATTGATTTTCAGAGATAAAAAATATTTTTTGTCGTAAAAAATACAGTTTTATTCAGAGAAGTACGAAAATGCCTAAAAACGCTCGTATTCGTTGAAAGTGAACGTTTTTAGACATTTCCAGCTCTCTGACGTTAATAAATTTATTTTCAGAGATAAAAAATATTTTTTGTCGTGAAAAATGCAGTTTTAGTCCGAGAAGTACGAAAATGTCTAAAAACGCTTGTATTCGTCGAAAGTGGTCGTTTTTAGACCTTTCCAGCTTTCTGACCTGAATAAATTGATTTTCAGAGATAAAAAATATTTTTTGTCGTGAAAAATACAGTTTTATTCCGAGAAGTACGAAAATGCCTAAAACCGCTCGTATTCGTTGAAAGTGAACGTTTTTAGACATTTCCAGCTCTCTGACGTTAATAAATTTATTTTCAGAGATAACAAATATTTTTTGTCGTGAAAAATGCAGTTTTAGTCCGAGAAGTACGAAAATATCTAAAAACGCTTGTATTCGTCGAAAGTGCTCGTTTTTAGACGTTTCCAGCTTTCTGACCTGAATAAATTGATTTTCAGAGATAAAAAATATTTTTTATCGTGAAAAATACAGTTTTATTCCGAGAAGTACAAAAATGCCTAAAAACGCTCGTATTCGTTGAAAGTGAACGTTTTTAGACATTTCCACCTCTCTGACGTTAATAAATTTATTTTCAAAGATATAAAATATTTTTTGTCGTGAAAAATGCAGTTTTAATCCGAGAAGTACGAAAATGTCTAAAAACGCTTGTATTCGTCGAAAGTGGTCGTTTTTAGACATTTCCAGCTTTCTGACCTGAATAAATTGATTTTCAGAGATAAAAAATATTTTTTGTCGTGAAAAATACAGTTTTATTCCGAGAAGTACAAAAATGCCTAAAAACGCTCGTATTCGTTGAAAGTGAACGTTTTTAGACATTTCCAGCTCTCTGACGTTAATAAATTTATTTTCAGAGATAAAAAATATTTTTTGTCGTGAAAAATGCAGTTTTAATCCGAGAAGTACGAAAATGTCTAAAAACGCTTGTATTCGTCGAAAGTGGTCGTTTTTAGACGTTTCCAGCTTTCTGACCTGAATAAATTGATTTTCAGAGATAATAAATATTTTTTGTCGTGAAAAATACAGTTTTATTCAGAGAAGTACGAAAATGCCTAAAAACGCTCGTATTCGTTGAAAGTGAACGTTTTTAGACATTTCCAGCTCTCTGACGTTAATAAATTTATTTTCAGAGATATAAAATATTTTTTGTCGTGAAAAATGCAGTTTTAGTCCGAGAAGTACGAAAATGTCTAAAAACGCTTGTATTCGTCGAAAGTGGTCGTTTTTAGACGTTTTCAGCTTTCTGACCTGAATAAATTGATTTTCAGAGATAAAAAATATTTTTTGTCGTGAAAAATACAGTTTTATTCAGAGAAGTACGAAAATGCCTAAAAACGCTCGTATTCGTTGAAAGTGAACGTTTTTAGACATTTCCAGTTCTCTGACGTTAATAAATTTATTTTCAGAGATAAAAAATATTTTTTGTCGTGAAAAATACAGTTTTATTCAGAGAAGTACGAAAATGCCTAAAAACGCTTGTATTCGTCGAAAGTGGTCGTTTTTAGACGTTTCCAGCTTTCTGACCTGAATAAATTGATTTTCAGAGATAAAAAATATTTTTTGTCGTGAAAAATACAGTTTTATTCGGAGAAGTACGAAAATGCCTAAAAACGATAGTATTCGTTGAAAGTGAACGTTTTTAGACATTTCCAGCTCTCTGACGTTAATAAATTTATTTTGAAAGATATAAAATATTTTTTTGTCGTGAAAAATGCAGTTTTAGTCCGAGAAGTACGAAAATGTCTAAAAACGCTTGTATTCGTCGAAAGTGGTCGTTTTTAGACGTTTCCAGCTTTCTGACCAGAATAAATTTATTTCCAGAGATATAAAATATTTTTTGTCGTGAAAAATACAGTTTTATTCGGAGAAGTACGAAAATGCCTAAAAACGCTCGTATTCGTTGAAAGTGAACGTTTTTAGACATTTCCAGCTCTCTGACGTTAATAAATTTATTTTCAAAGATATAAAATATTTTTTGTCGTGAAAAATGCAGTTTTAATCCGAGAAGTACGAAAATGTCTAAAAACGCTTGTATTCGTCGAAAGTGGTCGTTTTTAGACGTTTCCAGCTTTCTGACCTGAATAAATTGATTTTCAGAGATAAAAAATATTTTTTGTCGTAAAAAATACAGTTTTATTCAGAGAAGTACGAAAATGCCTAAAAACGCTCGTATTCGTTGAAAGTGAACGTTTTTAGACATTTCCAGCTCTCTGACGTTAATAAATTTATTTTCAGAGATAAAAAATATTTTTTGTCGTGAAAAATGCAGTTTTAGTCCGAGAAGTACGAAAATGTCTAAAAACGCTTGTATTCGTCGAAAGTGGTCGTTTTTAGACCTTTCCAGCTTTCTGACCTGAATAAATTGATTTTCAGAGATAAAAAATATTTTTTGTCGTGAAAAATACAGTTTTATTCCGAGAAGTACGAAAATGCCTAAAACCGCTCGTATTCGTTGAAAGTGAACGTTTTTAGACATTTCCAGCTCTCTGACGTTAATAAATTTATTTTCAGAGATAACAAATATTTTTTGTCGTGAAAAATGCAGTTTTAGTCCGAGAAGTACGAAAATATCTAAAAACGCTTGTATTCGTCGAAAGTGCTCGTTTTTAGACGTTTCCAGCTTTCTGACCTGAATAAATTGATTTTCAGAGATAAAAAATATTTTTTATCGTGAAAAATACAGTTTTATTCCGAGAAGTACAAAAATGCCTAAAAACGCTCGTATTCGTTGAAAGTGAACGTTTTTAGACATTTCCAGCTCTCTGACGTTAATAAATTTATTTTCAGAGATATAAAATATTTTTTGTCGTGAAAAATGCAGTCTTATTCCGAGAAGTACGAAAATGTCTAAAAACGCTTGTATTTGTCGAAAGTGATCGTTTTTAGATGTTTCCAGCTTTCTGACCAGAATAAATTTATTTTCAGAGATATAAAATATTTTTTGTCGTGAAAAATACAGTTTTATTCTGAGAAGTACAAAAATGCCTAAAAACGCTCGTATTCGTTGAAAGTGAACGTTTTTAGACATTTCCAGCTCTCTGACGTTAATAAATTTATTTTCAGAGATAACAAATATTTTTTGTCGTGAAAAATGCAGTTTTAGTCCGAGAAGTACGAAAATATCTAAAAACGCTTGTATTCGTCGAAAGTGGTCGTTTTTAGACGTTTCCAGCTTTCTGACCTGAATAAATTGATTTTCAGAGATAAAAAATATTTTTTATCGTGAAAAATACAGTTTTATTCCGAGAAGTACAAAAATGCCTAAAAACGCTCGTATTCGTTGAAAGTGAACGTTTTTAGACATTTCCAGCTCTCTGACGTTAATAAATTTATTTTCAGAGATATAAAATATTTTTTGTCGTGAAAAATGCAGTCTTATTCCGAGAAGTACGAAAATGTCTAAAAACGCTTGTATTTGTCGAAAGTGATCGTTTTTAGATGTTTCCAGCTTTCTGACCTGAATAAATTGATTTTCAGAGATAAAAAATATTTTTTGTCGTGAAAAATACAGTTTTATTCAGAGAAGTACGAAAATGCCTAAAAACGCTCGTATTCGTCGAAAGTGGTCGTTTTTAGACGTTTCCAGCTTTCTGACCAGAATAAATTTATTTCCAGAGATATAAAATATTTTTTGTCGTGAAAAATACAGTTTTATTCGGAGAAGTACGAAAATGCCTAAAAACGATAGTATTCGTTGAAAGTGAACGTTTTTAGACATTTCCAGCTCTCTGACGTTAATAAATTTATTTTGAAAGATATAAAATATTTTTTTGTCGTGAAAAATGCAGTTTTAGTCCGAGAAGTACGAAAATGTCTAAAAACGCTTGTATTCGTCGAAAGTGGTCGTTTTTAGACGTTTCCAGCTTTCTGACCAGAATAAATTTATTTCCAGAGATATAAAATATTTTTTGTCGTGAAAAATACAGTTTTATTCGGAGAAGTACGAAAATGCCTAAAAACGCTCGTATTCGTTGAAAGTGAACGTTTTTAGACATTTCCAGCTCTCTGACGTTAATAAATTTATTTTCAAAGATATAAAATATTTTTTGTCGTGAAAAATGCAGTTTTAATCCGAGAAGTACGAAAATGTCTAAAAACGCTTGTATTCGTCGAAAGTGGTCGTTTTTAGACATTTCCAGCTTTCTGACCTGAATAAATTGATTTTCAGAGATAAAAAATATTTTTTGTCGTGAAAAATACAGTTTTATTCAGAGAAGTACGAAAATGCCTAAAAACGCTCGTATTCGTTGAAAGTGAACGTTTTTAGACATTTCCAGCTCTCTGACGTTAATAAATTTATTTTCAGAGATAAAAAATATTTTTTGTCGTGAAAAATGCAGTTTTAGTCCGAGAAGTACGAAAATGTCTAAAAACGCTTATATTCGTCGAAAGTGGTCGTTTTTAGACCTTTCCAGCTTTCTGACCTGAATAAATTGATTTTCAGAGATAAAAAATATTTTTTGTCGTGAAAAATACAGTTTTATTCAGAGAAGTACGAAAATGCCTAAAAACGCTCGTATTCGTTGAAAGTGAACGTTTTTAGACATTTCCAGTTCTCTGACGTTAATAAATTTATTTTCAGAGATAAAAAATATTTTTTGTCGTGAAAAATACAGTTTTATTCAGAGAAGTACGAAAATGCCTAAAAACGCTTGTATTCGTCGAAAGTGGTCGTTTTTAGACGTTTCCAGCTTTCTGACCTGAATAAATTGATTTTCAGAGATAAAAAATATTTTTGTCGTGAAAAATACAGTTTTATTCGGAGAAGTACGAAAATGCCTAAAAACGATAGTATTCGTTGAAAGTGAACGTTTTTAGACATTTCCAGCTCTCTGACGTTAATAAATTTATTTTGAAAGATATAAAATATTTTTTTGTCGTGAAAAATGCAGTTTTAGTCCGAGAAGTACGAAAATGTCTAAAAACGCTTGTATTCGTCGAAAGTGGTCGTTTTTAGACGTTTCCAGCTTTCTGACCAGAATAAATTTATTTCCAGAGATATAAAATATTTTTTGTCGTGAAAAATACAGTTTTATTCGGAGAAGTACGAAAATGCCTAAAAACGCTCGTATTCGTTGAAAGTGAACGTTTTTAGACATTTCCAGCTCTCTGACGTTAATAAATTTATTTTCAAAGATATAAAATATTTTTTGTCGTGAAAAATGCAGTTTTAATCCGAGAAGTACGAAAATGTCTAAAAACGCTTGTATTCGTCGAAAGTGGTCGTTTTTAGACGTTTCCAGCTTTCTGACCTGAATAAATTGATTTTCAGAGATAAAAAATATTTTTTGTCGTGAAAAATACAGTTTTATTCAGAGAAGTACGAAAATGCCTAAAAACGCTCGTATTCGTTGAAAGTGAACGTTTTTAGACATTTCCAGCTCTCTGACGTTAATAAATTTATTTTCAGAGATAAAAAATATTTTTTGTCGTGAAAAATGCAGTTTTAGTCCGAGAAGTACGAAAATGTCTAAAAACGCTTGTATTCGTCGAAAGTGGTCGTTTTTAGACCTTTCCAGCTTTCTGACCTGAATAAATTGATTTTCAGAGATAAAAAATATTTTTTGTCGTGAAAAATACAGTTTTATTCCGAGAAGTACGAAAATGCCTAAAAACGCTCGTATTCGTTGAAAGTGAACGTTTTTAGACATTTCCAGCTCTCTGACGTTAATAAATTTATTTTCAGAGATAACAAATATTTTTTGTCGTGAAAAATGCAGTTTTAGTCCGAGAAGTACGAAAATATCTAAAAACGCTTGTATTCGTCGAAAGTGGTCGTTTTTAGACGTTTCCAGCTTTCTGACCTGAATAAATTGATTTTCAGAGATAAAAAATATTTTTTATCGTGAAAAATACAGTTTTATTCCGAGAAGTACAAAAATGCCTAAAAACGCTCGTATTCGTTGAAAGTGAACGTTTTTAGACATTTCCAGCTCTCTGACGTTAATAAATTTATTTTCAGAGATATAAAATATTTTTTGTCGTGAAAAATGCAGTCTTATTCCGAGAAGTACGAAAATGTCTAAAAACGCTTGTATTTGTCGAAAGTGATCGTTTTTAGATGTTTCCAGCTTTCTGACCTGAATAAATTGATTTTCAGAGATAAAAAATATTTTTTGTCGTGAAAAATACAGTTTTATTCAGAGAAGTACGAAAATGCCTAAAAACGCTCGTATTCGTCGAAAGTGGTCGTTTTTAGACGTTTCCAGCTTTCTGACCAGAATAAATTTATTTCCAGAGATATAAAATATTTTTTGTCGTGAAAAATACAGTTTTATTCGGAGAAGTACGAAAATGCCTAAAAACGATCGTATTCGTTGAAAGTGAACGTTTCTAGACATTTCCAGCTCTCTGACGTTAATAAATTTATTTTGAAAGATATAAAATATTTTTTGTCGTGAAAAATGCAGTTTTAGTCCGAGAAGTACGAAAATGTCTAAAAACGCCTGTATTCGTCGAAAGTGGTCGTTTTTAGACGTTTCCAGCTTTCTGACCAGAATAAATTTATTTCCAGAGATATAAAATATTTTTTGTCGTGAAAAATACAGTTTTATTCGGAGAAGTACGAAAATGCCTAAAAACGCTCGTATTCGTTGAAAGTGAACGTTTTTAGACATTTCCAGCTCTCTGACGTTAATAAATTTATTTTCAAAGATATAAAATATGTTTTGTCGTGAAAAATGCAGTTTTAATCCGAGAAGTACGAAAATGTCTAAAAACGCTTGTATTCGTCGAAAGTGGTCGTTTTTAGACGTTTCCAGCTTTCTGACCTGAATAAATTGATTTTCAGAGATAAAAAATATTTTTTGTCGTGAAAAATACAGTTTTATTCAGAGAAGTACGAAAATGCCTAAAAACGCTCGTATTCGTTGAAAGTGAACGTTTTTAGACATTTCCAGCTCTCTGACGTTAATAAATTTATTTTCAGAGATAAAAAATATTTTTTGTCGTGAAAAATGCAGTTTTAGTCCGAGAAGTACGAAAATGTCTAAAAACGCTTGTATTCGTCGAAAGTGGTCGTTTTTAGACCTTTCCAGCTTTCTGACCTGAATAAATTGATTTTCAGAGATAAAAAATATTTTTTGTCGTGAAAAATACAGTTTTATTCCGAGAAGTACAAAAATGCCTAAAAACGCTCGTATTCGTTGAAAGTGAACGTTTTTAGACATTTCCAGCTCTCTGACGTTAATAAATTTATTTTCAGAGATAAAAAATATTTTTTGTCGTGAAAAATGCAGTTTTAGTCCGAGAAGTACGAAAATGTCTAAAAACGCTTGTATTCGTCGAAAGTGGTCGTTTTTAGACCTTTCCAGCTTTCTGACCTGAATAAATTGATTTTCAGAGATAAAAAATATTTTTTGTCGTGAAAAATACAGTTTTATTCCGAGAAGTACAAAAATGCCTAAAAACGCTCGTATTCGTTGAAAGTGAACGTTTTTAGACATTTCCAGCTCTCTGACGTTAATAAATTTATTTTCAGAGATAAAAAATATTTTTTGTCGTGAAAAATGCAGTTTTAATCCGAGAAGTACGAAAATGTCTAAAAACGCTTGTATTCGTCGAAAGTGGTCGTTTTTAGACCTTTCCAGCTTTCTGACCTGAATAAATTGATTTTCAGAGATAAAAAATATTTTTTGTCGTGAAAAATACAGTTTTATTCCGAGAAGTACGAAAATGCCTAAAAACGCTCGTATTCGTTGAAAGTGAACGTTTTTAGACATTTCCAGCTCTCTGACGTTAATAAATTTATTTTCAGAGATAAAAAATATTTTTTGTCGTGAAAAATGCAGTTTTAGTCCGAGAAGTACGAAAATGTCTAAAAACGCTTGTATTCGTCGAAAGTGGTCGTTTTTAGACGTTTCCAGCTTTCTGACCTGAATAAATTGATTTTCAGAGATAAAAAATATTTTTTGTCGTGAAAAATACAGTTTTATTCAGAGAAGTACGAAAATGTCTAAAAACGCTTGTATTTGTCGAAAGTGATCGTTTTTAGATGTTTCCAGCTTTCTGACGTTAATAAATTTATTTTCAGAGATATAAAATATTTTTTGTCGTGAAAAATGCAGTCTTATTCCGAGAAGTACGAAAATGTCTAAAAACGCTTGTATTTGTCGAAAGTGATCGTTTTTAGATGTTTCCAGCTTTCTGACCTGAATAAATTGATTTTCAGAGATAAAAAATATTTTTTGTCGTGAAAAATACAGTTTTATTCAGAGAAGTACGAAAATGCCTAAAAACGCTCGTATTCGTCGAAAGTGGTCGTTTTTAGACGTTTCCAGCTTTCTGACCAGAATAAATTTATTTCCAGAGATATAAAATATTTTTTGTCGTGAAAAATACAGTTTTATTCGGAGAAGTACGAAAATGCCTAAAAACGATCGTATTCGTTGAAAGTGAACGTTTCTAGACATTTCCAGCTCTCTGACGTTAATAAATTTATTTTGAAAGATATAAAATATTTTTTGTCGTGAAAAATGCAGTTTTAGTCCGAGAAGTACGAAAATGTCTAAAAACGCCTGTATTCGTCGAAAGTGGTCGTTTTTAGACGTTTCCAGCTTTCTGACCAGAATAAATTTATTTCCAGAGATATAAAATATTTTTTGTCGTGAAAAATACAGTTTTATTCGGAGAAGTACGAAAATGCCTAAAAACGCTCGTATTCGTTGAAAGTGAACGTTTTTAGACATTTCCAGCTCTCTGACGTTAATAAATTTATTTTCAAAGATATAAAATATGTTTTGTCGTGAAAAATGCAGTTTTAATCCGAGAAGTACGAAAATGTCTAAAAACGCTTGTATTCGTCGAAAGTGGTCGTTTTTAGACGTTTCCAGCTTTCTGACCTGAATAAATTGATTTTCAGAGATAAAAAATATTTTTTGTCGTGAAAAATACAGTTTTATTCAGAGAAGTACGAAAATGCCTAAAAACGCTCGTATTCGTTGAAAGTGAACGTTTTTAGACATTTCCAGCTCTCTGACGTTAATAAATTTATTTTCAGAGATAAAAAATATTTTTTGTCGTGAAAAATGCAGTTTTAGTCCGAGAAGTACGAAAATGTCTAAAAACGCTTGTATTCGTCGAAAGTGGTCGTTTTTAGACCTTTCCAGCTTTCTGACCTGAATAAATTGATTTTCAGAGATAAAAAATATTTTTTGTCGTGAAAAATACAGTTTTATTCCGAGAAGTACAAAAATGCCTAAAAACGCTCGTATTCGTTGAAAGTGAACGTTTTTAGACATTTCCAGCTCTCTGACGTTAATAAATTTATTTTCAGAGATAAAAAATATTTTTTGTCGTGAAAAATGCAGTTTTAGTCCGAGAAGTACGAAAATGTCTAAAAACGCTTGTATTCGTCGAAAGTGGTCGTTTTTAGACCTTTCCAGCTTTCTGACCTGAATAAATTGATTTTCAGAGATAAAAAATATTTTTTGTCGTGAAAAATACAGTTTTATTCCGAGAAGTACAAAAATGCCTAAAAACGCTCGTATTCGTTGAAAGTGAACGTTTTTAGACATTTCCAGCTCTCTGACGTTAATAAATTTATTTTCAGAGATAAAAAATATTTTTTGTCGTGAAAAATGCAGTTTTAATCCGAGAAGTACGAAAATGTCTAAAAACGCTTGTATTCGTCGAAAGTGGTCGTTTTTAGACCTTTCCAGCTTTCTGACCTGAATAAATTGATTTTCAGAGATAAAAAATATTTTTTGTCGTGAAAAATACAGTTTTATTCCGAGAAGTACGAAAATGCCTAAAAACGCTCGTATTCGTTGAAAGTGAACGTTTTTAGACATTTCCAGCTCTCTGACGTTAATAAATTTATTTTCAGAGATAAAAAATATTTTTTGTCGTGAAAAATGCAGTTTTAGTCCGAGAAGTACGAAAATATCTAAAAACGCTTGTATTCGTCGAAAGTGCTCGTTTTTAGACGTTTCCAGCTTTCTGACCTGAATAAATTGATTTTCAGAGATAAAAAATATTTTTTATCGTGAAAAATACAGTTTTATTCCGAGAAGTACAAAAATGCCTAAAAACGCTCGTATTCGTTGAAAGTGAACGTTTTTAGACATTTCCAGCTCTCTGACGTTAATAAATTTATTTTCAGAGATATAAAATATTTTTTGTCGTGAAAAATGCAGTCTTATTCCGAGAAGTACGAAAATGTCTAAAAACGCTTGTATTTGTCGAAAGTGATCGTTTTTAGATGTTTCCAGCTTTCTGACCAGAATAAATTTATTTTCAGAGATAAAAAATATTTTTTGTCGTGAAAAATACAGTTTTATTCAGAGAAGTACGAAAATGCCTAAAAACGCTCGTATTCGTTGAAAGTGAACGTTTTTAGACATTTCCAGTTCTCTGACGTTAATAAATTTATTTTCAGAGATAAAAAATATTTTTTGTCGTGAAAAATACAGTTTTATTCAGAGAAGTACGAAAATGCCTAAAAACGCTTGTATTCGTCGAAAGTGGTCGTTTTTAGACGTTTCCAGCTTTCTGACCTGAATAAATTGATTTTCAGAGATAAAAAATATTTTTTGTCGTGAAAAATACAGTTTTATTCGGAGAAGTACGAAAATGCCTAAAAACGATAGTATTCGTTGAAAGTGAACGTTTTTAGACATTTCCAGCTCTCTGACGTTAATAAATTTATTTTGAAAGATATAAAATATTTTTTTGTCGTGAAAAATGCAGTTTTAGTCCGAGAAGTACGAAAATGTCTAAAAACGCTTGTATTCGTCGAAAGTGGTCGTTTTTAGACGTTTCCAGCTTTCTGACCAGAATAAATTTATTTCCAGAGATATAAAATATTTTTTGTCGTGAAAAATACAGTTTTATTCGGAGAAGTACGAAAATGCCTAAAAACGCTCGTATTCGTTGAAAGTGAACGTTTTTAGACATTTCCAGCTCTCTGACGTTAATAAATTTATTTTCAAAGATATAAAATATTTTTTGTCGTGAAAAATGCAGTTTTAATCCGAGAAGTACGAAAATGTCTAAAAACGATTGTATTCGTCGAAAGTGGTCGTTTTTAGACGTTTCCAGCTTTCTGACCTGAATAAATTGATTTTCAGAGATAAAAAATATTTTTTGTCGTAAAAAATACAGTTTTATTCAGAGAAGTACGAAAATGCCTAAAAACGCTCGTATTCGTTGAAAGTGAACGTTTTTAGACATTTCCAGCTCTCTGACGTTAATAAATTTATTTTCAGAGATAAAAAATATTTTTTGTCGTGAAAAATGCAGTTTTAGTCCGAGAAGTACGAAAATGTCTAAAAACGCTTGTATTCGTCGAAAGTGGTCGTTTTTAGACCTTTCCAGCTTTCTGACCTGAATAAATTGATTTTCAGAGATAAAAAATATTTTTTGTCGTGAAAAATACAGTTTTATTCCGAGAAGTACGAAAATGCCTAAAACCGCTCGTATTCGTTGAAAGTGAACGTTTTTAGACATTTCCAGCTCTCTGACGTTAATAAATTTATTTTCAGAGATAACAAATATTTTTTGTCGTGAAAAATGCAGTTTTAGTCCGAGAAGTACGAAAATATCTAAAAACGCTTGTATTCGTCGAAAGTGCTCGTTTTTAGACGTTTCCAGCTTTCTGACCTGAATAAATTGATTTTCAGAGATAAAAAATATTTTTTATCGTGAAAAATACAGTTTTATTCCGAGAAGTACAAAAATGCCTAAAAACGCTCGTATTCGTTGAAAGTGAACGTTTTTAGACATTTCCAGCTCTCTGACGTTAATAAATTTATTTTCAGAGATATAAAATATTTTTTGTCGTGAAAAATGCAGTCTTATTCCGAGAAGTACGAAAATGTCTAAAAACGCTTGTATTTGTCGAAAGTGATCGTTTTTAGATGTTTCCAGCTTTCTGACCAGAATAAATTTATTTTCAGAGATATAAAATATTTTTTGTCGTGAAAAATACAGTTTTATTCTGAGAAGTACAAAAATGCCTAAAAACGCTCGTATTCGTTGAAAGTGAACGTTTTTAGACATTTCCAGCTCTCTGACGTTAATAAATTTATTTTCAGAGATAACAAATATTTTTTGTCGTGAAAAATGCAGTTTTAGTCCGAGAAGTACGAAAATATCTAAAAACGCTTGTATTCGTCGAAAGTGGTCGTTTTTAGACGTTTCCAGCTTTCTGACCTGAATAAATTGATTTTCAGAGATAAAAAATATTTTTTATCGTGAAAAATACAGTTTTATTCCGAGAAGTACAAAAATGCCTAAAAACGCTCGTATTCGTTGAAAGTGAACGTTTTTAGACATTTCCAGCTCTCTGACGTTAATAAATTTATTTTCAGAGATATAAAATATTTTTTGTCGTGAAAAATGCAGTCTTATTCCGAGAAGTACGAAAATGTCTAAAAACGCTTGTATTTGTCGAAAGTGATCGTTTTTAGATGTTTCCAGCTTTCTGACCTGAATAAATTGATTTTCAGAGATAAAAAATATTTTTTGTCGTGAAAAATACAGTTTTATTCAGAGAAGTACGAAAATGCCTAAAAACGCTCGTATTCGTCGAAAGTGGTCGTTTTTAGACGTTTCCAGCTTTCTGACCAGAATAAATTTATTTCCAGAGATATAAAATATTTTTTGTCGTGAAAAATACAGTTTTATTCGGAGAAGTACGAAAATGCCTAAAAACGATAGTATTCGTTGAAAGTGAACGTTTTTAGACATTTCCAGCTCTCTGACGTTAATAAATTTATTTTGAAAGATATAAAATATTTTTTTGTCGTGAAAAATGCAGTTTTAGTCCGAGAAGTACGAAAATGTCTAAAAACGCTTGTATTCGTCGAAAGTGGTCGTTTTTAGACGTTTCCAGCTTTCTGACCAGAATAAATTTATTTCCAGAGATATAAAATATTTTTTGTCGTGAAAAATACAGTTTTATTCGGAGAAGTACGAAAATGCCTAAAAACGCTCGTATTCGTTGAAAGTGAACGTTTTTAGACATTTCCAGCTCTCTGACGTTAATAAATTTATTTTCAAAGATATAAAATATTTTTTGTCGTGAAAAATGCAGTTTTAATCCGAGAAGTACGAAAATGTCTAAAAACGCTTGTATTCGTCGAAAGTGGTCGTTTTTAGACATTTCCAGCTTTCTGACCTGAATAAATTGATTTTCAGAGATAAAAAATATTTTTTGTCGTGAAAAATACAGTTTTATTCAGAGAAGTACGAAAATGCCTAAAAACGCTCGTATTCGTTGAAAGTGAACGTTTTTAGACATTTCCAGCTCTCTGACGTTAATAAATTTATTTTCAGAGATAAAAAATATTTTTTGTCGTGAAAAATGCAGTTTTAGTCCGAGAAGTACGAAAATGTCTAAAAACGCTTATATTCGTCGAAAGTGGTCGTTTTTAGACCTTTCCAGCTTTCTGACCTGAATAAATTGATTTTCAGAGATAAAAAATATTTTTTGTCGTGAAAAATACAGTTTTATTCCGAGAAGTACAAAAATGCCTAAAAACGCTCGTATTCGTTGAAAGTGAACGTTTTTAGACATTTCCAGCTCTCTGACGTTAATAAATTTATTTTCAGAGATAAAAAATATTTTTTGTCGTGAAAAATGCAGTTTTAATCCGAGAAGTACGAAAATGTCTAAAAACGCTTGTATTCGTCGAAAGTGGTCGTTTTTAGACGTTTCCAGCTTTCTGACCTGAATAAATTGATTTTCAGAGATAATAAATATTTTTTGTCGTGAAAAATACAGTTTTATTCAGAGAAGTACGAAAATGCCTAAAAACGCTCGTATTCGTTGAAAGTGAACGTTTTTAGACATTTCCAGCTCTCTGACGTTAATAAATTTATTTTCAGAGATATAAAATATTTTTTGTCGTGAAAAATGCAGTTTTAGTCCGAGAAGTACGAAAATGTCTAAAAACGCTTGTATTCGTCGAAAGTGGTCGTTTTTAGACGTTTTCAGCTTTCTGACCTGAATAAATTGATTTTCAGAGATATAAAATATTTTTTGTCGTGAAAAATACAGTTTTATTCAGAGAAGTACGAAAATGCCTAAAAACGCTCGTATTCGTTGAAAGTGAACGTTTTTAGACATTTCCAGTTCTCTGACGTTAATAAATTTATTTTCAGAGATAAAAAATATTTTTTGTCGTGAAAAATACAGTTTTATTCAGAGAAGTACGAAAATGCCTAAAAACGCTTGTATTCGTCGAAAGTGGTCGTTTTTAGACGTTTCCAGCTTTCTGACCTGAATAAATTGATTTTCAGAGATAAAAAATATTTTTGTCGTGAAAAATACAGTTTTATTCGGAGAAGTACGAAAATGCCTAAAAACGATAGTATTCGTTGAAAGTGAACGTTTTTAGACATTTCCAGCTCTCTGACGTTAATAAATTTATTTTGAAAGATATAAAATATTTTTTTGTCGTGAAAAATGCAGTTTTAGTCCGAGAAGTACGAAAATGTCTAAAAACGCTTGTATTCGTCGAAAGTGGTCGTTTTTAGACGTTTCCAGCTTTCTGACCAGAATAAATTTATTTCCAGAGATATAAAATATTTTTTGTCGTGAAAAATACAGTTTTATTCGGAGAAGTACGAAAATGCCTAAAAACGCTCGTATTCGTTGAAAGTGAACGTTTTTAGACATTTCCAGCTCTCTGACGTTAATAAATTTATTTTCAAAGATATAAAATATTTTTTGTCGTGAAAAATGCAGTTTTAATCCGAGAAGTACGAAAATGTCTAAAAACGCTTGTATTCGTCGAAAGTGGTCGTTTTTAGACGTTTCCAGCTTTCTGACCTGAATAAATTGATTTTCAGAGATAAAAAATATTTTTTGTCGTGAAAAATACAGTTTTATTCAGAGAAGTACGAAAATGCCTAAAAACGCTCGTATTCGTTGAAAGTGAACGTTTTTAGACATTTCCAGCTCTCTGACGTTAATAAATTTATTTTCAGAGATAAAAAATATTTTTTGTCGTGAAAAATGCAGTTTTAGTCCGAGAAGTACGAAAATGTCTAAAAACGCTTGTATTCGTCGAAAGTGGTCGTTTTTAGACCTTTCCAGCTTTCTGACCTGAATAAATTGATTTTCAGAGATAAAAAATATTTTTTGTCGTGAAAAATACAGTTTTATTCCGAGAAGTACGAAAATGCCTAAAAACGCTCGTATTCGTTGATAGTGAACGTTTTTAGACATTTCCAGCTCTCTGACGTTAATAAATTTATTTTCAGAGATAACAAATATTTTTTGTCGTGAAAAATGCAGTTTTAGTCCGAGAAGTACGAAAATATCTAAAAACGCTTGTATTCGTCGAAAGTGGTCGTTTTTAGACGTTTCCAGCTTTCTGACCTGAATAAATTGATTTTCAGAGATAAAAAATATTTTTTATCGTGAAAAATACAGTTTTATTCCGAGAAGTACAAAAATGCCTAAAAACGCTCGTATTCGTTGAAAGTGAACGTTTTTAGACATTTCCAGCTCTCTGACGTTAATAAATTTATTTTCAGAGATATAAAATATTTTTTGTCGTGAAAAATGCAGTCTTATTCCGAGAAGTACGAAAATGTCTAAAAACGCTTGTATTTGTCGAAAGTGATCGTTTTTAGATGTTTCCAGCTTTCTGACCTGAATAAATTGATTTTCAGAGATAAAAAATATTTTTTGTCGTGAAAAATACAGTTTTATTCAGAGAAGTACGAAAATGCCTAAAAACGCTCGTATTCGTCGAAAGTGGTCGTTTTTAGACGTTTCCAGCTTTCTGACCAGAATAAATTTATTTCCAGAGATATAAAATATTTTTTGTCGTGAAAAATACAGTTTTATTCGGAGAAGTACGAAAATGCCTAAAAACGATCGTATTCGTTGAAAGTGAACGTTTCTAGACATTTCCAGCTCTCTGACGTTAATAAATTTATTTTGAAAGATATAAAATATTTTTTGTCGTGAAAAATGCAGTTTTAGTCCGAGAAGTACGAAAATGTCTAAAAACGCCTGTATTCGTCGAAAGTGGTCGTTTTTAGACGTTTCCAGCTTTCTGACCAGAATAAATTTATTTCCAGAGATATAAAATATTTTTTGTCGTGAAAAATACAGTTTTATTCGGAGAAGTACGAAAATGCCTAAAAACGCTCGTATTCGTTGAAAGTGAACGTTTTTAGACATTTCCAGCTCTCTGACATTAATAAATTTATTTTCAAAGATATAAAATATGTTTTGTCGTGAAAAATGCAGTTTTAATCCGAGAAGTACGAAAATGTCTAAAAACGCTTGTATTCGTCGAAAGTGGTCGTTTTTAGACGTTTCCAGCTTTCTGACCTGAATAAATTGATTTTCAGAGATAAAAAATATTTTTTGTCGTGAAAAATACAGTTTTATTCAGAGAAGTACGAAAATGCCTAAAAACGCTCGTATTCGTTGAAAGTGAACGTTTTTAGACATTTCCAGCTCTCTGACGTTAATAAATTTATTTTCAGAGATAAAAAATATTTTTTGTCGTGAAAAATGCAGTTTTAGTCCGAGAAGTACGAAAATGTCTAAAAACGCTTGTATTCGTCGAAAGTGGTCGTTTTTAGACCTTTCCAGCTTTCTGACCTGAATAAATTGATTTTCAGAGATAAAAAATATTTTTTGTCGTGAAAAATACAGTTTTATTCCGAGAAGTACAAAAATGCCTAAAAACGCTCGTATTCGTTGAAAGTGAACGTTTTTAGACATTTCCAGCTCTCTGACGTTAATAAATTTATTTTCAGAGATAAAAAATATTTTTTGTCGTGAAAAATGCAGTTTTAGTCCGAGAAGTACGAAAATGTCTAAAAACGCTTGTATTCGTCGAAAGTGGTCGTTTTTAGACCTTTCCAGCTTTCTGACCTGAATAAATTGATTTTCAGAGATAAAAAATATTTTTTGTCGTGAAAAATACAGTTTTATTCCGAGAAGTACAAAAATGCCTAAAAACGCTCGTATTCGTTGAAAGTGAACGTTTTTAGACATTTCCAGCTCTCTGACGTTAATAAATTTATTTTCAGAGATAAAAAATATTTTTTGTCGTGAAAAATGCAGTTTTAATCCGAGAAGTACGAAAATGTCTAAAAACGCTTGTATTCGTCGAAAGTGGTCGTTTTTAGACCTTTCCAGCTTTCTGACCTGAATAAATTGATTTTCAGAGATAAAAAATATTTTTTGTCGTGAAAAATACAGTTTTATTCCGAGAAGTACGAAAATGCCTAAAAACGCTCGTATTCGTTGAAAGTGAACGTTTTTAGACATTTCCAGCTCTCTGACGTTAATAAATTTATTTTCAGAGATAAAAAATATTTTTTGTCGTGAAAAATGCAGTTTTAGTCCGAGAAGTACGAAAATGTCTAAAAACGCTTGTATTCGTCGAAAGTGGTCGTTTTTAGACCTTTCCAGCTTTCTGACCTGAATAAATTGATTTTCAGAGATAAAAAATATTTTTTGTCGTGAAAAATACAGTTTTATTCCGAGAAGTACGAAAATGCCTAAAAACGCTCGTATTCGTTGAAAGTGAACGTTTTTAGACATTTCCAGCTCTCTGACGTTAATAAATTTATTTTCAGAGATAACAAATATTTTTTGTCGTGAAAAATGCAGTTTTAGTCCGAGAAGTACGAAAATATCTAAAAACGCTTGTATTCGTCGAAAGTGGTCGTTTTTAGACGTTTCCAGCTTTCTGACCTGAATAAATTGATTTTCAGAGATAAAAAATATTTTTTATCGTGAAAAATACAGTTTTATTCCGAGAAGTACAAAAATGCCTAAAAACGCTCGTATTCGTTGAAAGTGAACGTTTTTAGACATTTCCAGCTCTCTGACGTTAATAAATTTATTTTCAGAGATATAAAATATTTTTTGTCGTGAAAAATGCAGTCTTATTCCGAGAAGTACGAAAATGTCTAAAAACGCTTGTATTTGTCGAAAGTGATCGTTTTTAGATGTTTCCAGCTTTCTGACCTGAATAAATTGATTTTCAGAGATAAAAAATATTTTTTGTCGTGAAAAATACAGTTTTATTCAGAGAAGTACGAAAATGCCTAAAAACGCTCGTATTCGTCGAAAGTGGTCGTTTTTAGACGTTTCCAGCTTTCTGACCAGAATAAATTTATTTCCAGAGATATAAAATATTTTTTGTCGTGAAAAATACAGTTTTATTCGGAGAAGTACGAAAATGCCTAAAAACGATCGTATTCGTTGAAAGTGAACGTTTCTAGACATTTCCAGCTCTCTGACGTTAATAAATTTATTTTGAAAGATATAAAATATTTTTTGTCGTGAAAAATGCAGTTTTAGTCCGAGAAGTACGAAAATGTCTAAAAACGCCTGTATTCGTCGAAAGTGGTCGTTTTTAGACGTTTCCAGCTTTCTGACCAGAATAAATTTATTTCCAGAGATATAAAATATTTTTTGTCGTGAAAAATACAGTTTTATTCGGAGAAGTACGAAAATGCCTAAAAACGCTCGTATTCGTTGAAAGTGAACGTTTTTAGACATTTCCAGCTCTCTGACGTTAATAAATTTATTTTCAAAGATATAAAATATGTTTTGTCGTGAAAAATGCAGTTTTAATCCGAGAAGTACGAAAATGTCTAAAAACGCTTGTATTCGTCGAAAGTGGTCGTTTTTAGACGTTTCCAGCTTTCTGACCTGAATAAATTGATTTTCAGAGATAAAAAATATTTTTTGTCGTGAAAAATACAGTTTTATTCAGAGAAGTACGAAAATGCCTAAAAACGCTCGTATTCGTTGAAAGTGAACGTTTTTAGACATTTCCAGCTCTCTGACGTTAATAAATTTATTTTCAGAGATAAAAAATATTTTTTGTCGTGAAAAATGCAGTTTTAGTCCGAGAAGTACGAAAATGTCTAAAAACGCTTGTATTCGTCGAAAGTGGTCGTTTTTAGACCTTTCCAGCTTTCTGACCTGAATAAATTGATTTTCAGAGATAAAAAATATTTTTTGTCGTGAAAAATACAGTTTTATTCCGAGAAGTACAAAAATGCCTAAAAACGCTCGTATTCGTTGAAAGTGAACGTTTTTAGACATTTCCAGCTCTCTGACGTTAATAAATTTATTTTCAGAGATAAAAAATATTTTTTGTCGTGAAAAATGCAGTTTTAGTCCGAGAAGTACGAAAATGTCTAAAAACGCTTGTATTCGTCGAAAGTGGTCGTTTTTAGACCTTTCCAGCTTTCTGACCTGAATAAATTGATTTTCAGAGATAAAAAATATTTTTTGTCGTGAAAAATACAGTTTTATTCCGAGAAGTACAAAAATGCCTAAAAACGCTCGTATTCGTTGAAAGTGAACGTTTTTAGACATTTCCAGCTCTCTGACGTTAATAAATTTATTTTCAGAGATAAAAAATATTTTTTGTCGTGAAAAATGCAGTTTTAATCCGAGAAGTACGAAAATGTCTAAAAACGCTTGTATTCGTCGAAAGTGGTCGTTTTTAGACCTTTCCAGCTTTCTGACCTGAATAAATTGATTTTCAGAGATAAAAAATATTTTTTGTCGTGAAAAATACAGTTTTATTCCGAGAAGTACGAAAATGCCTAAAAACGCTCGTATTCGTTGAAAGTGAACGTTTTTAGACATTTCCAGCTCTCTGACGTTAATAAATTTATTTTCAGAGATAAAAAATATTTTTTGTCGTGAAAAATGCAGTTTTAGTCCGAGAAGTACGAAAATATCTAAAAACGCTTGTATTCGTCGAAAGTGCTCGTTTTTAGACGTTTCCAGCTTTCTGACCTGAATAAATTGATTTTCAGAGATAAAAAATATTTTTTATCGTGAAAAATACAGTTTTATTCCGAGAAGTACAAAAATGCCTAAAAACGCTCGTATTCGTTGAAAGTGAACGTTTTTAGACATTTCCAGCTCTCTGACGTTAATAAATTTATTTTCAGAGATATAAAATATTTTTTGTCGTGAAAAATGCAGTCTTATTCCGAGAAGTACGAAAATGTCTAAAAACGCTTGTATTTGTCGAAAGTGATCGTTTTTAGATGTTTCCAGCTTTCTGACCAGAATAAATTTATTTTCAGAGATATAAAATATTTTTTGTCGTGAAAAATACAGTTTTATTCTGAGAAGTACAAAAATGCCTAAAAACGCTCGTATTCGTTGAAAGTGAACGTTTTTAGATATTTCCAGCTCTCTGACGTTAATAAATTTATTTTCAGAGATATAAAATATTTTTTGTCGTGAAAAATGCAGTTTTAGTCCGAGAAGTACGAAAATGTCTAAAAACGCTTGTATTCGTCGAAAGTGGTCGTTTTTAGACGTTTTCAGCTTTCTGACCTGAATAAATTGATTTTCAGAGATAAAAAATATTTTTTGTCGTGAAAAATACAGTTTTATTCAGAGAAGTACGAAAATGCCTAAAAACGCTCGTATTCGTTGAAAGTGAACGTTTTTAGACATTTCCAGTTCTCTGACGTTAATAAATTTATTTTCAGAGATAAAAAATATTTTTTGTCGTGAAAAATACAGTTTTATTCAGAGAAGTACGAAAATGCCTAAAAACGCTTGTATTCGTCGAAAGTGGTCGTTTTTAGACGTTTCCAGCTTTCTGACCTGAATAAATTGATTTTCAGAGATAAAAAATATTTTTTGTCGTGAAAAATACAGTTTTATTCGGAGAAGTACGAAAATGCCTAAAAACGATAGTATTCGTTGAAAGTGAACGTTTTTAGACATTTCCAGCTCTCTGACGTTAATAAATTTATTTTCAAAGATAAAAAATATTTTTTGTCGTGAAAAATGCAGTTTTAGTCCGAGAAGTACGAAAATGTCTAAAAACGCTTGTATTCGTCGAAAGTGGTCGTTTTTAGACATTTCCAGCTCTCTGACGTTAATAAATTTATTTTCAGAGATAAAAAATATTTTTTGTCGTGAAAAATGCAGTTTTAGTCCGAGAAGTACGAAAATGTCTAAAAACGCTTGTATTCGTCGAAAGTGGTCGTTTTTAGACCTTTCCAGCTTTCTGACCTGAATAAATTGATTTTCAGAGATAAAAAATATTTTTTGTCGTGAAAAATACAGTTTTATTCCGAGAAGTACAAAAATGCCTAAAAACGCTCGTATTCGTTGAAAGTGAACGTTTTTAGACATTTCCAGCTCTCTGGCGTTAATAAATTTATTTTCAGAGATAAAAAATATTTTTTGTCGTGAAAAATGCAGTTTTAATCCGAGAAGTACGAAAATGTCTAAAAACGCTTGTATTCGTCGAAAGTGGTCGTTTTTAGACGTTTCCAGCTTTCTGACCTGAATAAATTGATTTTCAGAGATAATAAATATTTTTTGTCGTGAAAAATACAGTTTTATTCAGAGAAGTACGAAAATGCCTAAAAACGCTCGTATTCGTTGAAAGTGAACGTTTTTAGACATTTCCAGCTCTCTGACGTTAATAAATTTATTTTCAGAGATAACAAATATTTTTTGTCGTGAAAAATGCAGTTTTAGTCCGAGAAGTACGAAAATATCTAAAAACGCTTGTATTCGTCGAAAGTGCTCGTTTTTAGACGTTTCCAGCTTTCTGACCTGAATAAATTGATTTTCAGAGATAAAAAATATTTTTTATCGTGAAAAATACAGTTTTATTCCGAGAAGTACAAAAATGCCTAAAAACGCTCGTATTCGTTGAAAGTGAACGTTTTTAGACATTTCCAGCTCTCTGACGTTAATAAATTTATTTTCAGAGATATAAAATATTTTTTGTCGTGAAAAATGCAGTCTTATTCCGAGAAGTACGAAAATGTCTAAAAACGCTTGTATTTGTCGAAAGTGATCGTTTTTAGATGTTTCCAGCTTTCTGACCAGAATAAATTTATTTTCAGAGATATAAAATATTTTTTGTCGTGAAAAATACAGTTTTATTCTGAGAAGTACAAAAATGCCTAAAAACGCTCGTATTCGTTGAAAGTGAACGTTTTTAGATATTTCCAGCTCTCTGACGTTAATAAATTTATTTTCAGAGATATAAAATATTTTTTGTCGTGAAAAATGCAGTTTTAGTCCGAGAAGTACGAAAATGTCTAAAAACGCTTGTATTTGTCGAAAGTGATCGTTTTTAGACGTTTCCAGCTTTCTGACCAGAATAAATTTATTTCCAGAGATATAAAATATTTTTTGTCGTGAAAAATACAGTTTTATTCGGAGAAGTACGAAAATGCCTAAAAACGATCGTATTCGTTGAAAGTGAACGTTTCTAGACATTTCCAGCTCTCTGACGTTAATAAATTTATTTTCAAAGATATAAAATATTTTTTGTCGTGAAAAATGCAGTTTTAGTCCGAGAAGTACGAAAATGTCTAAAAACGCTTGTATTCGTCGAAAGTGGTCGTTTTTAGACGTTTCCAGCTTTCTGACCAGAATAAATTTATTTCCAGAGATATAAAATATTTTTTGTCGTGAAAAATACAGTTTTATTCGGAGAAGTACGAAAATGCCTAAAAACGCTCGTATTCGTTGAAAGTGAACGTTTTTAGACATTTCCAGCTCTCTGACGTTAATAAATTTATTTTCAGAGATAAAAAATATTTTTTGTCGTGAAAAATGCAGTTTTAGTCCGAGAAGTACGAAAATGTCTAAAAACGCTTGTATTCGTCGAAAGTGGTCGTTTTTAGACGTTTTCAGCTTTCTGACCTGAATAAATTGATTTTCAGAGATAAAAAATATTTTTTGTCGTGAAAAATACAGTTTTATTCAGAGAAGTACGAAAATGCCTAAAAACGCTCGTATTCGTTGAAAGTGAACGTTTTTAGACATTTCCAGTTCTCTGACGTTAATAAATTTATTTTCAGAGATAAAAAATATTTTTTGTCGTGAAAAATACAGTTTTATTCAGAGAAGTACGAAAATGCCTAAAAACGCTTGTATTCGTCGAAAGTTGTCGTTTTTAGACGTTTCCAGCTTTCTGACCTGAATAAATTGATTTTCAGACATAAAAAATATTTTTTGTCGTGAAAAATACAGTTTTATTCGGAGAAGTACGAAAATGCCTAAAAACGATAGTATTCGTTGAAAGTGAACGTTTTTAGACGTTTCCAGCTTTCTGACCAGAATAAATTGATTTTCAGAGATATAAAATATTTTTTGTCGTGAAAAATACAGTTTTATTCGGAGAAGTACGAAAATGCCTAAAAACGATAGTATTCGTTGAAAGTGAACGTTTTTAGACATTTCCAGCTCTCTGACGTTAATCAATTTATTTTGAAAGATATAAAATATTTTTTTGTCGTGAAAAATGCAGTTTTAGTCCGAGAAGTACGAAAATGTCTAAAAACGCTTGTATTCGTCGAAAGTGGTCGTTTTTAGACGTTTCCAGCTTTCTGACCAGAATAAATTTATTTCCAGAGATATAAAATATTTTTTGTCGTGAAAAATACAGTTTTATTCGGAGAAGTACGAAAATGCCTAAAAACGCTCGTATTCGTTGAAAGTGAACGTTTTTAGACATTTCCAGCTCTCTGACGTTAATAAATTTATTTTCAAAGATATAAAATATTTTTTGTCGTGAAAAATGCAGTTTTAATCCGAGAAGTACGAAAATGTCTAAAAACGCTTGTATTCGTCGAAAGTGGTCGTTTTTAGACGTTTCCAGCTTTCTGACCTGAATAAATTGATTTTCAGAGATAAAAAATATTTTTTGTCGTGAAAAATACAGTTTTATTCAGAGAAGTACGAAAATGCCTAAAAACGCTCGTATTCGTTGAAAGTGAACGTTTTTAGACATTTCCAGCTCTCTGACGTTAATAAATTTATTTTCAGAGATAAAAAATATTTTTTGTCGTGAAAAATGCAGTTTTAGTCCGAGAAGTACGAAAATGTCTAAAAACGCTTGTATTCGTCGAAAGTGGTCGTTTTTAGACCTTTCCAGCTTTCTGACCTGAATAAATTTATTTTCAGAGATAAAAAATACTTTTTGTCGTGAAAAATGCAGTTTTAGTCCGAGAAGTACGAAAATATCTAAAAACGCTTGTATTCGTCGAAAGTGGTCGTTTTTAGACGTTTCCAGCTTTCTGACCTGAATAAATTGATTTTCAGAGATAAAAAATATTTTTTATCGTGAAAAATACAGTTTTATTCCGAGAAGTACAAAAATGCCTAAAAACGCTCGTATTCGTTGAAAGTGAACGTTTTTAGACATTTCCAGCTCTCTGACGTTAATAAATTTATTTTCAGAGATATAAAATATTTTTTGTCGTGAAAAATGCAGTCTTATTCCGAGAAGTACGAAAATGTCTAAAAACGCTTGTATTTGTCGAAAGTGATCGTTTTTAGATGTTTCCAGCTTTCTGACCAGAATAAATTTATTTTCAGAGATATAAAATATTTTTTGTCGTGAAAAATACAGTTTTATTCTGAGAAGTACAAAAATGCCTAAAAACGCTCGTATTCGTTGAAAGTGAACGTTTTTAGACATTTCCAGCTCTCTGACGTTAATAAATTTATTTTCAGAGATATAAAATATTTTTTGTCGTGAAAAATGCAGTTTTAGTCCGAGAAGTACGAAAATGTCTAAAAACGCTTGTATTCGTCGAAAGTGATCGTTTTTATACGTTTCCAGCTTTCTGACCTGAATAAATTGATTTTCAGATATAAAAAATATTTTTTGTCGTGAAAAATACAGTTTTATTCAGAGAAGTACGAAAATGCCTAAAAACGCTCGTATTCATCGAAAGTGGTCGTTTTTAGACGTTTCCAGCTCTCTGACGTTAATAAATTTATTTTCAAAGATATAAAATATTTTTTGTCGTGAAAAATGCAGTTTTAGTCCGAGAAGTACGAAAATGTCTAAAAACGCTTGTATTCGTCGAAAGTGGTCGTTTTTAGACGTTTCCAGCTTTTTGACCTGAATAAATTGATTTTCAGAGATAAAAAATATTTTTTGTCGTGAAAAATACAGTTTTATTCAGAGAAGTACGAAAATGCCTAAAAACGCTTGTATTCGTCGAAAGTGGTCGTTTTTAGACGTTTCCAGCTTTCTGACCAGAATAAATTGATTTTCAGAGATAAAAAATATTTTTTGTCGTGAAAAATACAGTTTTATTCGGAGAAGTACGAAAATGCCTAAAAACGATAGTATTCGTTGAAAGTGAACGTTTTTAGACATTTCCAGCTCTCTGACGTTAATAAATTTATTTTGAAAGATATAAAATATTTTTTTGTCGTGAAAAATGCAGTTTTATTCAGAGAAGTACGAAAATGCCTAAAAACGCTCGTATTCGTCGAAAGTGGTCGTTTTTAGACGTTTCCAGCTTTCTGACCAGAATAAATTTATTTTCAGAGATAAAAAATATTTTTTGTCGTGAAAAATGCAGTTTTAGTCCGAGAAGTACGAAAATGTCTAAAACCGCTTGTATTCGTCGAAAGTGGTCGTTTTTAGAAGTTTCCAGCTTTCTGACCTGAATAAATGATTTTCAGAGATAAAAAATATTTTTTGTCGTGAAAAATACAGTTTTATTCCGAGAAGTACAAAAATGCCTAAAAATGCTCGTATTCGTTGAAAGTGAAGGTTTTTAGACATTTCCAGCTCTCTGACGTTAATAAATTTATTTTCAAAGATATAAAATATTTTTTGTCGTGAAAAATGCAGTTTTAGTCCGAGAAGTACGAAAATGTCTAAAAACGCTTGTATTCGTCGAAAGTGGTCGTTTTTGGACGTTTCCAGCTTTCTGACCTGAATAAATTGATTTTCAAGATAAAAAATATTTTTTGTCGTGAAAAATACAGTTTTATTCAGAGAAGTACGAAAATGCCTAAAAACGATCGTATTCATTGAAAGTGAACGGTTTTAGACATTTCCAGCTCTCTGACGTTAATAAATTTATTTTCAGAGATAAAAAATATTTTTTGTCGTGAAAAATGCAGTTTTAATCCGAGAAGTACGAAAATGTCTAAAAACGCTTGTATTCGTCGAAAGTGGTCGTTTTTAGACGTTTCCAGCTTTCTGACCTGAATAAATTGATTTTCAGAGATAAAAAATATTTTTTGTCGTGAAAAATACAGTTTTATTCCGAGAAGTACGAAAATGCCTAAAAACGCTCGTATTCGTTGAAAGTGAACGTTTTTAGACATTTCCAGCTCTCTGACGTTAATAAATTTATTTTCAGAGATATAAAATATTTTTTGTCGTGAAAAATGCAGTCTTATTCCGAGAAGTACGAAAATGTCTAAAAACGCTTGTATTTGTCGAAAGTGATCGTTTTTAGATGTTTCCAGCTTTCTGACCAGAATAAATTTATTTTCAGAGATATAAAATATTTTTTGTCGTGAAAAATACAGTTTTATTCTGAGAAGTACAAAAATGCCTAAAAACGATCGTATTCGTTGAAAGTGAACGTTTTTAGACATTTCCAGCTCTCTGACGTTAATAAATTTATTTTGAAAGATATAAAATATTTTTTTGTCGTGAAAAATGCAGTTTTATTCAGAGAAGTACGAAAATGCCTAAAAACGCTTGTATTCGTCGAAAGTGGTCGTTTTTAGACGTTTCCAGCTTTCTGACCAGAATAAATTGATTTTCAGAGATATAAAATATTTTTTGTCGTGAAAAATACAGTTTTATTCGGAGAAGTACGAAAATGCCTAAAAACGATAGTATTCGTTGAAAGTGAACGTTTTTAGACATTTCCAGCTCTCTGACGTTAATCAATTTATTTTGAAAGATATAAAATATTTTTTTGTCGTGAAAAATGCAGTTTTATTCAGAGAAGTACGAAAATGCCTAAAAACGCTTGTATTCGTCGAAAGTGGTCGTTTTTAGACGTTTCCAGCTTTCTGACCAGAATAAATTGATTTTCAGAGATATAAAATATTTTTTGTCGTGAAAAATACAGTTTTATTCGGAGAAGTACGAAAATGCCTAAAAACGATAGTATTCGTTGAAAGTGAACGTTTTTAGACATTTCCAGCTCTCTGACGTTAATCAATTTATTTTGAAAGATATAAAATATTTTTTTGTCGTGAAAAATGCAGTTTTAGTCCGAGAAGTACGAAAATGTCTAAAAACGCTTGTATTCGTCGAAAGTGGTCGTTTTTAGACGTTTCCAGCTTTCTGACCAGAATAAATTTATTTCCAGAGATATAAAATATTTTTTGTCGTGAAAAATACAGTTTTATTCGGAGAAGTACGAAAATGCCTAAAAACGCTCGTATTCGTTGAAAGTGAACGTTTTTAGACATTTCCAGCTCTCTGACGTTAATAAATTTATTTTCAAAGATATAAAATATTTTTTGTCGTGAAAAATGCAGTTTTAATCCGAGAAGTACGAAAATGTCTAAAAACGCTTGTATTCGTCGAAAGTGGTCGTTTTTAGACGTTTCCAGCTTTCTGACCTGAATAAATTGATTTTCAGAGATAAAAAATATTTTTTGTCGTGAAAAATACAGTTTTATTCAGAGAAGTACGAAAATGCCTAAAAACGCTCGTATTCGTTGAAAGTGAACGTTTTTAGACATTTCCAGCTCTCTGACGTTAATAAATTTATTTTCAGAGATAAAAAATATTTTTTGTCGTGAAAAATGCAGTTTTAGTCCGAGAAGTACGAAAATGTCTAAAAACGCTTGTATTCGTCGAAAGTGGTCGTTTTTAGACCATTCCAGCTTTCTGACCTGAATAAATTTATTTTCAGAGATAAAAAATATTTTTTGTCGTGAAAAATGCAGTTTTAGTCCGAGAAGTACGAAAATATCTAAAAACGCTTGTATTCGTCGAAAGTGGTCGTTTTTAGACGTTTCCAGCTTTCTGACCTGAATAAATTGATTTTCAGAGATAAAAAATATTTTTTATCGTGAAAAATACAGTTTTATTCCGAGAAGTACAAAAATGCCTAAAAACGCTCGTATTCGTTGAAAGTGAACGTTTTTAGACATTTTCAGCTCTCTGACGTTAATAAATTTATTTTCAGAGATATAAAATATTTTTTGTCGTGAAAAATGCAGTCTTATTCCGAGAAGTACGAAAATGTCTAAAAACGCTTGTATTTGTTGAAAGTGATCGTTTTTAGATGTTTCCAGCTTTCTGACCAGAATAAATTTATTTTCAGAGATATAAAATATTTTTTGTCGTGAAAAATACAGTTTTATTCTGAGAAGTACAAAAATGCCTAAAAACGCTCGTATTCGTTGAAAGTGAACGTTTTTAGACATTTCCAGCTCTCTGACGTTAATAAATTTATTTTCAGAGATATAAAATATTTTTTGTCGTGAAAAATGCAGTTTTAGTCCGAGAAGTACGAAAATGTCTAAAAACGCTTGTATTCGTCGAAAGTGTTCGTTTTTATACGTTTCCAGCTTTCTGACCTGAATAAATTGATTTTCAGATATAAAAAATATTTTTTGTCGTGAAAAATACAGTTTTATTCAGAGAAGTACGAAAATGCCTAAAAACGCTCGTATTCATCGAAAGTGGTCGTTTTTAGACGTTTCCAGCTTTCTGACCAGAATAAATTTATTTCCAGAGATATAAAATATTTTTTGTCGTGAAAAATACAGTTTTATTCGGAGAAGTACGAAAATGCCTAAAAACGATCGTATTCGTTGAAAGTGAACGTTTCTAGACATTTCCAGCTCTCTGACGTTAATAAATTTATTTTCAAAGATATAAAATATTTTTTGTCGTGAAAAATGCAGTTTTAGTCCGAGAAGTACGAAAATGTCTAAAAACGCTTGTATTCGTCGAAAGTGGTCGTTTTTAGACGTTTCCAGCTTTTTGACCTGAATAAATTGATTTTCAGAGATAAAAAATATTTTTTGTCGTGAAAAATACAGTTTTATTCGGAGAAGTACGAAAATGCCTAAAAACGCTCGTATTCGTTGAAAGTGAACGTTTTTAGACATTTCCAGCTCTCTGACGTTAATAAATTTATTTTCAGAGATAAAAAATATTTTTTGTCGTGAAAAATGCAGTTTTAGTCCGAGAAGTACGAAAATATCTAAAAACGCTTGTATTCGTCGAAAGTGGTCGTTTTTAGACGTTTTCAGCTTTCTGACCTGAATAAATTGATTTTCAGAGATAAAAAATATTTTTTGTCGTCAAAAATACAGTTTTATTCAGAGAAGTACGAAAATGCCTAAAAACGCTCGTATTCGTTGAAAGTGAACGTTTTTAGACATTTCCAGTTCTCTGACGTTAATAAATTTATTTTCAGAGATAAAAAATATTTTTTGTCGTGAAAAATACAGTTTTATTCAGAGAAGTACGAAAATGCCTAAAAACGCTTGTATTCGTCGAAAGTGGTCGTTTTTAGACGTTTCCAGCTTTCTGACCAGAATAAATTGATTTTCAGAGATAAAAAATATTTTTTGTCGTGAAAAATGCAGTTTTAATCCGAGAAGTACGAAAATGTCTAAAAACGCTTGTATTCGTCGAAAGTGGTCGTTTTTAGACGTTTCCAGCTTTCTGACCTGAATAAATTGATTTTCAGAGATAAAAAATATTTTTTGTCGTGAAAAATACAGTTTTATTCCGAGAAGTACGAAAATGCCTAAAAACGCTCGTATTCGTTGAAAGTGAACGTTTTTAGACATTTCCAGCTCTCTGACGTTAATAAATTTATTTTCAGAGATATAAAATATTTTTTGTCGTGAAAAATGCAGTCTTATTCCGAGAAGTACGAAAATGTCTAAAAACGCTTGTATTTGTCGAAAGTGATCGTTTTTAGATGTTTCCAGCTTTCTGACCAGAATAAATTTATTTTCAGAGATATAAAATATTTTTTGTCGTGAAAAATACAGTTTTATTCTGAGAAGTACAAAAATGCCTAAAAACGATCGTATTCGTTGAAAGTGAACGTTTTTAGACATTTCCAGCTCTCTGACGTTAATAAATTTATTTTGAAAGATATAAAATATTTTTTTGTCGTGAAAAATGCAGTTTTATTCAGAGAAGTACGAAAATGCCTAAAAACGCTTGTATTCGTCGAAAGTGGTCGTTTTTAGACGTTTCCAGCTTTCTGACCAGAATAAATTGATTTTCAGAGATATAAAATATTTTTTGTCGTGAAAAATACAGTTTTATTCGGAGAAGTACGAAAATGCCTAAAAACGATAGTATTCGTTGAAAGTGAACGTTTTTAGACATTTCCAGCTCTCTGACGTTAATCAATTTATTTTGAAAGATATAAAATATTTTTTTGTCGTGAAAAATGCAGTTTTATTCAGAGAAGTACGAAAATGCCTAAAAACGCTTGTATTCGTCGAAAGTGGTCGTTTTTAGACGTTTCCAGCTTTCTGACCAGAATAAATTGATTTTCAGAGATATAAAATATTTTTTGTCGTGAAAAATACAGTTTTATTCGGAGAAGTACGAAAATGCCTAAAAACGATAGTATTCGTTGAAAGTGAACGTTTTTAGACATTTCCAGCTCTCTGACGTTAATCAATTTATTTTGAAAGATATAAAATATTTTTTTGTCGTGAAAAATGCAGTTTTAGTCCGAGAAGTACGAAAATGTCTAAAAACGCTTGTATTCGTCGAAAGTGGTCGTTTTTAGACGTTTCCAGCTTTCTGACCAGAATAAATTTATTTCCAGAGATATAAAATATTTTTTGTCGTGAAAAATACAGTTTTATTCGGAGAAGTACGAAAATGCCTAAAAACGCTCGTATTCGTTGAAAGTGAACGTTTTTAGACATTTCCAGCTCTCTGACGTTAATAAATTTATTTTCAAAGATATAAAATATTTTTTGTCGTGAAAAATGCAGTTTTAATCCGAGAAGTACGAAAATGTCTAAAAACGCTTGTATTCGTCGAAAGTGGTCGTTTTTAGACGTTTCCAGCTTTCTGACCTGAATAAATTGATTTTCAGAGATAAAAAATATTTTTTGTCGTGAAAAATACAGTTTTATTCAGAGAAGTACGAAAATGCCTAAAAACGCTCGTATTCGTTGAAAGTGAACGTTTTTAGACATTTCCAGCTCTCTGACGTTAATAAATTTATTTTCAGAGATAAAAAATATTTTTTGTCGTGAAAAATGCAGTTTTAGTCCGAGAAGTACGAAAATGTCTAAAAACGCTTGTATTCGTCGAAAGTGGTCGTTTTTAGACCATTCCAGCTTTCTGACCTGAATAAATTTATTTTCAGAGATAAAAAATATTTTTTGTCGTGAAAAATGCAGTTTTAGTCCGAGAAGTACGAAAATATCTAAAAACGCTTGTATTCGTCGAAAGTGGTCGTTTTTAGACGTTTCCAGCTTTCTGACCTGAATAAATTGATTTTCAGAGATAAAAAATATTTTTTATCGTGAAAAATACAGTTTTATTCCGAGAAGTACAAAAATGCCTAAAAACGCTCGTATTCGTTGAAAGTGAACGTTTTTAGACATTTCCAGCTCTCTGACGTTAATAAATTTATTTTCAGAGATATAAAATATTTTTCGTCGTGAAAAATGCAGTTTTAGTCCGAGAAGTACGAAAATGTCTAAAAACGCTTGTATTCGTCGAAAGTGGTCGTTTTTATACGTTTCCAGCTTTCTGACCTGAATAAATTGATTTTCAGATATAAAAAATATTTTTTGTCGTGAAAAATACAGTTTTATTCAGAGAAGTACGAAAATGCCTAAAAACGCTCGTATTCATCGAAAGTGGTCGTTTTTAGACGTTTCCAGCTTTCTGACCAGAATAAATTTATTTCCAGAGATATAAAATATTTTTTGTCGTGAAAAATACAGTTTTATTCGGAGAAGTACGAAAATGCCTAAAAACGATCGTATTCGTTGAAAGTGAACGTTTCTAGACATTTCCAGCTCTCTGACGTTAATAAATTTATTTTCAAAGATATAAAATATTTTTTGTCGTGAAAAATGCAGTTTTAGTCCGAGAAGTACGAAAATGTCTAAAAACGCTTGTATTCGTCGAAAGTGGTCGTTTTTAGACGTTTCCAGCTTTTTGACCTGAATAAATTGATTTTCAGAGATAAAAAATATTTTTTGTCGTGAAAAATACAGTTTTATTCGGAGAAGTACGAAAATGCCTAAAAACGCTCGTATTCGTTGAAAGTGAACGTTTTTAGACATTTCCAGCTCTCTGACGTTAATAAATTTATTTTCAGAGATAAAAAATATTTTTTGTCGTGAAAAATGCAGTTTTAGTCCGAGAAGTACGAAAATATCTAAAAACGCTTGTATTCGTCGAAAGTGGTCGTTTTTAGACGTTTTCAGCTTTCTGACCTGAATAAATTGATTTTCAGAGATAAAAAATATTTTTTGTCGTGAAAAATACAGTTTTATTCAGAGAAGTACGAAAATGCCTAAAAACGCTCGTATTCGTTGAAAGTGAACGTTTTTAGACATTTCCAGTTCTCTGACGTTAATAAATTTATTTTCAGAGATAAAAAATATTTTTTGTCGTGAAAAATACAGTTTTATTCAGAGAAGTACGAAAATGCCTAAAAACGCTTGTATTCGTCGAAAGTGGTCGTTTTTAGACGTTTCCAGCTTTCTGACCAGAATAAATTGATTTTCAGAGATAAAAAATATTTTTTGTCGTGAAAAATACAGTTTTATTCGGAGAAGTACGAAAATGCCTAAAAACGATAGTATTCGTTGAAAGTGAACGTTTTTAGACATTTCCAGCTCTCTGACGTTAATAAATTTATTTTGAAAGATATAAAATATTTTTTTGTCGTGAAAAATGCAGTTTTATTCAGAGAAGTACGAAAATGCCTAAAAACGCTCGTATTCGTCGAAAGTGGTCGTTTTTAGACGTTTCCAGCTTTCTGACCAGAATAAATTTATTTTCAGAGATAAAAAATATTTTTTGTCGTGAAAAATGCAGTTTTAGTCCGAGAAGTACGAAAATGTCTAAAACCGCTTGTATTCGTCGAAAGTGGTCGTTTTTAGAAGTTTCCAGCTTTCTGACCTGAATAAATGATTTTCAGAGATAAAAAATATTTTTTGTCGTGAAAAATACAGTTTTATTCCGAGAAGTACAAAAATGCCTAAAAATGCTCGTATTCGTTGAAAGTGAAGGTTTTTAGACATTTCCAGCTCTCTGACGTTAATAAATTTATTTTCAAAGATATAAAATATTTTTTGTCGTGAAAAATGCAGTTTTAGTCCGAGAAGTACGAAAATGTCTAAAAACGCTTGTATTCGTCGAAAGTGGTCGTTTTTGGACGTTTCCAGCTTTCTGACCTGAATAAATTGATTTTCAAGATAAAAAATATTTTTTGTCGTGAAAAATACAGTTTTATTCAGAGAAGTACGAAAATGCCTAAAAACGATCGTATTCATTGAAAGTGAACGGTTTTAGACATTTCCAGCTCTCTGACGTTAATAAATTTATTTTCAGAGATAAAAAATATTTTTTGTCGTGAAAAATGCAGTTTTAATCCGAGAAGTACGAAAATGTCTAAAAACGCTTGTATTCGTCGAAAGTGGTCGTTTTTAGACGTTTCCAGCTTTCTGACCTGAATAAATTGATTTTCAGAGATAAAAAATATTTTTTGTCGTGAAAAATACAGTTTTATTCCGAGAAGTACGAAAATGCCTAAAAACGCTCGTATTCGTTGAAAGTGAACGTTTTTAGACATTTCCAGCTCTCTGACGTTAATAAATTTATTTTCAGAGATAAAAAATATTTTTTGTCGTGAAAAATGCAGTTTTAGTCCGAGAAGTACGAAAATATCTAAAAACGCTTGTATTCGTCGAAAGTGGTCGTTTTTAGACGTTTCCAGCTTTCTGACCTGAATAAATTGATTTTCAGAGATAAAAAATATTTTTTATCGTGAAAAATACAGTTTTATTCCGAGAAGTACAAAAATGCCTAAAAACGCTCGTATTCGTTGAAAGTGAACGTTTTTAGACATTTCCAGCTCTCTGACGTTAATAAATTTATTTTCAGAGATATAAAATATTTTTTGTCGTGAAAAATGCAGTCTTATTCCGAGAAGTACGAAAATGTCTAAAAACGCTTGTATTTGTCGAAAGTGATCGTTTTTAGATGTTTCCAGCTTTCTGACCAGAATAAATTTATTTTCAGAGATATAAAATATTTTTTGTCGTGAAAAATACAGTTTTATTCCGAGAAGTACAAAAATGCCTAAAAACGCTCGTATTCGTTGAAAGTGAACGTTTTTAGACATTTCCAGCTCTCTGACGTTAATAAATTTATTTTCAGAGATATAAAATATTTTTTGTCGTGAAAAATGCAGTTTTAGTCCGAGAAGTACGAAAATATCTAAAAACGCTTGTATTCGTCGAAAGTGGTCGTTTTTAGACGTTTCCAGCTTTCTGACCTGAATAAATTGATTTTCAGAGATAAAAAATATTTTTTGTCGTGAAAATACAGTTTTATTCAGAGAAGTACGAAAATGCCTAAAAACGCTCGTATTCATCGAAAGTGGTCGTTTTTAGACGTTTCCAGCTTTCTGACCAGAATAAATTTATTTCCAGAGATATAAAATATTTTTTGTCGTGAAAAATACAGTTTTATTCGGAGAAGTACGAAAATGCCTAAAAACGATCGTATTCGTTGAAAGTGAACGTTTTAGACATTTCCAGCTCTCTGACGTTAATAAATTGATTTTCAGAGATAAAAAATATTTTTTGTCGTGAAAAATACAGTTTTATTCAGAGAAGTACGAAAATGTCTAAAAACGCTTGTATTCGTCGAAAGTGGTCGTTTTTAGACGTTTCCAGCTTTCTGACCTGAATAAATTGATTTTCAGAGATAAAAAATATTTTTTGTCGTGAAAAATACAGTTTTATTCAGAGAAGTACGAAAATGCCTAAAAACGCTCGTATTCATCGAAAGTGGTCGTTTTTAGACGTTTCCAGCTTTCTGACCTTAATAAATTGATTTTCAGAGATAAAAAATATTTTTTATCGTGAAAAATACAGTTTTATTCCGAGAAGTACAAAAATGCCTAAAAACGCTCGTATTCGTTGAAAGTGAACGTTTTTAGACATTTCCAGCTCTCTGACGTTAATAAATTTATTTTCAGAGATATAAAATATTTTTTGTCGTGAAAAATGCAGTCTTATTCCGAGAAGTACGAAAATGTCTAAAAACGCTTGTATTTGTCGAAAGTGATCGTTTTTAGATGTTTCCAGCTTTCTGACCAGAATAAATTTATTTTCAGAGATATAAAATATTTTTTGTCGTGAAAAATACAGTTTTATTCTGAGAAGTACAAAAATGCCTAAAAACGCTCGTATTCGTTGAAAGTGAACGTTTTTAGACATTTCCAGCTCTCTGACGTTAATAAATTTATTTTCAGAGATATAAAATATTTTTTGTCGTGAAAAATGCAGTTTTAGTCCGAGAAGTACGAAAATGTCTAAAAACGCTTGTATTCGTCGAAAGTGGTCGTTTTTATACGTTTCCAGCTTTCTGACCTGAATAAATTGATTTTCAGATATAAAAAATATTTTTTGTCGTGAAAAATACAGTTTTATTCAGAGAAGTACGAAAATGCCTAAAAACGCTCGTATTCATCGAAAGTGGTCGTTTTTAGACGTTTCCAGCTTTCTGACCAGAATAAATTTATTTCCAGAGATATAAAATATTTTTTGTCGTGAAAAATACAGTTTTATTCGGAGAAGTACGAAAATGCCTAAAAACGATCGTATTCGTTGAAAGTGAACGTTTCTAGACATTTCCAGCTCTCTGACGTTAATAAATTTATTTTCAAAGATATAAAATATTTTTTGTCGTGAAAAATGCAGTTTTAGTCCGAGAAGTACGAAAATGTCTAAAAACGCTTGTATTCGTCGAAAGTGGTCGTTTTTAGACGTTTCCAGCTTTTTGACCTGAATAAATTGATTTTCAGAGATAAAAAATATTTTTTGTCGTGAAAAATACAGTTTTATTCGGAGAAGTACGAAAATGCCTAAAAACGCTCGTATTCGTTGAAAGTGAACGTTTTTAGACATTTCCAGCTCTCTGACGTTAATAAATTTATTTTCAGAGATAAAAAATATTTTTTGTCGTGAAAAATGCAGTTTTAGTCCGAGAAGTACGAAAATATCTAAAAACGCTTGTATTCGTCGAAAGTGGTCGTTTTTAGACGTTTTCAGCTTTCTGACCTGAATAAATTGATTTTCAGAGATAAAAAATATTTTTTGTCGTGAAAAATACAGTTTTATTCAGAGAAGTACGAAAATGCCTAAAAACGCTCGTATTCGTTGAAAGTGAACGTTTTTAGACATTTCCAGTTCTCTGACGTTAATAAATTTATTTTCAGAGATAAAAAATATTTTTTGTCGTGAAAAATACAGTTTTATTCAGAGAAGTACGAAAATGCCTAAAAACGCTTGTATTCGTCGAAAGTGGTCGTTTTTAGACGTTTCCAGCTTTCTGACCAGAATAAATTGATTTTCAGAGATAAAAAATATTTTTTGTCGTGAAAAATACAGTTTTATTCGGAGAAGTACGAAAATGCCTAAAAACGATAGTATTCGTTGAAAGTGAACGTTTTTAGACATTTCCAGCTCTCTGACGTTAATAAATTTATTTTGAAAGATATAAAATATTTTTTTGTCGTGAAAAATGCAGTTTTATTCAGAGAAGTACGAAAATGCCTAAAAACGCTCGTATTCGTCGAAAGTGGTCGTTTTTAGACGTTTCCAGCTTTCTGACCAGAATAAATTTATTTTCAGAGATAAAAAATATTTTTTGTCGTGAAAAATGCAGTTTTAGTCCGAGAAGTACGAAAATGTCTAAAACCGCTTGTATTCGTCGAAAGTGGTCGTTTTTAGAAGTTTCCAGCTTTCTGACCTGAATAAATGATTTTCAGAGATAAAAAATATTTTTTGTCGTGAAAAATACAGTTTTATTCCGAGAAGTACAAAAATGCCTAAAAATGCTCGTATTCGTTGAAAGTGAAGGTTTTTAGACATTTCCAGCTCTCTGACGTTAATAAATTTATTTTCAAAGATATAAAATATTTTTTGTCGTGAAAAATGCAGTTTTAGTCCGAGAAGTACGAAAATGTCTAAAAACGCTTGTATTCGTCGAAAGTGGTCGTTTTTGGACGTTTCCAGCTTTTTGACCTGAATAAATTGATTTTCAAGATAAAAAATATTTTTTGTCGTGAAAAATACAGTTTTATTCAGAGAAGTACGAAAATGCCTAAAAACGATCGTATTCATTGAAAGTGAACGGTTTTAGACATTTCCAGCTCTCTGACGTTAATAAATTTATTTTCAGAGATAAAAAATATTTTTTGTCGTGAAAAATGCAGTTTTAATCCGAGAAGTACGAAAATGTCTAAAAACGCTTGTATTCGTCGAAAGTGGTCGTTTTTAGACGTTTCCAGCTTTCTGACCTGAATAAATTGATTTTCAGAGATAAAAAATATTTTTTGTCGTGAAAAATACAGTTTTATTCCGAGAAGTACGAAAATGCCTAAAAACGCTCGTATTCGTTGAAAGTGAACGTTTTTAGACATTTCCAGCTCTCTGACGTTAATAAATTTATTTTCAGAGATAAAAAATATTTTTTGTCGTGAAAAATGCAGTTTTAGTCCGAGAAGTACGAAAATATCTAAAAACGCTTGTATTCGTCGAAAGTGGTCGTTTTTAGACGTTTCCAGCTTTCTGACCTGAATAAATTGATTTTCAGAGATAAAAAATATTTTTTATCGTGAAAAATACAGTTTTATTCCGAGAAGTACAAAAATGCCTAAAAACGCTCGTATTCGTTGAAAGTGAACGTTTTTAGACATTTCCAGCTCTCTGACGTTAATAAATTTATTTTCAGAGATATAAAATATTTTTTGTCGTGAAAAATGCAGTCTTATTCCGAGAAGTACGAAAATGTCTAAAAACGCTTGTATTTGTCGAAAGTGATCGTTTTTAGATGTTTCCAGCTTTCTGACCAGAATAAATTTATTTTCAGAGATATAAAATATTTTTTGTCGTGAAAAATACAGTTTTATTCTGAGAAGTACAAAAATGCCTAAAAACGCTCGTATTCGTTGAAAGTGAACGTTTTTAGACATTTCCAGCTCTCTGACGTTAATAAATTTATTTTCAGAGATATAAAATATTTTTTGTCGTGAAAAATGCAGTTTTAGTCCGAGAAGTACGAAAATATCTAAAAACGCTTGTATTCGTCGAAAGTGGTCGTTTTTAGACGTTTCCAGCTTTCTGACCTGAATAAATTGATTTTCAGAGATAAAAAATATTTTTTGTCGTGAAAAATACAGTTTTATTCAGAGAAGTACGAAAATGCCTAAAAACGCTCGTATTCATCGAAAGTGGTCGTTTTTAGACATTTCCAGCTTTCTGACCAGAATAAATTTATTTCCAGAGATATAAAATATTTTTTGTCGTGAAAAATACAGTTTTATTCGGAGAAGTACGAAAATGCCTAAAAACGATCGTATTCGTTGAAAGTGAACGTTTTTAGACATTTCCAGCTCTCTGACGTTAATAAATTGATTTTCAGAGATAAAAAATATTTTTTGTCGTGAAAAATACAGTTTTATTCAGAGAAGTACGAAAATGTCTAAAAACGCTTGTATTCGTCGAAAGTGGTCGTTTTTAGACGTTTCCAGCTTTCTGACCTGAATAAATTGATTTTCAGAGATAAAAAATATTTTTTGTCGTGAAAAATACAGTTTTATTCAGAGAAGTACGAAAATGCCTAAAAACGCTCGTATTCATCGAAAGTGGTCGTTTTTAGACGTTTCCAGCTTTCTGACCTGAATAAATTGATTTTCAGAGATAAAAAATATTTTTTATCGTGAAAAATACAGTTTTATTCCGAGAAGTACAAAAATGCCTAAAAACGCTCGTATTCGTTGAAAGTGAACGTTTTTAGACATTTCCAGCTCTCTGACGTTAATAAATTTATTTTCAGAGATATAAAATATTTTTTGTCGTGAAAAATGCAGTCTTATTCCGAGAAGTACGAAAATGTCTAAAAACGCTTGTATTTGTGGAAAGTGATCGTTTTTAGATGTTTCCAGCTTTCTGACCAGAATAAATTTATTTTCAGAGATATAAAATATTTTTTGTCGTGAAAAATACAGTTTTATTCTGAGAAGTACAAAAATGCCTAAAAACGCTCGTATTCGTTGAAAGTGAACGTTTTTAGACATTTCCAGCTCTCTGACGTTAATAAATTTATTTTCAGAGATATAAAATATTTTTTGTCGTGAAAAATGCAGTTTTAGTCCGAGAAGTACGAAAATGTCTAAAAACGCTTGTATTCGTCGAAAGTGGTCGTTTTTATACGTTTCCAGCTTTCTGACCTGAATAAATTGATTTTCAGATATAAAAAATATTTTTTGTCGTGAAAAATACAGTTTTATTCAGAGAAGTACGAAAATGCCTAAAAACGCTCGTATTCATCGAAAGTGGTCGTTTTTAGACGTTTCCAGCTTTCTGACCAGAATAAATTTATTTCCAGAGATATAAAATATTTTTTGTCGTGAAAAATACAGTTTTATTCGGAGAAGTACGAAAATGCCTAAAAACGATCGTATTCGTTGAAAGTGAACGTTTCTAGACATTTCCAGCTCTCTGACGTTAATAAATTTATTTTCAAAGATATAAAATATTTTTTGTCGTGAAAAATGCAGTTTTAGTCCGAGAAGTACGAAAATGTCTAAAAACGCTTGTATTCGTCAAAAGTGGTCGTTTTTAGACGTTTCCAGCTTTTTGACCTGAATAAATTGATTTTCAGAGATAAAAAATATTTTTTGTCGTGAAAAATACAGTTTTATTCGGAGAAGTACGAAAATGCCTAAAAACGCTCGTATTCGTTGAAAGTGAACGTTTTTAGACATTTCCAGCTCTCTGACGTTAATAAATTTATTTTCAGAGATAAAAAATATTTTTTGTCGTGAAAAATGCAGTTTTAGTCCGAGAAGTACGAAAATATCTAAAAACGCTTGTATTCGTCGAAAGTGGTCGTTTTTAGACGTTTTCAGCTTTCTGACCTGAATAAATTGATTTTCAGAGATAAAAAATATTTTTTGTCGTGAAAAATACAGTTTTATTCAGAGAAGTACGAAAATGCCTAAAAACGCTCGTATTCGTTGAAAGTGAACGTTTTTAGACATTTCCAGTTCTCTGACGTTAATAAATTTATTTTCAGAGATAAAAAATATTTTTTGTCGTGAAAAATACAGTTTTATTCAGAGAAGTACGAAAATGCCTAAAAACGCTTGTATTCGTCGAAAGTGGTCGTTTTTAGACGTTTCCAGCTTTCTGACCAGAATAAATTGATTTTCAGAGATAAAAAATATTTTTTGTCGTGAAAAATACAGTTTTATTCGGAGAAGTACGAAAATGCCTAAAAACGATAGTATTCGTTGAAAGTGAACGTTTTTAGACATTTCCAGCTCTCTGACGTTAATAAATTTATTTTGAAAGATATAAAATATTTTTTTGTCGTGAAAAATGCAGTTTTATTCAGAGAAGTACGAAAATGCCTAAAAACGCTCGTATTCGTCGAAAGTGGTCGTTTTTAGACGTTTCCAGCTTTCTGACCAGAATAAATTTATTTTCAGAGATAAAAAATATTTTTTGTCGTGAAAAATGCAGTTTTAGTCCGAGAAGTACGAAAATGTCTAAAACCGCTTGTATTCGTCGAAAGTGGTCGTTTTTAGAAGTTTCCAGCTTTCTGACCTGAATAAATGATTTTCAGAGATAAAAAATATTTTTTGTCGTGAAAAATACAGTTTTATTCCGAGAAGTACAAAAATGCCTAAAAATGCTCGTATTCGTTGAAAGTGAAGGTTTTTAGACATTTCCAGCTCTCTGACGTTAATAAATTTATTTTCAAAGATATAAAATATTTTTTGTCGTGAAAAATGCAGTTTTAGTCCGAGAAGTACGAAAATGTCTAAAAACGCTTGTATTCGTCGAAAGTGGTCGTTTTTGGACGTTTCCAGCTTTCTGACCTGAATAAATTGATTTTCAAGATAAAAAATATTTTTTGTCGTGAAAAATACAGTTTTATTCAGAGAAGTACGAAAATGCCTAAAAACGATCGTATTCATTGAAAGTGAACGGTTTTAGACATTTCCAGCTCTCTGACGTTAATAAATTTATTTTCAGAGATAAAAAATATTTTTTGTCGTGAAAAATGCAGTTTTAATCCGAGAAGTACGAAAATGTCTAAAAACGCTTGTATTCGTCGAAAGTGGTCGTTTTTAGACGTTTCCAGCTTTCTGACCTGAATAAATTGATTTTCAGAGATAAAAAATATTTTTTGTCGTGAAAAATACAGTTTTATTCCGAGAAGTACGAAAATGCCTAAAAACGCTCGTATTCGTTGAAAGTGAACGTTTTTAGACATTTCCAGCTCTCTGACGTTAATAAATTTATTTTCAGAGATAAAAAATATTTTTTGTCGTGAAAAATGCAGTTTTAGTCCGAGAAGTACGAAAATATCTAAAAACGCTTGTATTCGTCGAAAGTGGTCGTTTTTAGACGTTTCCAGCTTTCTGACCTGAATAAATTGATTTTCAGAGATAAAAAATATTTTTTGTCGTGAAAAATACAGTTTTATTCCGAGAAGTACGAAAATGCCTAAAAACGCTCGTATTCGTTGAAAGTGAACGTTTTTAGACATTTCCAGCTCTCTGACGTTAATAAATTTATTTTCAGAGATAAAAAATATTTTTTGTCGTGAAAAATGCAGTTTTAGTCCGAGAAGTACGAAAATATCTAAAAACGCTTGTATTCGTCGAAAGTGGTCGTTTTTAGACGTTTCCAGCTTTCTGACCTGAATAAATTGATTTTCAGAGATAAAAAATATTTTTTATCGTGAAAAATACAGTTTTATTCCGAGAAGTACAAAAATGCCTAAAAACGCTCGTATTCGTTGAAAGTGAACGTTTTTAGACATTTCCAGCTCTCTGACGTTAATAAATTTATTTTCAGAGATATAAAATATTTTTTGTCGTGAAAAATGCAGTCTTATTCCGAGAAGTACGAAAATGTCTAAAAACGCTTGTATTTGTCGAAAGTGATCGTTTTTAGATGTTTCCAGCTTTCTGACCAGAATAAATTTATTTTCAGAGATATAAAATATTTTTTGTCGTGAAAAATACAGTTTTATTCTGAGAAGTACAAAAATGCCTAAAAACGCTCGTATTCGTTGAAAGTGAACGTTTTTAGACATTTCCAGCTCTCTGACGTTAATAAATTTATTTTCAGAGATATAAAATATTTTTTGTCGTGAAAAATGCAGTTTTAGTCCGAGAAGTACGAAAATATCTAAAAACGCTTGTATTCGTCGAAAGTGGTCGTTTTTAGACGTTTCCAGCTTTCTGACCTGAATAAATTGATTTTCAGAGATAAAAAATATTTTTTGTCGTGAAAAATACAGTTTTATTCAGAGAAGTACGAAAATGCCTAAAAACGCTCGTATTCATCGAAAGTGGTCGTTTTTAGACGTTTCCAGCTTTCTGACCAGAATAAATTTATTTCCAGAGATATAAAATATTTTTTGTCGTGAAAAATACAGTTTTATTCGGAGAAGTACGAAAATGCCTAAAAACGATCGTATTCGTTGAAAGTGAACGTTTTTAGACATTTCCAGCTCTCTGACGTTAATAAATTGATTTTCAGAGATAAAAAATATTTTTTGTCGTGAAAAATACAGTTTTATTCAGAGAAGTACGAAAATGTCTAAAAACGCTTGTATTCGTCGAAAGTGGTCGTTTTTAGACGTTTCCAGCTTTCTGACCTGAATAAATTGATTTTCAGAGATAAAAAATATTTTTTGTCGTGAAAAATACAGTTTTATTCAGAGAAGTACGAAAATGCCTAAAAACGCTCGTATTCATCGAAAGTGGTCGTTTTTAGACGTTTCCAGCTTTCTGACCAGAATAAATTTATTTCCAGAGATATAAAATATTTTTTGTCGTGAAAAATACAGTTTTATTCGGAGAAGTACGAAAATGCCTAAAAACGATCGTATTCGTTGAAAGTGAACGTTTCTAGACATTTCCAGCTCTCTGACGTTAATAAATTTATTTTCAAAGATATAAAATATTTTTTGTCGTGAAAAATGCAGTTTTAGTCCGAGAAGTACGAAAATGTCTAAAAACGCTTGTATTCGTCGAAAGTGGTCGTTTTTAGACGTTTCCAGCTTTCTGACCAGAATAAATTTATTTCCAGAGATATAAAATATTTTTTGTCGTGAAAAATACAGTTTTATTCGGAGAAGTACGAAAATGCCTAAAAACGCTCGTATTCGTTGAAAGTGAACGTTTTTAGACATTTCCAGCTCTCTGACGTTAATAAATTTATTTTCAGAGATAAAAAATATTTTTTGTCGTGAAAAATGCAGTTTTAGTCCGAGAAGTACGAAAATGCCTAAAAACGCTCGTATTCGTTGAAAGTGAACGTTTTTAGACATTTCCAGTTCTCTGACGTTAATAAATTTATTTTCAGAGATAAAAAATATTTTTTGTCGTGAAAAATACAGTTTTATTCAGAGAAGTACGAAAATGCCTAAAAACGCTTGTATTCGTCGAAAGTGGTCGTTTTTAGACGTTTCCAGCTTTCTGACCAGAATAAATTGATTTTCAGAGATAAAAAATATTTTTTGTCGTGAAAAATACAGTTTTATTCGGAGAAGTACGAAAATGCCTAAAAACGATAGTATTCGTTGAAAGTGAACGTTTTTAGACATTTCCAGCTCTCTGACGTTAATAAATTTATTTTGAAAGATATAAAATATTTTTTTGTCGTGAAAAATGCAGTTTTATTCAGAGAAGTACGAAAATGCCTAAAAACGCTCGTATTCGTTGAAAGTGAACGTTTTTAGACATTTCCAGCTCTCTGACGTTAATAAATTTATTTTCAGAGATAAAAAATATTTTTTGTCGTGAAAAATGCAGTTTTAGCCCGAGAAGTACGAAAATGTCTAAAAACGCTTGTATTCGTCGAAAGTGGTCGTTTTTAGACCTTTCCAGCTTTCTGACCTGAATAAATTGATTTTCAGAGATAAAAAATATTTTTTGTCGTGAAAAATATAGTTTTATTCCGAGAAGTACAAAAATGCCTAAAAACGCTCGTATTCGTTGAAAGTGAACGTTTTTAGACATTTCCAGCTCTCTGACGTTAATAAATTTATTTTCAGAGATAAAAAATATTTTTTGTCGTGAAAAATGCAGTTTTAATCCGAGAAGTACGAAAATGTCTAAAAACGCTTGTATTCGTCGAAAGTGGTCGTTTTTAGACGTTTCCAGCTTTCTGACCTGAATAAATTGATTTTCAGAGATAAAATTTTTTTTTGTCGTGAAAAATACAGTTTTATTCAGAGAAGTACGAAAATGCCTAAAAACGCTCGTATTCGTTGAAAGTGAACGTTTTTAGACATTTCCAGCTCTCTGACGTTAATAAATTTATTTTCAAAGATATAAAATATTTTTTGTGGTGAAAAATGCAGTTTTAGTCCGAGAAGTACGAAAATGTCTAAAAACGCTTGTATTCGTCGAAATTGGTCGTTTTTAGGCGTTTCCAGCTTTCTGACCTGAATAAATTGATTTTCAGAGATAAAAAATATTTTTTGTCGTGAAAAATACAGTTTTATTCAGAGAAGTACGAAAATGCCTAAAAACGCTCGTATTCGTTGAAAGTGAACGTTTATAGACATTTCCAGCTCTCTGACGTTAATAAATTTATTTTCAGAGATAAAAAATATTTTTTGTCGTGAAGAATGCAGTTTTAGTCCGAGAAGTACGAAAATATCTAAAAACGCTTGTAATCGTCGAAAGTGGTCGTTTTTAGACGTTTCCAGCTTTCTGACCTGAATAAATTGATTTTCAGAGATAAAAAATATTTTTTATCGTGAAAAATACAGTTTTATTCTGAGAAGTACAAAAATGCCTAAAAACGCTCGTATTCGTTGAAAGTGAACGTTTTTAGACATTTCCAGCTCTCTGACGTTAATAAATTTATTTTCAGAGATATAAAATATTTTTTGTCGTGAAAAATGCAGTCTTATTCCGAGAAGTACGAATATGTCTAAAAACGCTTGTATTTGTCGAAAGTGATCGTTTTTAGATGTTTCCAGTTTTCTGACCAGAATAAATTTATTTCCAGAGATATAAAATATTTTTTGTCGTGAAAAATACAGTTTTATTCGGAGAAGTACGAAAATGCCTAAAAACGATCGTATTCGTTGAAAGTGAACGTTTTTAGACATTTCCAGCTCTCTGACGTTAATAAATTTATTTTCAAAGATAGAAATTATTTTTTGTCGTGAAAAATGCAGTTTTAGTCCGAGAAGTACGAAAATGTCTAAAAACGCTTGTATTCGTCGAAAGTGGTCGTTTTTAGACGTTTCCAGCTTTCTGACCAGAATAAATTTATTTCCAGAGATATAAAATATTTTTTGTCGTGTAAAATACAGTTTTATTCGGAGAAGTACGAAAATGCCTAAAAACGCTCGTATTCGTTGAAAGTGAACGTTTTTAGACATTTCCAGCTCTCTGACGTTAATAAATTTATTTCCAGAGATATAAAATATTTTTTGTCGTGAAAAACACAGTTTTATTCCGAGAAGTACGAAAATGTCTAAAAACGCTTGTATTTGTCGAAAGTGATCGTTTTTAGACGTTTCCAGCTTTCTGACCAGAATAAATTTATTTTCAGAGATAAAAAATATTTTTTGTCGTGAAAAATACAATTTTATTCCGAGAAGTACAAAAATGCCTAAAAACGCTCGTATTCGTTGAAAGTGAACGTTTTTAGACATTTCCAGCTCTCTGACGTTAATAAATTTATTTTCAGAGATATAAAATATTTTTTGTCGTGAAAAATGCAGTCTTATTCCGAGAAGTACGAAAATGTCTAAAAACGCTTGTATTTGTCGAAAGTGATCGTTTTTAGACGTTTCCAGCTTTCTGACCAGAATAAATTTATTTCCAGAGATATAAAATATTTTTTGTCGTGAAAAATACAGTTTTATTCGGAGAAGTACGAAAATGCCTAAAAACGATCGTATTCGTTGAAAGTGAACGTTTCTAGACATTTCCAGCTCTCTGACGTTAATAAATTTATTTTCAAAGATAGAAATTATTTTTTGTCGTGAAAAATGCAGTTTTAGTCCGAGAAGTACGAAAATGTCTAAAAACGCTTGTATTCGTCGAAAGTGGTCGTTTTTAGACGTTTCCAGCTTTCTGACCTGAATAAATTGATTTTCAGAGATAAAAAATATTTTTTTTCGTGAAAAATGCAGTCTTATTCCGAGAAGTACGAAAATGTCTAAAAACGCTTGTATTTGTCGAAAGTGATCGTTTTTAGATGTATCCAGCTTTCTGACCAGAATAAATTTATTTCCAGAGATATAAAATATTTTTTGTCGTGAAAAATACAGTTTTATTCCGAGAAGTACAAAAATGCCTAAAAACGCTCGTATTCGTTGAAAGTGAACGTTTTTAGACATTTCCAGCTCTCTGACGTTAATAAATTTATTTTCAGAGATATAAAATATTTTTTGTCGTGAAAAATGCAGTCTTATTCCGAGAAGTACGAATATGTCTAAAAACGCTTGTATTTGTCGAAAGTGATCGTTTTTAGATGTTTCCAGATTTCTGACCAGAATAAATTTATTTCCAGAGATATAAAATATTTTTTGTCGTGAAAAATACAGTTTTATTCGGAGAAGTACGAAAATGCCTAAAAACGATCGTATTCGTTGAAAGTGAACGTTTTTAGACATTTCCAGCTCTCTGACGTTAATAAATTTATTTTCAAAGATATAAAATATTTTTTGTCGTGAAAAATGCAGTTTTAGTCCGAGAAGTACGAAAATGTCTAAAAACGCTTGTATTCGTCGAAAGTGGTCGTTTTTAGACGTTTCCAGCTTTCTGACCAGAATAAATTTATTTCCAGAGATATGAAATATTTTTTGTCGTGAAAAATACAGTTTTATTCGAAGAAGTACGAAAATGCCTAAAAACGCTCGTATTCGTTGAAAGTGAACGTTTTTAGACATTTCCAGCTCTCTGACGTTAATAAATTTATTTTCAAAGATATAAAATATTTTTTGTCGTGAAAAATGCAGTTTTAGTCCGAGAAGTACGAAAATGTCTAAAAACGCTTGTATTCGTCGAAAGTGGTCGTTTTTAGACGTTTCCAGCTTTTTGACCTGAATAAATTGATTTTCAGAGATAAAAAATATTTTTTGTCGTGAAAAATACAGTTTTATTCAGAGAAGTACGAAAATGCCTAAAAACGCTCGTATTCGTTGAAAGTGAACGTTTTTAGACATTTCCCGCTCTCTGACGTTAATAAATTTATTTTCAGAGATAAAAAATATTTTTTGTCGTGAAAAATGCAGTTTTAGTCCGAGAAGTACGAAAATGTCTAAAACCGCTTGTATTCGTCGAAAGTGGTCGTTTTTAGAAGTTTCCAGCTTTCTGACCTGAATAAATTGATTTTCAGAGATAAAAAATATTTTTTGTCGTGAAAAATACAGTTTTATTCCGAGAAGTACAAAAATGCCTAAAAATGCTCGTATTCGTTGAAAGTGAAGGTTTTTAGACATTTCCAGCTCTCTGACGTTAATAAATTTATTTTCAAAGATATAAAATATTTTTTGTCGTGAAAAATGCAGTTTTAGTCCGAGAAGTACGAAAATGTCTAAAAACGCTTGTATTCGTCGAAAGTGGTCGTTTTTGGACGTTTCCAGCTTTCTGACCTGAATAAATTGATTTTCAGAGATAAAAAATATTTTTTGCCGTGAAAAATACAGTTTTATTCAGAGAAGTACGAAAATGCCTAAAAACGATCGTATTCATTGAAAGTGAACGTTTTTAGACATTTCCAGCTCTCTGACGTTAATAAATTTATTTTCAGAGATAAAAAATATTTTTTGTCGTGAAAAATGCAGTTTTAGTCTGAGAAGTACGAAAATGTCTAAAAACGCTTGTATTCGTTGAAAGTAGTCGTTTTTAGACGTTTCCAGCTTTCTGACCAGAATAAATTGATTTTCAGAGATAAAAAATATTATTTGTCGTGAAAAATACAGTTTTATTCCGAGAAGTACAAAAATGCCTAAAAACGCTCGTATTCGTTGAAAGTGAACGTTTTTAGACATTTCCAGCTCTCTGACGTTAATAAATTTATTTTCAGAGTTATAAAATATTTTTTGTCGTGAAAAATGCAGTCTTATTCCGAGAAGTACGAAAATGTCTAAAAACGCTTGTATTTGTCGAAAGTGATCGTTTTTAGACGTTTCCAGCTTTCTGACCAGAATAAATTTATTTCCAGAGATATAAAATATTTTTTGTCGTGAAAAATACAGTTTTATTCGGAGAAGAACGATGTTTTGAATCGCTAATGGTGTAAATTGCAATTCAAGGATTCAGGCAATATTGAATCCTTAAGGGGGTTATGTTAATACCAACTATTTACTGAGGGGTGGACTAGGTTCATTGGTAAAGAGCCACAATGTGTTTTTTGTAATATATTAAATGAAATGAGAATATAATTACATAACACAAGTAAATATTATAAGTTGATATTTTCACATAAAACTGAGGAATGAAAGGTTGAAAATTTAAGATCTAATCGTTTTCACAGATCAACGAGAACTGAACTATTAACTGCATTTGCAGTATTTATGCGCATGCGTAAGGAAATCTACAGTTGTTAAAGCAGAAGAGCACTATCAATAAGTAAGGGAGAAAGGAAGCAAGCGATAGATGGCACTAATAAATATAGAAGCGCCAACGAAGGGGGGTTGCAGCCCAAGTTCACATGTGCTTAATAGAAAGCTGGTTTCTCGGAAACCAGCACAAAGAGCTATAGTCGTCAAGACAGTGTTTACAACTATGCCATAAACTAAGGACGTGTATACAAGTAAGACTAGACGACAAGAAATTTAGCAGAATACAAGATAAAAGCAATACAAAATTCCAATGCACCTATGACACATGTTGGTCACAACATCTTCGGCACCTTGAAAGTTGTGAAACTTTAAATGCATAAATAAATGAACTTACTCAATTCCAATATGAAATGCAATAGCTAATTAAACAGTATAAATCCTCAATCTTACATAAATGGTAAAGAGATATATACAGATACATAACACAAAGAATAAAGTCGGTAGTATCTTTTCAACACATCTTGCACTAGTCTTAACCACCCTAGATAGGCAGCAAGCATAAACGAGCGACCGCGCATTTGATGGTGCCGGCTGCAGTTCTGACAGAGGCGACCCTTGTCACCTGGTCAGTTCCCGGATGAAGATGAACTACACGGCCCAACTTCCATTGCAGCGGTGGCAGATTGTCGTCACGGATTGTAACCATAGCGCCCAGTTGCAATGGTTCCGCATCCTTGTACCACCTTGATCGTGGTTGTTGTTGCCCCAGGTACTCGTGCTGCCAGCGTTGCCAAAAATGCTGCGTCAGCTGTTGTACGCGTTGCCAATGGCTCAGTCGATTGCCCTGGATTTCGGTAAGGATGACATCGTTAGCAGCAGTTAACGGACCGCCAATCAGGAAATGGCCAGGGGTCAAGGCAGCAAAGTCGGTAGGGTCGTCCGAAAGCGGAGTCAGTGGCCTGGAGTTCAGGCAGGCCTCTACCTGTGTAAGAATCGTAGACATTTCCTCAAATGTCAGGTTTGCGTTGGAACACACGCGCCTCAAGTGTCGCTTGGCGGATTTAACGGCTGCCTCCCAAAGCCCGCCCAAATGCGGACTCCGTGGTGGTATAAAGTGCCATTCTATACCACCTTCTGCCAGTGGGTGTTGATTACTGTCTGCATTGAATAGTCTGGCCAACTGTTTTAACTCATTGTTGACGCCAACAAAGTTGGTACCGTTGTCAGAATATATATGTGCCACAAGTCCGCGTCGTGCAATCATGCGCCGTAAGGCACCCAAACATGCCTCTGTGGTCATATCGCCAACAAGTTCCAGATGCACAGCCTTCGTAGTAAAACATACGAAGACTGCTACGTAACCCTTCGTTGTTCTGGCACCACGACGATGATTGAATTGAAGATGGAATGGTCCACAGTAATCTAGCCCGCAGACTGAAAATGGGCGTGCTGGACGAACTCGGGTGGCTGGCAGGTTGCCCATTGGGGGTTGAATGGGCGTGGGCTTGTCACGGCAACAACGCACGCATTGGCGTAATATGCGCTTTACTGTTGATATGCCCGCTAAAGGCCAATATTTAGTGCGGACGGCAGCCAATACAGTATTCACACCTGCGTGCAAGTTACGCAGATGCTCATAGTTTATGATCAGGTCGGTAAGGGCGTGCTTAGCCGGCAGTATTACAGGATGCTGCTGATAATATGGAACTTCCGCGTGTTGCAGGCGCCCGCTAACGCGAAGCAACCCATCTGGACCCAAGAATGGGCGCAGTCGCAGCAGACGGCTCATCCGTGGGACAGGCTCGTCTTTGCGCAGCGCTTCAAGCTCGTTGGCAAAGGCTACTGCTTGTTCTTGCTGAAGTATAGCCCTTCTAGCTGCAAGTAGCTCGGAGCTCGCTAAAGGGCCGGTCGCCCTTGGTTGGGTGCGAGAATTATGGATGTAGCGCAAACAGAATGCAGCCACACGTTGTAACTTCACCCAAGATGACCACTTTGAACAATCAAAAACATTACTTGGAATAGTTACAGAAAACACCGGTTTGCTGGCTCGACGATCAACGATATTAACTGCAGTATTATGTTCCTGCAAGGTCGGCCAAAGTGAACACGGTAACAATAGAAAATCAGGCCCGGACCACCACATAGCGTTGTTGTGGAGTTCGGTTGGTGTCGCTCCGCGGGAGATTATGTCGGCTGGATTCAATTCAGACGCTACGTAGCGCCATTGCCCATTGCTCGTGAAATCTTGAATTTCACTGACTCTATTTGCTACAAATGTTTTCCACTTATCCGGGGATGATGCCAGCCAACATAAAACAATGGTCGAATCCGTCCAATAATACATTGCACTGAAGGTAATCTGCATAGCATTAATTATGCGGTGGGTTAATCTACTTAGGAGCAAAGCCCCACAAAGTTCTAATCGCGGTAGAGATTGTGATTTTAGTGGACACACTCGCGATTTAGAACATAATAGGCGCACACATATATTTCCCGCAATATCGCTAGTACGAACATAAATTGCGGCACCGTACGCCTGTTCGGAACTGTCACAAAATCCATGTAATTCTATAGTATCATAAGTCACTAAATTAGTAAATTTTCTAGGAATGGAAATGTTCGCTATACTGTTCATTTCCTCTTGATAACACTTCCAACGTGTATAAACATTCAAAGGCACAGATTCATCCCAGTCATATTGTTCTTTCCATAGTAGCTGTAATAAAATCTTTGCACTTACAATCACAGGACCTATAAGTCCAAGGGGATCAAATAAGCGAGAGGTGTCCGATAAAATTGTACGCTTAGTTACCTTAGTACGTACTATGATTGGCGCAAAATAACTTAACTTGTCCTCTTGGTAGTTCCATGACACTCCCAAAGTGTTCATGTCTGATTTATTTAAGAGAACTGATAGATTCTCTGTTGAGTCCGTTAATTCATTCAAATTAGAGCGCCATTTTTGTAAATTAAATCCACCGCGACTTAATAGTTCACATAAATTAGATTTTAATTCGCGAGCACACTCTATAGAATTACAACCACTTATACAATCGTCCACATAGAAATCACGCAGTATAACATCAGAAGCAAAGGGAAAGTTAACGCGTTCATTTTCGGCAAGTTCAATTAAACATCGCGTCGCGAGAAATGGAGCGCAAGATGTCCCGTACGTTACAGTATTTAGTGTGTAAGCCCTTACCGGTACATCAGCTGATGAACGCCACAAGATTTTTTGATAATTAACTTGATCTGTATCAACTAGTATTTGACGGTACAACTTCTCGATATCAGCTGTTATGACAATTTGATGTTTACGAAATCGTAATAAAATACTATTTAAATCATCTTGTATGACCGGACCAGCCAAGAGAGTATCATTAAGCGATACACCGGTGGTAGTTTTACACGAACCATCAAACACTACCCGACACTTTGTTGTAGTACTCGTTTCCTTAAACACAGCATGATGAGGCAAATAATATCCAGAATTGTCACAATCATCACTAATAGTCATGTGTCCCAATGTAACGTATTCATTAATGAACGCACAATATTGTTGCTTCAACTCACTACTACGCTCAAATTTTCTTTCCAACGATTTTAGTCGTGATAGTGCTTGATTATAATTAGAACCAAGCAACGGTTTCTTATCGTTGAAGGGCAACTGCACTACAAAGCGTCCTGTTGCGTCACGTTGTACAGTATCGCGGAAATGACCTTCACTTGCACAATCCCGCAGTATCGGTTGTTGTACAACAGATTCCAATTCCCAAAACTGTTTCACCAGGTCATGCAACCCATCGTCATTAATGGTAGATGTTGCATGAAAGGATTGAGCCTGTTGTGACCCGTTTTTTAAACTACCTGCCACAATCCATCCTAACTTCGTCTTCTGCATTGTTATGCCAGATTCTAGTAGGAATTGTCCAACACACGTTAACTGCCAAAATATACCAGAACCTAGTATCATATCTATAGGCCCAGGTACATTAAAGTTTGGATCGGCGAGTGGCAGGTGCGGAGGTATATTTAAATTGGCCTTTGTTATGAACTTAATTGGAATCATAGATGACAAATGATCTAATATGATAAAGTCTAATGCTGCACTGAACTTGCAATGCATCGAATAGATTGAATTTGAAGTAGTACCTCGTGAATTCACTGCTTGATTTCCTACTCCAAAAATAGTGGTATTTGACCTTACAATAGGAGTATTTATAGATGTTGCAAATTGAGCGGACATTATATTTAGGCTACTGCCATTATCTAATAGAGCACGTGCGACGTGTACCTAGCCATCGGCACTACGGACATGAACAAGTACAGTTTGCAGCAATGCATTGCAATCAATGGCTGTATGGTAAGATGCCCCTGATTTGGTTGCACCCTCAGCAGGTGTTATGGATGCTGGCAGTGCCCGTGTATGTTGAGATGATTGCGAAGGTGACAATGTTGTCACTTCTTGCTGAGAATCGCTAGACTGGGTTACCTTATGCAGAGATAAATGGTGCCGCTTAGAACACTTGAAGCACTTGTAACGACAGTCCTTGTGAGCTCCTCCCTTATTTAAACAGGCGTAACATAAATTCCTTTCACGAACTAATTGCCATCGATCATTATAGTTTAACCTTAAATAGGTTTCACATTTTCCAGAGTTATGTTTTCCATTACAAAAAACACAGCTTGTAGATACGGCAACATGTGACGATGTGTACCGCTGAGTTGCTTCACGACGATGCTCTTTGCTTCCGGTACTTGAAAGGGTCGAGGAAGATTCTCGGGCTCGCAAAATCTGGCAACGATTTGTGAGAAATTTTATAAATTGAGCTTGCGTCGGTAGCGTATCACCCAAAGATAGACAATATTCTTCCCATTTTTCCTTGGAAACTGAATCTAATTTCGAGGTTGACAAATGTATTAATAGACAGTCTACTGTTGGCTGCTGCAGTATTTCTAAGGACCCCAAATTCCTTGTGAAGTCGTTAACGTGGCTCCTTAGCGAGGTAAAATTCTCAGTTACTACCCTTGGAAGATTTAATAATTGGTTTAAATGGGTGGAAATGATAGCTCTTGTATCTTGGTAGTACTCCTTTAAAGTTTTCCACGCCAGATTATAATTATCATCACAAACGGTGATCCGTTGAATTATGAATGCTGCGTCACCCTTGACGCTTGTTTTCAAGTGGTGAAACTTTTCAACATCTCAGAGAAATTCATTTTTATTAATTATTGATTCGAATAGGTCTTTAAAATGTGTCTATGTCCATTCGTCTATGTTTCCATGGAATTTTGGTAATTCTATTGCGGGCACCTTAGAATAAATGCGCTTGGATGATGTCTTAGCAGTACTTGTGTCTGTCGCATTAATTACTGCACGCGGTGCCTCAGATGAGGCTAAATCATCAATTTGAAGAAGTTCCATAGAGCGCACACACACTGTCCTGTATGCTTCACGTCCTACGTGTTCTTCTTCCAATAGTGCATCTATTTCCTCTTCAGGTGTGAGAGTTATTATACCCTTAATAACTTGAAGAAATTCTTCATGTAATTTCTTATATTCATCGAACCTATGTTGTAAATCCCTTTTGTTTATAGGCTCTTTTAATGCGATGGCGTACGTTTGAAATCTCGTCATGTGGAACTTCACGCTCTTCTTTTGCTTCTTGAAATCTTCCATTATTATCGAAATACAATGTTGATTAATATATAGTGAAGCACTTGAGACGTCTATGAATCAGACAAATTATTCGCGCGCGCACTAGTTTCTTTAAAACTTAAGTTAATAACAATCCGGTTAATTATAATCCGGCTCGAAGGACCATGTTTTGAATCGCTAATGGTGTAAATTGCAATTCAAGGATTCAGGCAATATTGAATCCTTAAGGGGGTTATGTTAATACCAACTATTTACTGAGGGGTGGACTAGGTTCATTGGTAAAGAGCCACAATGTGTTTTTTGTAATATATTAAATGAAATGAGAATATAATTACATAACACAAGTAAATATTATAAGTTGATATTTTCACATAAAACTGAGGAATGAAAGGTTGAAAATTTAAGATCTAATCGTTTTCACAGATCAACGAGAACTGAACTATTAACTGCATTTGCAGTATTTATGCGCATGCGTAAGGAAATCTACAGTTGTTAAAGCAGAAGAGCACTATCAATAAGTAAGGGAGAAAGGAAGCAAGCGATAGATGGCACTAATAAATACAGAAGCGCCAACGAAGGGGGGTTGCAGCCCAAGTTCACATGTGCTTAATAGAAAGCTGGTTTCTCGGAAACCAGCACAAAGAGCTATAGTCGTCAAGAAAGTGTTTACAACTATGCCATAAACTAAGGACGTGTATACAAGTAAGACTAGACGACAAGAAATTTAGCAGAATACAAGATAAAAGCAATACAAAATTCCAATGCACCTATGACACATGTTGGTCACAACAAACGAAAATGCCTAAAAACGCTCGTATTCGTTGAAAGTGAACGTTTTTAGACATTTCCAGCTCTCTGACGTTAATAAATTTATTTTCAAAGATATAAAATATTTTTTGTCGTGAAAAATGCAGTTTTAGTCCGAGAAGTACGAAAATGTCTAAAAACGCTTGTATTCGTCGAAAGTGGTCGTTTTTAGACGTTTCCAGCTTTCTGACCTGAATAAATTGATTTTCAGAGATAAAAAATATTTTTTATCGTGAAAAATACAGTTTTATTCCGAGAAGTACAAAAATGCCTAAAAACGCTCGTATTCGTTGAAAGTGAACGTTTTTAGACATTTCCAGCTCTCTGACGTTAATAAATTTATTTTCAGAGATAAAAAATATTTTTTGTCGTGAAAAATGCAGTTTTAGTCCGAGAAGTACGAAAATGTCTAAAACCGCTTGTATTCGTCGAAAGTGGTCGTTTTTAGACGTTTCCAGCTTTCTGACCTGAATAAATTGATTTTCAGAGATAAAAAATATTTTTTGTCGTGAAAAATACAGTTTTATTCCGAGAAGTACAAAAATGCCTAAAAACGCTCGTATTCGTTGAAAGTGAACGTTTTTAGACATTTCCAGCTCTCTGACGTTAATAAATTTATTTTCAAAGTTATAAAATATTTTTTGTCGTGAAAAATACAGTTTTATTCCGAGAAGTACAAAAATGCCTAAAAACGCTCGTATTCGTTGAAAGTGAACGTTTTTAGACATTTCCAGCTCTCTGACGTTAATAAATTTATTTTCAGAGATATAAAATATTTTTTGTCGTGAAAAATGCAGTCTTATTCCGAGAAGTACGAATATGTCTAAAAACGCTTGTATTTGTCGAAAGTGATCGTTTTTAGATGTTTCCAGCTTTCTGACCAGAATAAATTTATTTTCAAAGTAATAAAATATTTTTTGTCGTGAAAAATGCAGTTTTATTCGGAGAAGTACGAAAATGCCTAAAAACGATAGTATTCGTTGAAAGTGAACGTTTTTAGACATTTCCAGCTCTCTGACGTTAATAAATTTATTTTGAAAGATATAAAATATTTTTTGTCGTGAAAAATGCAGTTTTATTCGGAGAAGTACGAAAATGCCTAAAAACGCTCGTATTCGTTGAAAGTGAACGTTTTTAGACATTTCCAGCTCTCTGACGTTAATAAATTTATTTTCAGAGATAAAAAATATTTTTTGTCGTGAAAAATGCAGTTTTAGTCCGAGAAGTACGAAAATGTCGAAAACGCTTGTATTCGTCGAAAGTGGTCGTTTTTAGACGTTTCCAGCTTTCTGACCTGAATAAATTGATTTTCAGAGATAAAAAATATTTTTTATCGTGAAAAATACAGTTTTATTCCGAGAAGTACAAAAATGCCTAAAAACGCTCGTATTCGTTGAAAGTGGACGTTTTTAGACATTTCCAGCTCTCTGACGTTAATAAATTTATTTTCAGAGATATAAAATATTTTTTGTCGTGAAAAATGCAGTCTTATTCCGAGAAGTACGAATATCTCTAAAAACGCTTGTATTTGTCGAAAGTGATCGTTTTTAGATGTTTCCAGCTTTCTGACCAGAATAAATTTATTTCCAGAGATATAAAATATTTTTTGTCGTGAAAAATACAGTTTTATTCGGAGAAGTGTGAAAATGCCTAAAAACGATCGTATTCGTTGAAAGTGAACGTTTTTAGACATTTCCAGTTCTCTGACGTTAATAAATTTATTTTCAAAGATAGAAATTATTTTTTGTCGTGAAAAATGCAGTTTTAGTCCGAGAAGTACGAAAATGTCTAAATCCGCTTGTATTCGTCGAAAGTGGTCGTTTTTAGACGTTTCCAGCTTTCTGACCTGAATAAATTGATTTTCAGAGATAAAAAATATTTTTTGTCGTGAAAAATACAGTTTTATTCCGAGAAGTACAAAAATGCCTAAAAACGCTCGTATTCGTTGAAAGTGAACGTTTTTAGACATTTCCAGCTCTCTGACGTTAATAAATTTATTTTCAAAGATATAAAATATTTTTTGTCGTAAAAATGCAGTTTTAGTCCGAGAAGTACGAAAATGTCTAAAAACGCTTGTATTCGACGAAAGTGGTCGTTTTTAGACGTTTCCAGCTTTCTGACCTGAATAAATTGGTTTTCAGAGATAAAAAATATTTTTTGTCGTGAAAAATACAGTTTTATTCAGAGAAGTACGAAAATGCCTAAAAACGCTCGTATTCGTTGAAAGTGAACGTTTTTAGACATTTCCAGCTCTCTGACGTTAATAAATTTATTTTCAGAGATAAAAAATATTTTTTGTCGTGAAAAATGCAGTTTTAGTCCGAGAAGTACGAAAATGTCTAAAACCGCTTGTATTCGTCGAAAGTGGTCGTTTTTAGACGTTTCCAGCTTTCTGACCTGAATAAATGGATTTTCAGAGATAAAAAATATTTTTTGTCGTGAAAAATACAGTTTTATTCCGAGAAGTACAAAAATGCCTAAAAACGCTCGTATTCGTTGAAAGTGAAAGTTTTTAGACATTTCCAGCTCTCCGACGTTAATAAATTTATTTTCAGAGATATAAAATATGTTTTGTCGTGAAAAATGCAGTCTTATTCCGAGAAGTACGAAAATGTCTAAAAACGCTTGTATTTGTCGAAAGTGATCGTTTTTAGACGTTTCCAGCTTTCTGACCAGAATAAATTTATTTCCAGAGATATAAAATATTTTTTGTCGTGAAAAATACAGTTTTATTCCGAGAAGTACGAAAATGTCTAAAAACGCTTGTATTTGTCGAAAGTGATCGTTTTTAGACGTTTCCAGCTTTCTGACCAGAATAAATTTATTTCCAGAGATATAAAATATTTTTTGTCGTGAAAAATACAGTTTTATTCGGAGAAGTACGAAAATGCCTAAAAACGATCGTATTCGTTGAAAGTGAACGTTTTTAGACATTTCCAGCTCTCTGACGTTAATAAATTTATTTTCAAAGATATAAAATATTTTTTGTCGTGAAAAATGCAGTTTTAGTCCGAGAAGTACGAAAATGTCTAAAAACGCTTGTATTCGTCGAAAGTGGTCGTTTTTAGACGTTTCCAGCTTTCTGACCTGAATAAATTGATTTTCAGAGATAAAAAAAAAATTTTATCGTGAGAAATACAGTTTTATTCCGCGAAGTACAAAAATGCCTAAAAACGCTCGTATTCGTTGAAAGTGAACGTTTTTAGACATTTCCAGCTCTCTGACGTTAATAAATTTATTTTCAGAGATATAAAATATTTTTTGTCGTGAAAAATGCAGTCTTATTCCGAGAAGTACGAAAATGTCTAAAAACGCTTGTATTTGTCGAAAGTGATCGTTTTTAGATGTTTCAAGCTTTCTGACCAGAATAAATTTATTTCCAGAGATCTAAAATATTTTTTGTCGTGAAAAATACAGTTTTATTCGGAGAAGTACGAAAATGCCTAAAAACGATCCTATTCGTTGAAAGTGAACGTTTTTAGACATTTCCAGCTCTCTGACGTTAATAAATTTATTTTCAAAGATAGAAATTATTTTTTGTCGTGAAAAATGCAGTTTTAGTCCGAGAAGTACGAAAATGTCTAAAAACGCTTGTATTCGTCGAAAGTGGTCGTTTTTAGACGTTTCCAGCTTTCTGACCAGAATAAATTTATTTCCAGAGATATAAAATATTTTTTGTCGTGAAAAATACAGTTTTATTCGGAGAAGTACGAAAATGCCTAAAAACGATCGTATTCGTTGAAAGTGAACGTTTTTAGACATTTCCAGCTCTCTGACGTTAATAAATTTATTTTCAAAGATATAAAATATTTTTTGTCGTGAAAAATGCAGTTTTAGTCCGAGAAGTACGAAAATGTCTAAAAACGCTTGTATTCGTCGAAAGTGGTCGTTTTTAGACGTTTCCAGCTTTCTGACCTGAATAAATTGATTGTCAGAGATAAAAAATATTTTTTGTCGTGAAAAATACAGTTTTATTCAGAGAAGTACGAAAATGCCTAAAAACGCTCGTATTCGTTGAAAGTGAACGTTTTTAGAAATTTCCAGCTCTCTGACGTTAATAAATTTATTTTCAGAGATAAAAAATATTTTTTGTCGTGAAAAATGCAGTTTTAGTCCGAGAAGTTCGAAAATGTCTAAAAACGCTTGTATTCGTCGAAAGTGGTCGTTTTTAGACGCTTCCAGCTTTCTGACCTGAATAAATTGATTTTCAGAGATAAAAAATATTTTTTTTCGTGAAAAATGCAGTCTTATTCCGAGAAGTACGAAAATGTCTAAAAACGCTTGTATTTGTCGAAAGTGATCGTTTTTAGACGTTTCCAGCTTTCTGACCAGAATAAATTTATTTTCAGAGATATAAAATATTTTTTGTCGTGAAAAATACAGTTTTATTCGGAGAAGTACGAAAATGCCTAAAACCGATCGTATTCGTTGAAAGTGAACGTTTTTAGACATTTCCAGCTCTCTGACGTTAATAAATTTATTTTCAAAGATATAAAATATTTTTTGTCGTGAAAAATACAGTTTTATTCCGAGAAGTACAAAAATGCCTAAAAACGCTCGTATTCGTTGAAAGTGAACGTTTTTAGACATTTCCAGCTCTCTGACGTTAATAAATTTATTTTCAGAGATATAAAATATTTTTTGTCGTGAAAAATGCAGTTTTAGTCCGAGAAGTACGAAAATATCTAAAAACGCTTGTATTCGTCGAAAGTGGTCGTTTTTAGACGTTTCCAGCTTTCTGACCTGAATAAATTGATTTTCAGAGATAAAAAATATTTTTTGTCGTGAAAAATACAGTTTTATTCAGAGAAGTACGAAAATGCCTAAAAACGCTCGTATTCATCGAAAGTGGTCGTTTTTAGACGTTTCCAGCTTTCTGACCAGAATAAATTTATTTCCAGAGATATAAAATATTTTTTGTCGTGAAAAATACAGTTTTATTCGGAGAAGTACGAAAATGCCTAAAAACGATCGTATTCGTTGAAAGTGAACGTTTTTAGACATTTCCAGCTCTCTGACGTTAATAAATTGATTTTCAGAGATAAAAAATATTTTTTGTCGTGAAAAATACAGTTTTATTCCGAGAAGTACGAAAATGTCTAAAAACGCTTGTATTTGTCGAAAGTGATCGTTTTTAGACGTTTCCAGCTTTCTGACCAGAATAAATTTATTTCCAGAGATATAGAATATTTTTTGTCGTGAAAAATACAGTTTTATTCGGAGAAGTACGAAAATGCCTAAAAACGATCGTATTCGTTGAAAGTGAACGTTTTTAGACATTTCCAGCTCTCTGACGTTAATAAATTTATTTTCAAAGATATAAAATATTTTTTGTCGTGAAAAATGCAGTTTTAGTCCGAGAAGTACGAAAATGTCTAAAAACGCTTGTATTCGTCGAAAGTGGTCGTTTTTAGACGTTTCCAGCTTTCTGACCTGAATAAATTGATTTTCAGAGATAAAAAATATTTTTTGTCGTGAAAAATACAGTTTTATTCAGAGAAGTACGAAAATGCCTAAAAACGCTCGTATTCGTTGAAAGTGAACGTTTTTAGAAATTTCCAGCTCTCTGACGTTAATAAATTTATTTTCAGAGATAAAAAATATTTTTTGTCGTGAAAAATGCAGTTTTAGTCCGAGAAGTTCGAAAATGTCTAAAAACGCTTGTATTCGTCGAAAGTGGTCGTTTTTAGACGCTTCCAGCTTTCTGACCTGAATAAATTGATTTTCAGAGATAAAAAATATTTTTTTTCGTGAAAAATGCAGTCTTATTCCGAGAAGTACGAAAATGTCTAAAAACGCTTGTATTTGTCGAAAGTGATCGTTTTTAGACGTTTCCAGCTTTCTGACCAGAATAAATTTATTTTCAGAGATATAAAATATTTTTTGTCGTGAAAAATACAGTTTTATTCGGAGAAGTACGAAAATGCCTAAAAACGATCGTATTCGTTGAAAGTGAACGTTTTTAGACATTTCCAGCTCTCTGACGTTAATAAATTTATTTTCAAAGATATAAAATATTTTTTGTCGTGAAAAATACAGTTTTATTCCGAGAAGTACAAAAATGCCTAAAAACGCTCGTATTCGTTGAAAGTGAACGTTTTTAGACATTTCCAGCTCTCTGACGTTAATAAATTTATTTTCAGAGATATAAAATATTTTTTGTCGTGAAAAATGCAGTTTTAGTCCGAGAAGTACGAAAATATCTAAAAACGCTTGTATTCGTCGAAAGTGGTCGTTTTTAGACGTTTCCAGCTTTCTGACCTGAATAAATTGATTTTCAGAGATAAAAAATATTTTTTGTCGTGAAAAATACAGTTTTATTCAGAGAAGTACGAAAATGCCTAAAAACGCTCGTATTCATCGAAAGTGGTCGTTTTTAGACGTTTCCAGCTTTCTGACCAGAATAAATTTATTTCCAGAGATATAAAATATTTTTTGTCGTGAAAAATACAGTTTTATTCGGAGAAGTACGAAAATGCCTAAAAACGATCGTATTCGTTGAAAGAGAACGTTTTTAGACATTTCCAGCTCTCTGACGTTAATAAATTGATTTTCAGAGATAAAAAATATTTTTTGTCGTGAAAAATACAGTTTTATTCAGAGAAGTACGAAAATGTCTAAAAACGCTTGTATTCGTCGAAAGTGGTCGTTTTTAGACGTTTCCAGCTTTCTGACCTGAATAAATTGATTTTCAGAGATAAAAAATATTTTTTGTCGTGAAAAATACAGTTTTATTCAGAGAAGTACGAAAATGCCTAAAAACGCTCGTATTCATCGAAAGTGGTCGTTTTTAGACGTTTCCAGCTTTCTGACCAGAATAAATTTATTTCCAGAGATATAAAATATTTTTTGTCGTGAAAAATACAGTTTTATTCGGAGAAGTACGAAAATGCCTAAAAACTATCGTATTCGTTGAAAGTGAACGTTTCTAGACATTTCCAGCTCTCTGACGTTAATAAATTTATTTTCAAAGATATAAAATATTTTTTGTCGTGAAAAATGCAGTTTTAGTCCGAGAAGTACGAAAATGTCTAAAAACGCTTGTATTCGTCGAAAGTGGTCGTTTTTAGACGTTTCCAGCTTTCTGACCAGAATAAATTTATTTCCAGAGATATAAAATATTTTTTGTCGTGAAAAATACAGTTTTATTCGGAGAAGTACGAAAATGCCTAAAAACGCTCGTATTCGTTGAAAGTGAACGTTTTTAGACATTTCCAGCTCTCTGACGTTAATAAATTTATTTTCAGAGATAAAAAATATTTTTTGTCGTGAAAAATGCAGTTTTAGTCCGAGAAGTACGAAAATATCTAAAAACGCTTGTATTCGTCGAAAGTGGTCGTTTTTAGACGTTTTCAGCTTTCTGACCTGAATAAATTGATTTTCAGAGATAAAAAATATTTTTTGTCGTGAAAAATACAGTTTTATTCAGAGAAGTACGAAAATGCCTAAAAACGCTCGTATTCGTTGAAAGTGAACGTTTTTAGACATTTCCAGTTCTCTGACGTTAATAAATTTATTTTCAGAGATAAAAAATATTTTTTGTCGTGAAAAATACAGTTTTATTCAGAGAAGTACGAAAATGCCTAAAAACGCTTGTATTCGTCGAAAGTGGTCGTTTTTAGACGTTTCCAGCTTTCTGACCAGAATAAATTGATTTTCAGAGATAAAAAATATTTTTTGTCGTGAAAAATACAGTTTTATTCGGAGAAGTACGAAAATGCCTAAAAACGATAGTATTCGTTGAAAGTGAACGTTTTTAGACATTTCCAGCTCTCTGACGTTAATAAATTTATTTTGAAAGATATAAAATATTTTTTTGTCGTGAAAAATGCAGTTTTATTCAGAGAAGTACGAAAATGCCTAAAAACGCTCGTATTCGTTGAAAGTGAACGTTTTTAGACATTTCCAGCTCTCTGACGTTAATAAATTTATTTTCAGAGATAAAAAATATTTTTTGTCGTGAAAAATGCAGTTTTAGTCCGAGAAGTACGAAAATGTCTAAAAACGCTTGTATTCGTCGAAAGTGGTCGTTTTTAGACCTTTCCAGCTTTCTGACCTGAATAAATTGATTTTCAGAGATAAAAAATATTTTTTGTCGTGAAAAATACAGTTTTATTCCGAGAAGTACAAAAATGCCTAAAAACGCTCGTATTCGTTGAAAGTGAACGTTTTTAGACATTTCCAGCTCTCTGACGTTAATAAATTTATTTTCAGAGATAAAAAATATTTTTTGTCGTGAAAAATGCAGTTTTAATCCGAGAAGTACGAAAATGTCTAAAAACGCTTGTATTCGTCGAAAGTGGTCGTTTTTAGACGTTTCCAGCTTTCTGACCTGAATAAATTTATTTTCAGAGATAAAAAATTTTTTTGTCGTGAAAAATACAGTTTTATTCAGAGAAGTACGAAAATGCCTAAAAACGCTCGTATTCGTTGAAAGTGAACGTTTTTAGACATTTCCAGCTCTCTGACGTTAATAAATTTATTTTCAGAGATAAAAAATATTTTTTGTCGTGAAAAATGCAGTTTTAGTCCGAGAAGTACGAAAATGTCTAAAAACGCTTGTATTCGTCGAAAGTGGTCGTTTTTAGACCTTTCCAGCTTTCTGACCTGAATAAATTGATTTTCAGAGATAAAAAATATTTTTTGTCGTGAAAAATACAGTTTTATTCCGAGAAGTACAAAAATGCCTAAAAACGCTCGTATTCGTTGAAAGTGAACGTTTTTAGACATTTCCAGCTCTCTGACGTTAATAAATTTATTTTCAGAGATAAAAAATATTTTTTGTCGTGAAAAATGCAGTTTTAATCCGAGAAGTACGAAAATGTCTAAAAACGCTTGTATTCGTCGAAAGTGGTCGTTTTTAGACGTTTCCAGCTTTCTGACCTGAATAAATTGATTTTCAGAGATAAAAAATTTTTTTGTCGTGAAAAATACAGTTTTATTCAGAGAAGTACGAAAATGCCTAAAAACGCTCGTATTCGTTGAAAGTGAACGTTTTTAGACATTTCCAGCTCTCTGACGTTAATAAATTTATTTTCAGAGATAAAAAATATTTTTTGTCGTGAAAAATGCAGTTTTAGTCCGAGAAGTACGAAAATGTCTAAAAACGCTTGTATTCGTCGAAAGTGGTCGTTTTTAGACCTTTCCAGCTTTCTGACCTGAATAAATTGAGTTTCAGAGATAAAAAATATTTTTTGTCGTGAAAAATACAGTTTTATTCCGAGAAGTACAAAAATGCCTAAAAACGCTCGTATTCGTTGAAAGTGAACGTTTTTAGACATTTCCAGCTCTCTGACGTTAATAAATTTATTTTCAGAGATATAAAATATTTTTTGTCGTGAAAAATGCAGTCTTATTCCGAGAAGTACGAAAATGTCTAAAAACGCTTGTATTTGTCGAAAGTGATCGTTTTTAGACGTTTCCAGCTTTCTGACCAGAATAAATTTATTTCCAGAGATATAAAATATTTTTTGTCGTGAAAAATACAGTTTTATTCGGAGAAGAACGAAAATGCCTAAAAACGATCGTATTCGTTGAAAGTGAACGTTTTTAGACATTTCCAGCTCTCTGACGTTAATAAATTTATTTTCAAAGATATAAAATATTTTTTGTGGTGAAAAATGCAGTTTTAGTCCGAGAAGTACGAAAATGTCTAAAAACGCTTGTATTCGTCGAAATTGGTCGTTTTTAGGCGTTTCCAGCTTTCTGACCTGAATAAATTGATTTTCAGAGATAAAAAATATTTTTTGTCGTGAAAAATACAGTTTTATTCAGAGAAGTACGAAAATGCCTAAAAACGCTCGTATTCGTTGAAAGTGAACGTTTTTAGATATTTCCAGCTCTCTGACGTTAATAAATTTATTTTCAGAGATAAAAAATATTTTTTGTCGTGAAGAATGCAGTTTTAGTCCGAGAAGTACGAAAATATCTAAAAACGCTTGTAATCGTCGAAAGTGGTCGTTTTTAGACGTTTCCAGCTTTCTGACCTGAATAAATTGATTTTCAGAGATAAAAAATATTTTTTATCGTGAAAAATACAGTTTTATTCCGAGAAGTACAAAAATGCCTAAAAACGCTCGTATTCGTTGAAAGTGAACGTTTTTAGACATTTCCAGCTCTCTGACGTTAATAAATTTATTTTCAGAGATATAAAATATTTTTTGTCGTGAAAAATGCAGTCTTATTCCGAGAAGTACGAATATGTCTAAAAACGCTTGTATTTGTCGAAAGTGATCGTTTTTAGATGTTTCCAGTTTTCTGACCAGAATAAATTTATTTCCAGAGATATAAAATATTTTTTGTCGTGAAAAATACAGTTTTATTCGGAGAAGTACGAAAATGCCTAAAAACGATCGTATTCGTTGAAAGTGAACGTTTTTAGACATTTCCAGCTCTCTGACGTTAATAAATTTATTTTCAAAGATAGAAATTATTTTTTGTCGTGAAAAATGCAGTTTTAGTCCGAGAAGTACGAAAATGTCTAAAAACGCTTGTATTCGTCGAAAGTGGTCGTTTTTAGACGTTTCCAGCTTTCTGACCAGAATAAATTTATTTCCAGAGATATAAAATATTTTTTGTCGTGTAAAATACAGTTTTATTCGGAGAAGTACGAAAATGCCTAAAAACGCTCGTATTCGTTGAAAGTGAACGTTTTTAGACATTTCCAGCTCTCTGACGTTAATAAATTTATTTTCAATGATATAAAATATTTTTTGTCGTGAAAAATGCAGTTTTAGTCCGAGAAGTACGAAAATGTCTAAAAACGCTTGTATTCGTCGAAAGTGGTCGTTTTTAGACGTTTCCAGCTTTTTGACCTGAATAAATTGATTTTCAGAGATAAAAAATATTTTTTGTCGTGAAAAATACAGTTTTATTCAGAGAAGTACGAAAATGCCTAAAAACGCTCGTATTCGTTGAAAGTGAACGTTTTTAGACATTTCCCGCTCTCTGACGTTAATAAATTTATTTTCAGAGATAAAAAATATTTTTTGTCGTGAAAAATGCAGTTTTAGTCCGAGAAGTACGAAAATGTCTAAAACCGCTTGTATTCGTCGAAAGTGGTCGTTTTTAGAAGTTTCCAGCTTTCTGACCTGAATAAATTGATTTTCAGAGATAAAAAATATTTTTTGTCGTGAAAAATACAGTTTTATTCCGAGAAGTACAAAAATGCCTAAAAATGCTCGTATTCGTTGAAAGTGAAGGTTTTTAGACATTTCCAGCTCTCTGACGTTAATAAATTTATTTTCAAAGATATAAAATATTTTTTGTCGTGAAAAATGCAGTTTTAGTCCGAGAAGTACGAAAATGTCTAAAAACGCTTGTATTCGTCGAAAGTGGTCGTTTTTGGACGTTTCCAGCTTTCTGACCTGAATAAATTGATTTTCAGAGATAAAAAATATTTTTTGTCGTGAAAAATACAGTTTTATTCAGAGAAGTACGAAAATGCCTAAAAACGATCGTATTCATTGAAAGTGAACGTTTTTAGACATTTCCAGCTCTCTGACGTTAATAAATTTATTTTCAGAGATAAAAAATATTTTTTGTCGTGAAAAATGCAGTTTTAGTCTGAGAAGTACGAAAATGTCTAAAAACGCTTGTATTCGTCGAAAGTAGTCGTTTTTAGACGTTTCCAGCTTTCTGACCAGAATAAATTGATTTTCAGAGATAAAAAATATTATTTGTCGTGAAAAATACAGTTTTATTCCGAGAAGTACAAAAATGCCTAAAAACGCTCGTATTCGTTGAAAGTGAACGTTTTTAGACATTTCCAGCTCTCTGACGTTAATAAATTTATTTTCAGAGTTATAAAATATTTTTTGTCGTGAAAAATGCAGTCTTATTCCGAGAAGTACGAAAATGTCTAAAAACGCTTGTATTTGTCGAAAGTGATCGTTTTTAGACGTTTCCAGCTTTCTGACCAGAATAAATTTATTTCCAGAGATATAAAATATTTTTTGTCGTGAAAAATACAGTTTTATTCGGAGAAGTACGAAAATGCCTAAAAACGATCGTATTCGTTGAAAGTGAACGTTTTTAGACATTTCCAGCTCTCTGACGTTAATAAATTTATTTTCAAAGATAGAAATTATTTTTTGTCGTGAAAAATGCAGTTTTAGTCCGAGAAGTACGAAAATGTCTAAAAACGCTTGTATTCGTCGAAAGTGGTCGTTTTTAGACGTTTCCAGCTTTCTGACCAGAATAAATTTATTTCCAGAGATATAAAATATTTTTTGTCGTGTAAAATACAGTTTTATTCGGAGAAGTACGAAAATGCCTAAAAACGCTCGTATTCGTTGAAAGTGAACGTTTTTAGACATTTCCAGCTCTCTGACGTTAATAAATTTATTTTCAAAGATATAAAATATTTTTTGTCGTGAAAAATGCAGTTTTAGTCCGAGAAGTACGAAAATGTCTAAAAACGCTTGTATTCGTCGAAAGTGGTCGTTTTTAGACGTTTCCAGCTTTTTGACCTGAATAAATTGATTTTCCGAGATAAAAAATATTTTTTGTCGTGAAAAATACAGTTTTATTCAGAGAAGTACGAAAATGCCTAAAAACGCTCGTATTCGTTGAAAGTGAACGTTTTTAGACATTTCCCGCTCTCTGACGTTAATAAATTTATTTTCAGAGATAAAAAATATTTTTTGTCGTGAAAAATGCAGTTTTAGTCCGAGAAGTACGAAAATGTCTAAAACCGCTTGTATTCGTCGAAAGTGGTCGTTTTTAGAAGTTTCCAGCTTTCTGACCTGAATAAATTGATTTTCAGAGATAAAAAATATTTTTTGTCGTGAAAAATACAGTTTTATTCCGAGAAGTACAAAAATGCCTAAAAATGCTCGTATTCGTTGAAAGTGAAGGTTTTTAGACATTTCCAGCTCTCTGACGTTAATAAATTTATTTTCAAAGATATAAAATATTTTTTGTCGTGAAAAATGCAGTTTTAGTCCGAGAAGTACGAAAATGTCTAAAAACGCTTGTATTCGTCGAAAGTGGTCGTTTTTGGACGTTTCCAGCTTTCTGACCTGAATAAATTGATTTTCAGAGATAAAAAATATTTTTTGTCGTGAAAAATACAGTTTTATTCAGAGAAGTACGAAAATGCCTAAAAACGATCGTATTCATTGAAAGTGAACGTTTTTAGACATTTCCAGCTCTCTGACGTTAATAAATTTATTTTCAGAGATAAAAAATATTTTTTGTCGTGAAAAATGCAGTTTTAGTCTGAGAAGTACGAAAATGTCTAAAAACGCTTGTATTCGTCGAAAGTAGTCGTTTTTAGACGTTTCCAGCTTTCTGACCAGAATAAATTGATTTTCAGAGATAAAAAATATTATTTGTCGTGAAAAATACAGTTTTATTCCGAGAAGTACAAAAATGCCTAAAAACGCTCGTATTCGTTGAAAGTGAACGTTTTTAGACATTTCCAGCTCTCTGACGTTAATAAATTTATTTTCAGAGTTATAAAATATTTTTTGTCGTGAAAAATGCAGTCTTATTCCGAGAAGTACGAAAATGTCTAAAAACGCTTGTATTTGTCGAAAGTGATCGTTTTTAGACGTTTCCAGCTTTCTGACCAGAATAAATTTATTTCCAGAGATATAAAATATTTTTTGTCGTGAAAAATACAGTTTTATTCGGAGAAGAACGATGTTTTGAATCGCTAATGGTGTAAATTGCAATTCAAGGATTCAGGCAATATTCAATCCTTAAGGGGGTTATGTTAATACCAACTATTTACTGAGGGGTGGACTAGGTTCATTGGTAAAGAGCCACAATGTGTTTTTTGTAATATATTAAATGAAATGAGAATATAATTACATAACACAAGTAAATATTATAAGTTGATATTTTCACATAAAACTGAGGAATGAAAGGTTGAAAATTTAAGATCTAATCGTTTTCACAGATCAACGAGAACTGAACTATTAACTGCATTTGCAGTATTTATGCGCATGCGTAAGGAAATCTACAGTTGTTAAAGCAGAAGAGCACTATCAATAAGTAAGGGAGAAAGGAAGCAAGCGATAGATGGCACTAATAAATATAGAAGCGCCAACGAAGGGGGGTTGCAGCCCAAGTTCACATGTGCTTAATAGAAAGCTGGTTTCTCGGAAACCAGCACAAAGAGCTATAGTCGTCAAGACAGTGTTTACAACTATGCCATAAACTAAGGACGTGTATAGAAGTAAGACTAGACGACAAGAAATTTAGCAGAATACAAGATAAAAGCAATACAAAATTCCAATGCACCTATGACACATGTTGGTCACAACATCTTCGGCACCTTGAAAGTTGTGAAACTTTAAATGCATAAATAAATGAACTTACTCAATTCCAATATGAAATGCAATAGCTAATTAAACAGTATAAATCCTCAATCTTACATAAATGGTAAAGAGATATATACAGATACATAACACAAAGAATAAAGTCGGTAGTATCTTTTCAACACATCTTGCACTAGTCTTAACCACCCTAGATAGGCAGCAAGCATAAACGAGCGACCGCGCATTTGATGGTGCCGGCTGCAGTTCTGACAGAGGCGACCCTTGTCACCTGGTCAGTTCCCGGATGAAGATGAACTACACGGCCCAACTTCCATTGCAGCGGTGGCAGATTGTCGTCACGGATTGTAACCATAGCGCCCAGTTGCAATGGTTCCGCATCCTTGTACCACCTTGATCGTGGTTGTTGTTGCCCCAGGTACTCGTGCTGCCAGCGTTGCCAAAAATGCTGCGTCAGCTGTTGTACGCGTTGCCAATTTCTCAGTCGATTGCCCTGGATTTCGGTAAGGATGACATCGTTAGCAGCAGTTAACGGACCGCCAATCAGGAAATGGCCAGGGGTCAAGGCAGCAAAGTCGGTAGGGTCGTCCGAAAGCGGAGTCAGTGGCCTGGAGTTCAGGCAGGCCTCTACCTGTGTAAGAATCGTAGACATTTCCTCAAATGTCAGGTTTGCGTTGGAACACACGCGCCTCAAGTGTCGCTTGGCGGATTTAACGGCTGCCTCCCAAAGCGCGCCCAAATGCGGACTCCGTGGTGGTATAAAGTGCCATTCTATACCACCTTCTGCCAGTGGGTGTTGATTACTGTCTGCATTGAATAGTCTGGCCAACTGTTTTAACTCATTGTTGACGCCAACAAAGTTGGTACCGTTGTCAGAATATATATGTGCCACAAGTCCGCGTCGTGCAATCATGCGCCGTAAGGCACCCAAACATGCCTCTGTGGTCATATCGCCAACAAGTTCCAGATGCACAGCCTTCGTAGTAAAACATACGAAGACTGCTACGTAACCCTTCGTTGTTCTGGCACCACGACGATGATTGAATTGAAGATGGAATGGTCCACAGTAATCTAGCCCGCAGACTGAAAATGGGCGTGCTGGACGAACTCGGGTGGCTGGCAGGTTGCCCATTGGGGGTTGAATGGGCGTGGGCTTGTCACGGCAACAACGCACGCATTGGCGTAATATGCGCTTTACTGTTGATATGCCCGCTAAAGGCCAATATTTAGTGCGGACGGCAGCCAATACAGTATTCACACCTGCGTGCAAGTTACGCAGATGCTCATAGTTTATGATCAGGTCGGTAAGGGCGTGCTTAGCCGGCAGTATTACAGGATGCTGCTGATAATATGGAACTTCCGCGTGTTGCAGGCGCCCGCTAACGCGAAGCAACCCATCTGGACCCAAGAATGGGCGCAGTCGCAGCAGACGGCTCATCCGTGGGACAGGCTCGTCTTTGCGCAGCGCTTCAAGCTCGTTGGCAAAGGCTACTGCTTGTTCTTGCTGAAGTATAGCCCTTCTAGCTGCAAGTAGCTCGGAGCTCGCTAAAGGGCCGGTCGCCCTTGGTTGGGTGCGAGAATTATGGATGTAGCGCAAACAGAATGCAGCCACACGTTGTAACTTCACCCAAGATGACCACTTTGAACAATCAAAAACATTACTTGGAATAGTTACAGAAAACACCGGTTTGCTGGCTCGACGATCAACGATATTAACTGCAGTATTATGTTCCTGCAAGGTCGGCCAAAGTGAACACGGTAACAATAGAAAATCAGGCCCGGACCACCACATAGCGTTGTTGTGGAGTTCGGTTGGTGTCGCTCCGCGGGAGATTATGTCGGCTGGATTCAATTCAGACGCTACGTAGCGCCATTGCCCATTGCTCGTGAAATCTTGAATTTCACTGACTCTATTTGCTACAAATGTTTTCCACTTATCCGGGGATGATGCCAGCCAACATAAAACAATGGTCGAATCCGTCCAATAATACATTGCACTGAAGGTAATCTGCATAGCATTAATTATGCGGTGGGTTAATCTACTTAGGAGCAAAGCCCCACAAAGTTCTAATCGCGGTAGAGATTGTGATTTTAGTGGACACACTCGCGATTTAGAACATAATAGGCGCACACATATATTTCCCGCAATATCGCTAGTACGAACATAAATTGCGGCACCGTACGCCTGTTCGGAACTGTCACAAAATCCATGTAATTCTATAGTATCATAAGTCACTAAATTAGTAAATTTTCTAGGAATGGAAATGTTCGCTATACTGTTCATTTCCTCTTGATAACACTTCCAACGTGTATAAACATTCAAAGGCACAGATTCATCCCAGTCATATTGTTCTTTCCATAGTAGCTGTAATAAAATCTTTGCACTTACAATCACAGGACCTATAAGTCCAAGGGGATCAAATAAGCGAGAGGTGTCCGATAAAATTGTACGCTTAGTTACCTTAGTACGTACTATGATTGGCGCAAAATAACTTAACTTGTCCTCTTGGTAGTTCCATGACACTCCCAAAGTGTTCATGTCTGATTTATTTAAGAGAACTGATGGATTCTCTGTTGAGTCCGTTAATTCATTCAAATTAGAGCGCCATTTTTGTAAATTAAATCCACCGCGACTTAATAGTTCACATAAATTAGATTTTAATTCGCGAGCACACTCTATAGAATTACAACCACTTATACAATCGTCCACATAGAAATCACGCAGTATAACATCAGAAGCAAAGGGAAAGTTAACGCGTTCATTTTCGGCAAGTTCAATTAAACATCGCGTCGCGAGAAATGGAGCGCAAGATGTCCCGTACGTTACAGTATTTAGTGTGTAAGCCCTTACCGGTACATCAGCTGATGAACGCCACAAGATTTTTTGATAATTAACTTGATCTGTATCAACTAGTATTTGACGGTACACCTTCTCGATATCAGCTGTTATGACAATTTGATGTTTACGAAATCGTATTAAAATACTATTTAAATCATCTTGTATGACCGGACCAGCCAAGAGAGTATCATTAAGCGATACACCGGTGGTAGTTTTACACGAACCATCAAACACTACCCGACACTTTGTTGTAGTACTCGTTTCCTTAAACACAGCATGATGAGGCAAATAATATCCAGAATTGTCACAATCATCACTAATAGTCATGTGTCCCAATGTAACGTATTCATTAATGAACGCACAATATTGTTGCTTCAACTCACTACTACGCTCAAATTTTCTTTCCAACGATTTTAGTCGTGATAGTGCTTGATTATAATTAGAACCAAGCAACGGTTTCTTATCGTTGAAGGGCAACTGCACTACAAAGCGTCCTGTTGCGTCACGTTGTACAGTATCGCGGAAATGACCTTCACTTGCACAATCCCGCAGTATCGGTTGTTGTACAACAGATTCCAATTCCCAAAACTGTTTCACCAGGTCATGCAACCCATCGTCATTAATGGTAGATGTTGCATGAAAGGATTGAGCCTGTTGTGACCCGTTTTTTAAACTACCTGCCACAATCCATCCTAACTTCGTCTTCTGCATTGTTATGCCAGATTCTAGTAGGAATTGTCCAACACACGTTAACTGCCAAAATATACCAGAACCTAGTATCATATCTATAGGCCCAGGTACATTAAAGTTTGGATCGGCGAGTGGCAGGTGCGGAGGTATATTTAAATTGGCCTTTGTTATGAACTTAATTGGAATCATAGATGACAAATGATCTAATATGATAAAGTCTAATGCTGCACTGAACTTGCAATGCATCGAATAGATTGAATTTGAAGTAGTACCTCGTGAATTCACTGCTTGATTTCCTACTCCAAAAATAGTGGTATTTGACCTTACAATAGGAGTATTTATAGATGTTGCAAATTGAGTGGACATTATATTTAGGCTACTGCCATTATCTAATAGAGCACGTGCGACGTGTACCTGGCCATCGGCACTACGGACATGAACAAGTACAGTTTGCAGCAATGCATTGCAATCAATGGCTGTATGGTAAGATGCCCCTGATTTGGTTGCACCCTCAGCAGGTGTTATGGATGCTGGCAGTGCCCGTGTATGTTGAGATGATTGCGAAGGTGACAATGTTGTCACTTCTTGCTGAGAATCGCTAGACTGGGTTACCTTATGCAGAGATAAATGGTGCCGCTTAGAACACTTGAAGCACTTGTAACGACAGTCCTTGTGAGCTCCTCCCTTATTTAAACAGGCGTAACATAAATTCCTTTCACGAACTAATTGCCATCGATCATTATAGTTTAACCTTAAATAGGTTTCACATTTTCCAGAGTTATGTTTTCCATTACAAAAAACACAGCTTGTAGATACGGCAACATGTGACGATGTGTACCGCTGAGTTGCTTCACGACGATGCTCTTTGCTTCCGGTACTTGAAAGGGTCGAGGAAGATTGTCGGGCTCGCAAAATCTGGCAACGATTTGTGAGAAATTTTATAAATTGAGCTTGCGTCGGTAGCGTATCACCCAAAGATAGACAATATTCTTCCCATTTTTCCTTGGAAACTGAATCTAATTTCGAGGTTGACAAATGTATTAATAGACAGTCTACTGTTGGCTGCTGCAGTATTTCTAAGGACCCCAAATTCCTTGTGAAGTCGTTAACGTGGCTCCTTAGCGAGGTAAAATTCTCAGCTACTACCCTTGGAAGATTTAATAATTGGTTTAAATGGGTGGAAATGATAGCTCTTGTATCTTGGTAGTACTCCTTTAAAGTTTTCCACGCCAGATTATAATTATCATCACAAACGGTGATCCGTTGAATTATGAATGCTGCGTCACCCTTGACGCTTGTTTTCAAGTGGTGAAACTTTTCAACATCTGAGAGAAATTCATTTTTATTAATTATTGATTCGAATAGGTCTTTAAAATGTGTCTATGTCCATTCGTCTATGTTTCCATGGAATTTTGGTAATTCTATTGCGGGCACCTTAGAATAAATGCGCTTGGATGATGTCTTAGCAGTACTTGTGTCTGTCGCATTAATTACTGCACGCGGTGCCTCAGATGAGGCTAAATCATCAATTTGAAGAAGTTCCATAGAGCGCACACACACTGTCCTGTATGCTTCACGTCCTACGTGTTCTTCTTCCAATAGTGCATCTATTTCCTCTTCAGGTGTGAGAGTTATTATACCCTTAATAACTTGAAGAAATTCTTCATGTAATTTCTTATATTCATCGAACCTATGTTGTAAATCCCTTTTGTTTATAGGCTCTTTTAATGCGATGGCGTACGTTTGAAATCTCGTCATGTGGAACTTCACGCTCTTCTTTTGCTTCTTGAAATCTTCCATTATTATCGAAATACAATGTTGATTAATATATAGTGAAGCACTTGAGACGTCTATGAATCAGACAAATTATTCGCGCGCGCACTAGTTTCTTTAAAACTTAAGTTAATAACAATCCGGTTAATTATAATCCGGCTCGAAGGACCATGTTTTGAATCGCTAATGGTGTAAATTGCAATTCAAGGATTCAGGCAATATTGAATCCTTAAGGGGGTTATGTTAATACCAACTATTTACTGAGGGGTGGACTAGGTTCATTGGTAAAGAGCCACAATGTGTTTTTTGTAATATATTAAATGAAATGAGAATATAATTACATAACACAAGTAAATATTATAAGTTGATATTTTCACATAAAACTGAGGAATGAAAGGTTGAAAATTTAAGATCTAATCGTTTTCACAGATCAACGAGAACTGAACTATTAACTGCATTTGCAGTATTTATGCGCATGCGTAAGGAAATCTACAGTTGTTAAAGCAGAAGAGCACTATCAATAAGTAAGGGAGAAAGGAAGCAAGCGATAGATGGCACTAATAAATATAGAAGCGCCAACGAAGGGGGGTTGCAGCCCAAGTTCACATGTGCTTAATAGAAAGCTGGTTTCTCGGAAACCAGCACAAAGAGCTATAGTCGTCAAGAAAGTGTTTACAACTATGCCATAAACTAAGGACGTGTATACAAGTAAGACTAGACGACAAGAAATTTAGCAGAATACAAGATAAAAGCAATACAAAATTCCAATGCACCTATGACACATGTTGGTCACAACAAACGAAAATGCCTAAAAACGATCGTATTCGTTGAAAGTGAACGTTTTTAGACATTTCCAGCTCTCTGACGTTAATAAATTTATTTTCAAAGATATAAAATATTTTTTGTCGTGAAAAATGCAGTTTTAGTCCGAGAAGTACGAAAATGTCTAAAAACGCTTGTATTCGTCGAAAGTGGTCGTTTTTAGACGTTTCCAGCTTTCTGACCTGAATAAATTGATTTTCAGAGATAAAAAATATTTTTTGTCGTGAAAAATACAGTTTATTCAGAGAAGTACGAAAATGCCTAAAAACGCTCGTATTCGTTGAAAGTGAACGTTTTTAGACATTTCCAGCTCTCTGACGTTAATAAATTTATTTTCAGAGATAAAAAATATTTTTTGTCGTGAAAAATGCAGTTTTAGTCCGAGAAGTACGAAAATGTCTAAAAACGCTTGTATTCGTCGAAAGTGGTCGTTTTTAGACGTTTCCAGCTTTCTGACCTGAATAAATTGATTTTCAGAGATAAAAAATATTTTTTATCGTGAAAAATACAGTTTTATTCCGAGAAGTACAAAAATGCCTAAAAACGCTCGTATTCGTTGAAAGTGAACGTTTTTAGGCATTTCCAGCTCTCTGACGTTAATAAATTTATTTTCAGAGATAAAAAATATTTTTTGTCGTGAAAAATGCAGTTTTAGTCCGAGAAGTACGAAAATGTCTAAAACCGCTTGTATTCGTCGAAAGTGGTCGTTTTTAGACGTTTCCAGCTTTCTGACCTGAATAAATTGATTTTCAGAGATAAAAAATATTTTTTGTCGTGAAAAATACAGTTTTATTCCGAGAAGTACAAAAATGCCTAAAAACGCTCGTATTCGTTGAAAGTGAAAGTTTTTAGACATTTCCAGCTCTCTGACGTTAATAAATTTATTTTCAAAGTTATAAAATATTTTTTGTCGTGAAAAATACAGTTTTATTCCGAGAAGTACAAAAATGCCTAAAAACGCTCGTATTCGTTGAAAGTGAACGTTTTTAGACATTTCCAGCTCTCTGACGTTAATAAATTTATTTTCAGAGATATAAAATATTTTTTGTCGTGAAAAATGCAGTCTTATTCCGAGAAGTACGAATATGTCTAAAAACGCTTGTATGTGTCGAAAGTGATCGTTTTTAGATGTTTCCAGCTTTCTGACCAGAATAAATTTATTTTCAAAGTAATAAAATATTTTTTGTCATGAAAAATGCAGTTTTATTCGGAGAAGTACGAAAATGCCTAAAAACGATAGTATTCGTTGAAAGTGAATGTTTTTAGACATTTCCAGCTCTCTGACGTTAATAAATTTATTTTGAAAGATATAAAATATTTTTTGTCGTGAAAAATGCAGTTTTAGTCCGAGAAGTACGAAAATGTCTAAAAACGCTTGTATTCGTCGAAAGTGGTCGTTTTTAGACGTTTCCAGCTTTCTGACCAGAATAAATTTATTTCCAGAGATATAAAATATTTTTTGTCGCGAAAAATACAGTTTTATTCGGAGAAGTACGAAAATGCCTAAAAACGCTCGTATTCGTTGAAAGTGAACGTTTTTAGACATTTCCAGCGCTCTGACGTTAATAAATTTATTTTCAAAGATATAAAATATTTTTTGTCGTGAAAAATGCAGTTTTAGTCCGAGAAGTACGAAAATGTCTAAAAACGCTTGTATTCGTCGAAAGTGGTCGTTTTTAGACGTTTCCAGCTTTCTGACCTGAATAAATTGATTTTCACAGATAAAAAATATTTTTTGTCGTGAAAAATACAGTTTTATTCAGAGAAGTACGAAAATTCCTAAAAACGCTCGTATTCGTTGAAAGTGAACGTTTTTAGACATTTCCAGCTCTCTGACGTTAATAAATTTATTTTCAGAGATAAAAAATATTTTTTGTCGTGAAAAATGCAGTTTTAGTCCGAGAAGTACGAAAATGTCGAAAACGCTTGTATTCGTCGAAAGTGGTCGTTTTTAGACGTTTCCAGCTTTCTGACCTGAATAAATTGATTTTCAGAGATAAAAAATATTTTTTATCGTGAAAAATACAGTTTTATTCCGAGAAGTACAAAAATGCCTAAAAACGCTCGTATTCGTTGAGAGTGGACGTTTTTAGACATTTCCAGCTCTCTGACGTTAATAAATTTATTTTCAGAGATATAAAATATTTTTTGTCGTGAAAAATGCAGTCTTATTCCGAGAAGTACGAATATCTCTAAAAACGCTCGTATTCGTTGAAAGTGAACGTTTTTAGACATTTCCAGCTCTCTGACGTTAATAAATTTATTTTCAAAGATAGAAATTATTTTTTGTCGTGAAAAATGCAGTTTTAGTCCGAGAAGTACGAAAATGTCTAAATCCGCTTGTATTCGTCGAAAGTGGTCGTTTTTAGACGTTTCCAGCTTTCTGACCTGAATAAATTGATTTTCAGAGATAAAAAATATTTTTTGTCGTGAAAAATACAGTTTTATTCCGAGAAGTACAAAAATGCCTAAAAACGCTCGTATTCGTTGAAAGTGAACGTTTTTAGACATTTCCAGCTCTCTGACGTTAATAAATTTATTTTCAAAGATATAAAATATTTTTTGTCGTAAAATTGCAGTTTTAGTCCGAGAAGTACAAAATGTCTAAAAACGCTTGTATTCGTCGAAAGAGGTCGTTTTTAGACGTTTCCAGCTTTCTGACCTGAATAAATTGATTTTCAGAGATAAAAAAAAAATTTTATCGTGAGAAATACAGTTTTATTCCGCGAAGTACAAAAATGCCTAAAAACGCTCGTATTCGTTGAAAGTGAACGTTTTTAGACATTTCCAGCTCTCTGACGTTAATAAATTTATTTTCAGAGATATAAAATATTTTTTGTCGTGAAAAATGCAGTCTTATTCCGAGAAGTACGAAAATGTCTAAAAACGCTTGTATTTGTCGAAAGTGATCGTTTTTAGATGTTTCAAGCTTTCTGACCAGAATAAATTTATTTCCAGAGATCTAAAATATTTTTTGTCGTGAAAAATACAGTTTTATTCGGAGAAGTACGAAAATGCCTAAAAACGATCGTATTCGTTGAAAGTGAACGTTTTTAGACATTTCCAGCTCTCTGACGTTAATAAATTTATTTTCAAAGATAGAAATTATTTTTTGTCGTGAAAAATGCAGTTTTAGTCCGAGAAGTACGAAATTGTCTAAAAACGCTTGTATTCGTCGAAAGTGGTCGTTTTTAGACGTTTCCAGCTTTCTGACCTGAATAAATTGATTTTCAGAGATAAAAAATATTTTTTGTCGTGAAAAATACAGTTTTATTCAGAGAAGTACGAAAATGCCTAAAAACGCTCGTATTCGTTGAAAGTGAACGTTTTTAGACATTTCCAGCTCTCTGACGTTAATAAATTTATTTTCAGAGATAAAAAATATTTTTTGTCGTGAAAAATGCAGTTTTAGTCCGAGAAGTACGAAAATGTCTAAAACCGCTTGTATTCGTCGAAAGTGGTCGTTTTTAGACGTTTCCAGCTTTCTGACCTGAATAAATTGATTTTCAGAGATAAAAAATATTTTTTGTCGTGAAAAATACAGTTTTATTCCGAGAAGTACAAAAATGCCTAAAAACGCTCGTATTCGTTGAAAGTGAACGTTTTTAGACATTTCCAGCTCTCTGACGTTAATAAATTTATTTTCAGAGATATAAAATATTTTTTGTCGTGAAAAATGCAGTCTTATTCCGAGAAGTACGAAAATGTCTAAAAACGCTTGTATTTGTCGAAAGTGATCGTTTTTAGACGTTTCCAGCTTTCTGACCAGAATAAATTTATTTCCAGAGATATAAAATATTTTTTGTCGTGAAAAATACAGTTTTATTCCGAGAAGTACGAAAATGTCTAAAAACGCTTGTATTTGTCGAAAGTGATCGTTTTTAGACGTTTCCAGCTTTCTGACCAGAATAAATTTATTTCCAGAGATATAAAATATTTTTTGTCGTGAAAAATACAGTTTTATTCGGAGAAGTACGAAAATGCCTAAAAACGATCGTATTCGTTGAAAGTGAACGTTTTTAGACATTTCCAGCTCTCTGACGTTAATAAATTTATTTTCAAAGATATAAAATATTTTTTGTCGTGAAAAATGCAGTTTTAGTCCGAGAAGTACGAAAATGTCTAAAAACGCTTGTATTCGTCGAAAGTGGTCGTTTTTAGACGTTTCCAGCTTTCTGACCTGAATAAATTGATTTTCAGAGATAAAAAATATTTTTTGTCGTGAAAAATACAGTTTTATTCAGAGAAGTACGAAAATGCCTAAAAACGCTCGTATTCGTTGAAAGTGAACGTTTTTAGAAATTTCCAGCTCTCTGACGTTAATAAATTTATTTTCAGAGATAAAAAATATTTTTTGTCGTGAAAAATGCAGTTTTAGTCCGAGAAGTTCGAAAATGTCTAAAAACGCTTGTATTCATCGAAAGTGGTCGTTTTTAGACGCTTCCAGCTTTCTGACCTGAATAAATTGATTTTCAGAGATAAAAAATATTTTTTTTCGTGAAAAATGCAGTCTTATTCTGAGAAGTACGAAAATGTCTAAAAACGCTTGTATTTGTCGAAAGTGATCGTTTTTAGACGTTTCCAGCTTTCTGACCAGAATAAATTTATTTTCAGAGATATAAAATATTTTTTGTCGTGAAAAATACAGCTTTATTCGGAGAAGTACGAAAATGCCTAAAAACGATCGTATTCGTTGAAAGTGAACGTTTTTAGACATTTCCAGCTCTCTGACGTTAATAAATTTATTTTCAAAGATATAAAATATTTTTTGTCGTGAAAAATGCAGTTTTAGTCCGAGAAGTACGAAAATGTCTAAAAACGCTTGTATTCGTCGAAAGTGGTCGTTTTTAGACGTTTCCAGCTTTCTGACCAGAATAAATTTATTTCCAGAGATATAAAATATTTTTTGTCGTGAAAAATACACTTTTATTCGGAGAAGTACGAAAATGCCTAAAAACGCTCGTATTCGTTGAAAGTGAACGTTTTTAGACATTTCCAGCTCTCTGACGTTAATAAATTTATTTTCAAAGATATAAAATATTTTTTGTCGTGAAAAATACAGTTTTATTCCGAGAAGTACAAAAATGCCTAAAAACGCTCGTATTCGTTGAAAGTGAACGTTTTTAGACATTTCCAGCTCTCTGACGTTAATAAATTTATTTTCAGAGATATAAAATATTTTTTGTCGTGAAAAATGCAGTCTTATTCCGAGAAGTACGAATATGTCTAAAAACGCTTGTATTTGTCGAAAGTGATCGTTTTTAGATGTTTCCAGCTTTCTGACCAGAATAAATTTATTTCCAGAGATATAAAATATTTTTTGTCGTGAAAAATACAGTTTTATTCGGAGAAGTACGAAAATGCCTAAAAACGATCGTATTCGTTGAAAGTGAACGTTTTTAGACATTTCCAGCTCTCTGACGTTAATAAATTTATTTTCAAAGATAGAAATTATTTTTTGTCGTGAAAAATGCAGTTTTAAGTCCGAGAAGTACGAAAATGTCTAAAAACGCTTGTATTCGTCGAAAGTGGTCGTTTTTAGACGTTTCCAGCTTTCTGACCAGAATAAATTTATTTCCAGAGATATAAAATATTTTTTGTCGTGAAAAATACAGTTTTATTCGAAGAAGTACGAAAATGTCTAAAAACGCTCGTATTCGTTGAAAGTGAACGTTTTTAGACATTTCCAGCTCTCTGACGTTAATAAATTTATTTTCAAAGATATAAAATATTTTTTGTCGTGAAAAATGCAGTTTTAGTCCGAGAAGTACGAAAATGTCTAAAAACGCTTGTATTCGTCGAAAGTGGTCGTTTTTAGACGTTTCCAGCTTTTTGACCTGAATAAATTGATTTTCAGAGATAAAAAATATTTTTTGTCGTGAAAAATACAGTTTTATTCAGAGAAGTACGAAAATGCCTAAAAACGCTCGTATTCGTTGAAAGTGAACGTTTTTAGACATTTCCCGCTCTCTGACGTTAATAAATTTATTTTCAGAGATAAAAAATATTTTTTGTCGTGAAAAATGCAGTTTTAGTCCGAGAAGTACGAAAATGTCTAAAACCGCTTGTATTCGTCGAAAGTGGTCGTTTTTAGAAGTTTCCAGCTTTCTGACCTGAATAAATTAATTTTCATAGATAAAAAATATTTTTTGTCGTGAAAAATGCAGTTTTAGTCCGAGAAGTACGAAAATGTCTAAAACCGCTTGTATTCGTCGAAAGTGGTCCTTTTTAGAAGTTTCCAGCTTTCTGACCTGAATAAATTAATTTTCAGAGATAAAAAATATTTTTTGTCGTGAAAAATACAGTTTTATTCCGAGAAGTACAAAAATGCCTAAAAACGCTCGTATTCGTTGAAAGTGAAGGTTTTTAGACATTTCCAGCTCTCTGACGTTAATAAATTTATTTTCAAAGATATAAAATATTTTTTGTCGTGAAAAATGCAGTCTTATTCCGAGAAGTACGAAAATGTCTAAAAACGCTTGTATTCGTCGAAAGTGGTCGTTTTTAGACGTTTCCAGCTTTCTGACCTGAATAAATTGATTTTCAGAGATAAAAAATATTTTTTGTCGTGAAAAATACAGTTTTATTCAGAGAAGTACGAAAATGCCTAAAAACGCTCGTATTCGTTGAAAGTGAACGTTTTTAGACATTTCCAGCTCTCTGACGTTAATAAATTTATTTTCAGAGATAAAAAATATTTTTTGTCGTGAAAAATGCAGTTTTAGTCCGAGAAGTACGAAAATGTCTAAAAACGCTTGTATTCGACGAAAGTGGTCGTTTTTAGACGTTTCCAGCTTTCTGACCTGAATAAATTGATTTTCAGAGATAAAAAATATTTTTTGTCGTGAAAAATACAGTTTTATTCAGAGAAGTACGAAAATGCCTAAAAACGCTCGTATTCGTTGAAAGTGAACGTTTTTAGACATTTCCAGCTCTCTGACGTTAATAAATTTATTTTCAGAGATAAAAAATATTTTTTGTCGTGAAAAATGCAGTTTTAGTCCGAGAAGTACAAAAATGTCTAAAACCGCTTGTATTCGTCGAAAGTGGTCGTTTTTAGACGTTTCCAGCTTTCTGACCTGAATAAATTGATTTTCAGAGATAAAAAATATTTTTTGTCGTGAAAAATACAGTTTTATTCCGAGAAGTACAAAAATGCCTAAAAACGCTCGTATTCGTTGAAAGTGAACGTTTTTAGACGTTTCCAGCTCTCTGACGTTAATAAATTTATTTTCAGAGATATAAAATATTTTTTGTCGTGAAAAATACAGTTTTATTCCGAGAAGTACGAAAATGTCTAAAAACGCTTGTATTTGTCGAAAGTGATCGTTTTTAGACGTTTCCAGCTTTCTGACCAGAATAAATTTATTTCCAGAGATATAAAATATTTTTTGTCGTGAAAAATACAGTTTTATTCGGAGAAGTACGAAAATGCCTAAAAACGATCGTATTCGCTGAAAGTGAACGTTTTTAGACATTTCCAGCTCTCTGACGTTAATAAATTTATTTTCAAAGATATAAAATATTTTTTGTCGTGAAAAATGCAGTTTTAGTCCGAGAAGTACGAAAATATCTAAAAACGCTTGTATTCGTCGAAAGTGGTCGTTTTTAGACGTTTCCAACTTTCTGACCTGAATAAATTGATTTTCAGAGATAAAAAATATTTTTTGTCGTGAAAAATACAGTTTTATTCAGAGAAGTACGAAAATGCCTAAAAACGCTCGTATTCGTTGAAAGTGAACGTTTTTAGACATTTCCAGCTCTCTGACGTTAATAAATTTATTTTCAGAGATAAAAAATATTTTTTGTCGTGAAAAATGCAGTTTTAGTCCGAGAAGTACGAAAATGTCTAAAAACGCTTGTATTCGTCGAAAGTGGTCGTTTTTAGACGTTTCCAGCTTTCTGACCAGAATAAATTTATTTCCAGAGATATAAAATATTTTTTGTCGTGAAAAATACAGTTTTATTCAGAGAAGTACGAAAATGCCTAAAAACGCTCGTATTCGTTGAAAGTGAACGTTTTTAGACATTTCCAGCTCTCTGACGTTAAGAAATTTATTTTCAGAGATAAAAAATATTTTTTGTCGTGAAAAATGCAGTTTTAGTCCGAGAAGTACGAAAATGTCTAAAAACGCTTGTATTCGTCGAAATTGGTCGTTTTTAGACGCTTCCAGCTTTCTGACCTGAATAAATTGATTTTCAGAGATAAAAAATATTTTTTTTCGTGAAAAATGCAGTCTTATTCCGAGAAGTACGAAAATGTCTAAAAACGCTTGTATTTGTCGAAAGTGATCGTTTTTAGACGTGTCCAGCTTTCTGACCAGAATAAATTTATTTTCAGAGATATAAAATATTTTTTGTCGTGAAAAATACAGTTTTATTCGGAGAAGTACGAAAATGCCTAAAAACGATCGTATTCGTTGAAAGTGAACGTTTTTAGACATTTCCAGCTCTCTGACGTTAATAAATTTATTTTCAAAGATATAAAATATTTTTTGTCGTGAAAAATGCAGTTTTAGTCCGAGAAGTACGAAAATGTCTAAAAACGCTTGTATTCGTCGAAAGTGGTCGTTTTTAGACGTTTCCAGCTTTCTGACCAGAATAAATTTATTTCCAGAGATATAAAATATTTTTTGTCGTGAAAAATACACTTTTATTCGGAGAAGTACGAAAATGCCTAAAAACGCTCGTATTCGTTGAAAGTGAACGTTTTTAGACATTTCCAGCTCTCTGACGTTAATAAATTTATTTTCAAAGATATAAAATATTTTTTGTCGTGAAAAATACAGTTTTATTCGGAGAAGTACGAAAATGCCTAAAAACGATCGTATTCGTTGAAAGTGAACGTTTTTAGACATTTCCAGCTCTCTGACGTTAATAAATTTATTTTCAGAGATATAAAATATTTTTTGTCGTGAAAAATGCAGTCTTATTCCGAGAAGTACGAATATGTCTAAAAACGCTTGTATTTGTCGAAAGTGATCGATTTTAGGTGTTTCCAGCTTTCTGACCAGAATAAATTTATTTCCAGAGATATAAAATATTTTTTGTCGTGAAAAATACAGTTTTATTCGGAGAAGTACGAAAATGCCTAAAAACGATCGTATTCGTTGAAAGTGAACGTTTTTAGACATTTCCAGCTCTCTGACGTTAATAAATTTATTTTCAAAGATAGAAATTATTTTTTGTCGTGAAAAATGCAGTTTTAGTCCGAGAAGTACGAAAATGTCTAAAAACGCTTGTATTCGTCGAAAGTGGTCGTTTTTAGACGTTTCCAGCTTTCTGACCAGAATAAATTTATTTCCAGAGATATAAAATATTTTTTGTCGTGAAAAATACAGTTTTATTCGACGAAGTACGAAAATGTCTAAAAACGCTCGTATTCGTTGAAAGTGAACGTTTTTAGACATTTCCAGCTCTCTGACGTTAATAAATTTATTTTCAAAGATATAAAATATTTTTTGTCGTGAAAAATGCAGTTTTTGTCCGAGAAGTACGAAAATGTCTAAAAACGCTTGTATTCGTCGAAAGTGGTCGTTTTTAGACGTTTCCAGCTTTTTGACCTGAATAAATTGATTTTCAGAGATAAAAAATATTTTTTGTCGTGAAAAATACAGTTTTATTCAGAGAAGTACGAAAATGCCTAAAAACGCTCGTATTCGTTGAAAGTGAACGTTTTTAGACATTTCCCGCTCTCTGACGTTAATAAATTTATTTTCAGAGATAAAAAATATTTTTTGTCGTGAAAAATGCAGTTTTAGTCCGAGAAGTACGAAAATGTCTAAAACCGCTTGTATTCGTCGAAAGTGGTCGTTTTTAGAAGTTTCCAGCTTTCTGACCTGAATAAATTGATTTTCAGAGATAAAAAATATTTTTTGTAGTGAAAAATACAGTTTTATTCCGAGAAGTACAAAAATGCCTAAAAACGCTCGTATTCGTTGAAAGTGAAGGTTTTTAGACATTTCCAGCTCTCTGACGTTAATAAATTTATTTTCAAAGATATAAAATATTTTTTGTCGTGAAAAATGCAGTTTTAGTCCGAGAAGTACGAAAATGTCTAAAAACGCTTGTATTCGTCGAAAGTGGTCGTTTTTAGACGTTTCCAGCTTTCTGACCAGAATAAATTGATTTTCAGAGATAAAAAATATTATTTGTCGTGAAAAATACAGTTTTATTCCGAGAAGTACAAAAATGCCTAAAAACGCTCGTATTCGTTGAAAGTGAACGTTTTTAGACATTTCCAGCTCTCTGACGTTAATAAATTTATTTTCAGAGATATAAAATATTTTTTGTCGTGAAAAATGCAGTCTTATTCCGAGAAGTACGAAAATGTCTAAAAACGCTTGTATTTGTCGAAAGTGGTCGTTTTTAGACGTTTCCAGCTTTCTGACCAGAATAAATTTATTTCCAGAGATATAAAATATTTTTTGTCGTGAAAAATACAGTTTTATTCGGAGAAGAACGAAAATGCCTAAAAACGATCGTATTCGTTGAAAGTGAACGTTTTTAGACATTTCCAGCTCTCTGACGTTAATAAATTTATTTTCAGAGATAAAAAATATTTTTTGTCGTGAAAAATGCAGTTTTAGTCCGAGAAGTACGAAAATGTCTAAAAACGCTTGTATTCGTCGAAAGTGGTCGTTTTTAGACGTTTCCAGCTATCTGACCTGAATAAATTGATTTTCAGAGATAAAAAATATTTTTTATCGTGAAAAATACAGTTTTATTCCGAGAAGTACAAAAATGCCTAAAAACGCTCGTATTCGTTGAAAGTGAACGTTTTTAGACATTTCCAGCTCTCTGACGTTAATAAATTTATTTTCAGAGATAAAAAATATTTTTTGTCGTGAAAAATGCAGTTTTAGTCCGAGAAGTACGAAAATGTCTAAAACCGCTTGTATTCGTCGAAAGTGGTCGTTTTTAGACGTTTCCAGCTTTCTGACCTGAATAAATTGATTTTCAGAGATAAAAAATATTTTTTGTCGTGAAAAATACAGTTTTATTCCGAGAAGTACAAAAATGCCTAAAAACGCTCGTATTCGTTGAAAGTGAACGTTTTTAGACATTTCCAGCTCTCTGACGTTAATAAATTTATTTTCAAAGATAGAAATTATTTTTTATCGTGAAAAATTCAGTTTTAGTCCGAGAAGTACGAAAATGTCTAAAAACGCTTGTATTCGTCGAAAGTGGTCGTTTTTAGACGTTTCCAGCTTTCTGACCAGAATAAATTTATTTCCAGAGATATAAAATATTTTTTGTCGTAAAAAATACAGTTTTATTCGAAGAAGTACGAAAATGCCTAAAAACGCTCGTATTCGTTGAAAGTGAACGTTTTTAGACATTTCCAGCTCTCTGACGTTAATAAGTTTATTTTTAAAGATATAAAATATTTTTTGTCGTGAAAAATGCAGTTTTAGTCCGAGAAGTACGAAAATGTCTAAAAACGCTTGTATTCGTCGAAAGTGGTCGTTTTAGACGTTTCCAGCTTTTTGACCTGAATAAATTGATTTTCAGAGATAAAAAATATTTTTTGTCGTGAAAAATACAGTTTTATTCAGAGAAGTACGAAAATGCCTAAAAACGCTCGTATTCGTTGAAAGTGAACGTTTTTAGACATTTCCCGCTCTCTGACGTTAATAAATTTATTTTCAGAGATAAAAAATATTTTTGTCGTGAAAAATGCAGTTTTAGTCCGAGAAGTACGAAAATGTCTAAAACCGCTTGTATTCGTCGAAAGTGGTCGTTTTTAGAAGTTTCCAGCTTTCTGACCTGAATAAATTGATTTTCAGAGATAAAAAATATTTTCTGTCGTGAAAAATACAGTTTTATTCCGAGAAGTACAAAAATGCCTAAAAACGCTCGTATTCGTTGAAAGTGAACGTTTTTAGACATTTCCAGCTCTCTGACGTTAATAAATTTATTTTCAAAGATATAAAATATTTTTTGTCGTGAAAAATGCAGTTTTAGTCCGAGAAGTACGAAAATGTCTAAAAACGCTTGTATTCGTCGACAGTGGTCGTTTTTAGACGTTTCCAGCTTTCTGACCTGATTAAATTGATTTTCAGAGATAAAAAATATTTTTTGTCGTGAAAAATACAGTTTTATTCAGAGAAGTACGAAAATGCCTAAAAACGCTCGTATTCGTTGAAAGTGAACGTTTTTAGACATTTCCAGCTCTCTGACGTTAATAAATTTATTTTCAGAGATAAAAAATATTTTTTGTCGTGAAAAATGCAGTTTTAGTCCGAGAAGTACGAAAATGTCTAAAAACGCTTGTATTCGTCGAAAGTGGTCGTTTTTAGACGTTTCAAGCTTTCTGACCAGAATAAATTGATTTTCAGAGATAAAAAATATTATTTGTCGTGAAAAATACAGTTTTATTCCGAGAAGTACAAAAATGCCTAAAAACGCTCGTATTCGTTGAAAGTGAACGTTTTTAGACATTTCCAGCTCTCTGACGTTAATAAATTTATTTTCAGCGATATAAAATATTTTTTGTCGTGAAAAATGCAGTTTTAGTCCGAGAAGTACGAAAATGTCTAAAAACGCTTGTATTCGTCGAAAGTGGTCGTTTTTAGACGTTTCCAGCTTTCTGACCTGAATAAATTGATTTTCAGAGATAAAAAATATTTTTTATCGTGAAAAATACAGTTTTATTCCGAGAAGTACAAAAATGCCTAAAAACGCTCGTATTCGTTGAAAGTGAACGTTTTTAGACATTTCCAGCTCTCTGACGTTAATAAATTTATTTTCAGAGAAAAAAAATATTTTTTGTCGTGAAAAATGCAGTTTTAGTCCGAGAAGTACGAAAATGTCTAAAATCGCTTGTATTCGTCGAAAGTGGTCGTTTTTAGACGTTTCCAGCTTTCTGACCTGAATAAATTGATTTTCAGAGATAAAAAATATTTTTTGTCGTGAAAAATACAGTTTTATTCCGAGAAGTACAAAAATGCCTAAAAACGCTCGTATTCGTTGAAAGTGAACGTTTTTAGACATTTCCAGCTCTCTGACGTTAATAAATTTATTTTCAAAGATATAAAATATTTTTTGTCGTGAAAAATGCAGTTTTAGTCCGAGAAGTACGAAAATGTCTAAAAACGCTTGTATTCGTCGAAAGTGGTCGTTTTTAGACGTTTCCAGCTTTCTGACCTGAATAAATTGATTTTCAGAGATAAAAAATATTTTTTGTCGTGTAAAATACAGTTTTATTCAGAGAAGTACGAAAATGCCTAAAAACGCTCGTATTCGTTGAAAGTGAACGTTTTTAGACATTTCCAGCTCTCTTACGTTAATAAATTTATTTTCAGAGATAAAAAATATTTTTTGTCGTGAAAAATGCAGTTTTATTCAGAGAAGTACGAAAATGCCTAAAAACGCTCGTATTCGTTGAAAGTGAACGTTTTTAGACATTTCCAGCTCACTGACGTTAATAAATTAATTTTCAGAGATAAAAAATATTTTTTGTCGTGAAAAATGCAGTTTTAGTCCGAGAAGTACGAAAATGTCTAAAAACGCTTGTATTCGTCGAAAGTGGTCGTTTTTAGACGTTTCCAGCTTTCTGACCTGAATAAATTGATTTTCAGAGATAAAAAATATTTTTTATCGTGAAAAATACAGTTTTATTCCGAGAAGTACAAAAATGCCTAAAAACGCTCGTATTCGTTGAAAGTGAACGTTTTTAGACATTTCCAGCTCTCTGACGTTAATAAATTTATTTTCAAAGATATAAAATATTTTTTGTTGTGAAAAATGCAGTTTTAGTCCGAGAAGTACGAAAATGTCTAAAAACGCTTGTATTCGTCGAAAGTGGTCGTTTTTAGACGTTTCCAGCTTTCTGACCAGAATAAATTTATTTCCAGAGATATAAAATATTTTTTGTCGTGAAAAATACAGTTTTATTCGGAGAAATACGAAAATGCCTAAAAAACGCTCGTATTTGTAGAAAGTGAACGTTTTTAGACATTTCCAGCTCTCTGACGTTAATAAATTTATTTTCAAAAATATAAAATATTTTTTGTCGTGAAAAATGCAGTTTTAGTCCGAGAAGTACGAAAATGTCTAAAAACGCTTGTATTCGTCGAAAGTGGTCGTTTTTAGACATTTCCAGCTTTCTGACCTGAATAAATTGATTTTCAGAGATAAAAAATATTTTTTGTCGTGAAAAATACAGTTTTATTCAGAGAAGTACGAAAATGCCTAAAAACGCTCGTATTCGTTGAAAGTGAACGTTTTTAGACATTTCCAGCTCTCTGACGTTAATAAATTTATTTTCAAAGATATAAAATATTTTTTGTCGTGAAAAATACAGTTTTATTCCGAGAAGTACAAAAATGCCTAAAAACGCTCGTATTCGTTGAAAGTGAACGTTTTTAGACATTTCCAGCTCTCTGACGTTAATAAATTTATTTTCAGAGATATAAAATATTTTTTGTCGTGAAAAATGCAGTCTTATTCCGAGAAGTACGAATATGTCTAAAAACGCTTGTATTTGTCGAAAGTGATCGTTTTTAGATGTTTCCAGCTTTCTGACCAGAATAAATTTATTTCCAGAGATATAAAATATTTTTTGTCGTGAAAAATACAGTTTTATTCGGAGAAGTACGAAAATGCCTAAAAACGCTCGTATTCGTTGAAAGTGAACGTTTTTAGACATTTCCCGCTCTCTGACGTTAATAAATTTATTTTCAGAGATAAAAAATATTTTTTGTCGTGAAAAATGCAGTTTTAATCCGAGAAGTACAAAAATGCCTAAAAACGCTCGTATTCGTTGAAAGTGAAGGTTTTTAGACATTTCCAGCTCTCTGACGTTAATAAATTTATTTTCAAAGATATAAAATATTTTTTGTCGTGAAAAATGCAGTTTTAGTCCGAGAAGTACGAAAATGTCTAAAAACGCTTGTATTCGTCGAAAGTGGTCGTTTTTAGACGTTTCCAGCTTTCTGACCTGAATAAATTGATTTTCAGAGATAAAAAATATTTTTTGTCGTGAAAAATACAGTTTTATTCAGAGAAGTACGAAAATGCCTAAAAACGCTCGTATTCGTTGAAAGTGAACGTTTTTAGACATTTCCAGCTCTCTGATGTTAATAAATTTATTTTCAGAGATAAAAAATATTTTTTGTCGTGAAAAATGCAGTTTTAGTCCGAGAAGTACGAAAATGTCTAAAAACGCTTGTATTCGTCGAAAGTGGTCGTTTTTAGACGTTTCCAGCTTTCTGACCAGAATAAATTGATTTTCAGAGATAAAAAATATTATTTGTCGTGAAAAATACAGTTTTATTCCGAGAAGTACAAAAATGCCTAAAAACGCTCGTATTCATTGAAAGTGAACGTTTTTAGACATTTCCAGCTCTCTGACGTTAATAAATTTATTTTCAGAGATATAAAATATTTTTTGTCGTGAAAAATGCAGTTTTAGTCCGAGAAGTACGAAAATGTCTAAAAACGCTTGTATTCGTCGAAAGTGGTCGTTTTTAGACGTTTCAGCTTTCTGACCTGAATAAATTGATTTTCAGAGATAAAAAATATTTTTTATCGTGAAAAATACAGTTTTATTCCGAGAAGTACAAAAATGCCTAAAAACTCTCGTATTCGTTGAAAGTGAACGTTTTTAGACATTTCCAGCTCTCTGACGTTAATAAATTTATTTTCAGAGATAAAAAATATTTTTTGTCGTGAAAAATGCAGTTTTAGTCCGAGAAGTACGAAAATGTCTAAAATCGCTTGTATTCGTCGAAACTGGTCGTTTTTAGACGTTTCCAGCTTTCTGACCTGAATAAATTGATTTTCAGAGATAAAAAATATTTTTTGTCGTGAAAAATACAGTTTTATTCCGAGAAGTACAAAAATGCCTAAAAACGCTCGTATTCGTTGAAAGTGAACGTTTTTAGACATTTCCAGCTCTCTGACGTTAATAAATTTATTTTCAAAGATATAAAATATTTTTTGTCGTGAAAAATGCAGTTTTAGTCCGAGAAGTACGAAAATGTCTAAAAACGCTTGTATTCGTCGAAAGTGGTCGTTTTTAGACGTTTCCAGCTTTCTGACCTGAATAAATTGATTTTCAGAGATAAAAAATATTTTTTGTCGTGAAAAATACAGTTTTATTCGGAGAAGTACGAAAATGCCTAAAAACGATCGTATTCGTTGAAAGTGAACGTTTTTAGACATTTCCAGCTCTCTGACGTTAATAAATTTATTTTCAAAGATATAAAATATTTTTTGTCGTGAAAAATGCAGTTTTAGTCCGAGAAGTACGAAAATGTCTAAAAACGCTTGTATTCGTCGAAAGTGGTCGTTTTTAGACGTTTCCAGCTTTCTGACCAGAATAAATTTATTTCCAGAGATATAAAATATTTTTTGTCGTGAAAAATAGTTTTATTCGGAGAAATACGAAAATGCCTAAAAAACGCTCGTATTTGTTGAAAGTGAACGTTTTTAGACATTTCCAGCTCTCTGACGTTAATAAATTTATTTTCAAAAATATAAAATATTTTTTGTCGTGTAAATGCAGTTTTAGTCCGAGAAGTACGAAAATGTCTAAAAACGCTTGTATTCGTCGAAAGTGGTCGTTTTTAGACGTTTCCAGCTTTCTGACCTGAATAAATTGATTTTCAGAAATAAAAAATATTTTTTGTCGTGAAAAATACAGTTTTATTCAGAGAAGTACGAAAATGCCTAAAAACGCTCGTATTCGTTGAAAGTGAACGTTTTTAGACATTTCCAGCTCTCTGACGTTAATAAATTTATTTTCAGAGATAAAAAATATTTTTTGTCGTGAAAAATGCAGTTTTAGTCCGAGAAGTACGAAAATGTCTAAAAACGCTTGTATTCGTCGAAAGTGGTCGTTTTTAGACGTTTCCAGCTTTCTGACCAGAATAAATTGATTTTCAGAGATAAAAAATATTATTTGTCGTGAAAAATACAGTTTTATTCCGAGAAGTACAAAAATGCCTAAAAACGCTCGTATTCGTTGAAAGTGAACGTTTTTAGACATTTCCAGCTCTCTGACGTTAATAAATTTATTTTCAGAGATATAAAATATTTTTTGTCGTGAAAAATGCAGTCTTATTCCGAGAAGTACGAAAATGTCTAAAAACGCTTGTATTTGTCGAAAGTGATCGTTTTTAGACGTTTCCAGCTTTCTGACCTGAATAAATTGATTTTCAGAGATAAAAAATATTTTTTGTCGTGTAAAATACAGTTTTATTCAGAGAAGTACGAAAATGCCTAAAAACGCTCGTATTCGTTGAAAGTGAACGTTTTTAGACATTTCCAGCTCTCTGACGTTAATAAATTTATTTTCAGAGATAAAAAATATTTTTTGTCGTGAAAAATGCAGTTTTATTCAGAGAAGTACGAAAATGCCTAAAAACGCTCGTATTCGTTGAAAGTGAACGTTTTTAGACATTTGCAGCTCTCTGACGTTAATAAATTTATTTTCAGAGATAAAAAATATTTTTTGTCGTGAAAAATGCAGTTTTAGTCCGAGAAGTACGAAAATGTCTAAAAACGCTTGTATTCGTCGAAAGTGGTCGTTTTTAGACGTTTCCAGCTTTCTGACCTGAATAAATTGATTTTCAGAGATAAAAAATATTTTTTATCGTGAAAAATACAGTTTTATTCCGAGAAGTACAAAAATGTCTAAAAACGCTTGTATTTGTCGAAAGTGATCGTTTTTAGATTTTTCCAGCTTTCTGACCAGAATAAATTTATTTCCAGAGATATAAAATATTTTTTGTCGTGAAAAATACAGTTTTATTCGGAGAAGTACGAAAATGCCTAAAAACGATCGTATTCGTTGAAAGTGAACGTTTTTAGACATTTCCAGCTCTCTGACGTTAATAAATTTATTTTCAAAGATATAAAATATTTTTTGTCGTGAAAAATGCAGTTTTAGTCCGAGAAGTACGAAAATGTCTAAAAACGCTTGTATTCGTCGAAAGTGGTCGTTTTTAGACGTTTCCAGCTTTCTGACCAGAATAAATTTATTTCCAGAGATATAAAATATTTTTTGTCGTGAAAAATAGTTTTATTCGGAGAAATACGAAAATGCCTAAAAAACGCTCGTATTTGTTGAAAGTGAACGTTTTTAGACATTTCCAGCTCTCTGACGTTAATAAATTTATTTTCAAAAATATAAAATATTTTTTGTCGTGAAAAATGCAGTTTTAGTCCGAGAAGTACGAAAATGTCTAAAAACGCTTGTATTCGTCGAAAGTGGTCGTTTTTAGACGTTTCCAGCTTTCTGACCTGAATAAATTGATTTTCAGACATAAAAAATATTTTTTGTCGTGAAAAATACAGTTTTATTCAGAGAAGTACGAAAATGCCTAAAAACGCTCGTATTCGTTGAAAGTGAACGTTTTTAGACATTTCCAGCTCTCTGACGTTAATAAATTTATTTTCAGAGATAAAAAATATTTTTTGTCGTGAAAAATGCAGTTTTAGTCCGAGAAGTACGAAAATGTCTAAAAACGCTTGTATTCGTCGAAAGTGGTCGTTTTTAGACGTTTCCAGCTTTCTGACCAGAATAAATTGATTTTCAGAGATAAAAAATATTATTTGTCGTGAAAAATACAGTTTTTTTCCGAGAAGTACAAAAATGCCTAAAAACGCTCGTATTCGTTGAAAGTGAACGTTTTTAGACATTTCCAGCTCTCTGACGTTAATAAATTTATTTTCAGAGATATAAAATATTTTTTGTCGTGAAAAATGCAGTCTTATTCCGAGAAGTACGAAAATGTCTAAAAACGCTTGTATTTGTCGAAAGTGATCGTTTTTAGACGTTTCCAGCTTTCTGACCTGAATAAATTGATTTTCAGAGATAAAAAATATTTTTTGTCGTGAAAAATGCAGTTTTATTCAGAGAAGTACGAAAATGCCTAAAAACGCTCGTATTCGTTGAAAGTGAACGTTTTTAGACATTTGCAGCTCTCTGACGTTAATAAATTTATTTTCAGAGATAAAAAATATTTTTTGTCGTGAAAAATGCAGTTTTAGTCCGAGAAGTACGAAAATGTCTAAAAACGCTTGTATTCGTCGAAAGTGGTCGTTTTTAGACGTTTCCAGCTTTCTGACCTGAATAAATTGATTTTCAGAGATAAAAAATATTTTTGATCGTGAAAAATACAGTTTTATTCCGAGAAGTACAAAAATGTCTAAAAACGCTTGTATTTGTCGAAAGTGATCGTTTTTAGATGTTTCCAGCTTTCTGACCAGAATAAATTTATTTCCAGAGATATAAAATATTTTTTGTCGTGAAAAATACAGTTTTATTCGGAGAAGTACGAAAATGCCTAAAAACGCTCGTATTCGTTGAAAGTGAACGTTTTTAGACATTTCCAGCTCTCTGACGTTAATAAATTTATTTTCAAAGATATAAAATATTTTTTGTCGTGAAAAATGCAGTTTTAGTCCGAGAAGTACGAAAATGACTAAAAACGCTTGTATTCGTCGAAAGTGGTCGTTTTTAGACGTTTCCAGCTTTCTGACCTGAATAAATTGATTTTCAGAGATAAAAAATATTTTTTGTCGTGAAAAATACAGTTTTATTCAGAGAAGTACAAAAATGCCTAAAAATGCTCGTATTCGTTGAAAGTGAACGTTTTTAGACATTTCCAGCTCTCTGACGTTAATAAATTTATTTTCAGAGATAAAAAATATTTTTTGTCGTGAAAAATGCAGTTTTAGTCCGAGAAGTACGAAAATGTCTAAAACCGCTTGTATTCGTCGAAAGTGGTCGTTTTTAGACGTTTCCAGCTTTCTGACCTGAATAAATTGATTTTCAGAGATAAAAAATATTTTTTGTCGTGAAAAATACAGTTTTATTCCGAGAAGTACAAAAATGCCTAAAAACGCTCGTATTCGTTGAAAGTGAACGTTTTTAGACATTTTCAGCTCTCTGACGTTAATAAATTTATTTTCAGAGATATAAAATATTTTTTGTCGTGAAAAATGCAGTCTTATTCCGAGAAGTACGAAAATGTCTAAAAACGCTTGTATTTGTCGAAAGTGATCGTTTTTAGACGTTTCCAGCTTTCTGACCAGAATAAATTTATTTCCAGAGATATAAAATATTTTTTGTCGTGAAAAATACAGTTTTATTCCGAGAAGTACGAAAATGTCTAAAAATGCTTGTATTTGTCGAAAGTGATCGTTTTTAGACGTTTCCAGCTTTCTGACCAGAATAAATTTATTTCCAGAGATATAAAATATTTTTTGTCGTGAAAAATACAGTTTTATTCGGAGAAGTACGAAAATGCCTAAAAACGATCGTATTCGTTGAAAGTGAACGTTTTTAGACATTTCCAGCTCTCTGACGTTAATAAATTTATTTTCAAAGATATAAAATATTTTTTGTCGTGAAAAATGCAGTTTTAGTCCGAGAAGTACGAAAATGTCTAAAAACGCTTGTATTCGTCGAAAGTGGTCGTTTTTAGACGTTTCCAGCTTTCTGACCAGAATAAATTTATTTCCAGAGATATAAAATATTTTTTGTCGTGAAAAATACAGTTTTATTCGGAGAAATACGAAAATGCCTAAAAAACGCTCGTATTTGTTGAAAGTGAACGTTTTTAGACATTTCCAGCTCTCTGACGTTAATAAATTTATTTTCAAAGATATAAAATATTTTTTGTCGTGAAAAATGCAGTTTTAGTCCGAGAAGTACGAAAATGTCTAAAAACGCTTTTATTCGTCGAAAGTGGTCGTTTTTAGACGTTTCCAGCTTTCTGACCTGAATAAATTGATTTTCAGAGATAAAAAATATTTTTTGTCGTGAAAAATACAGTTTTATTCAGAGAAGTACGAAAATGCCTAAAAACGCTCGTATTCGTTGAAAGTGAACGTTTTTAGACATTTCCAGCTCTCTGACGTTAATAAATTTATTTTCAGAGATAAAAAATATTTTTTGTCGTGAAAAATGCAGTTTTAGTCCGAGAAGTACGAAAATGTCTAAAACCGCTTGTATTCGTCGAAAGTGGTCGTTTTTAGACGTTTCCAGCTTTCTGACCTGAATAAATTGATTTTCAGAGATAAAAAATATTTTTTGTCGTGAAAAATATAGTTTTATTCCGAGAAGTACAAAAATGCCTAAAAACGCTCGTATTCGTTGAAAGTGAACGTTTTTAGACATTTTCAGCTCTCTGACGTTAATAAATTTATTTTCAGAGATATAAAATATTTTTTGTCGTGAAAAATGCAGTCTTATTCCGAGAAGTACGAAAATGTCTAAAAACGCTTGTATTTGTCGAAAGTGATCGTTTTTAGACGTTTCCAGCTTTCTGACCAGAATAAATTTATTTCCAGAGATATAAAATATTTTTTGTCGTGAAAAATACAGTTTTATTCCGAGAAGTACGAAAATGTCTAAAAACGCTTGTATTTGTCGAAAGTGATCGTTTTTAGACGTTTCCAGCTTTCTGACCAGAATAAATTTATTTCCAGAGATATAAAATATTTTTTGTCGTGAAAAATACAGTTTTATTCGGAGAAGTACGAAAATGCCTAAAAACGATCGTATTCGTTGAAAGTGAACGTTTTTAGACATTTCCAGCTCTCTGACGTTAATAAATTTATTTTCAAAGATATAAAATATTTTTTGTCGTGAAAAATGCAGTTTTAGTCCGAGAAGTACGAAAATGTCTAAAAACGCTTGTATTCGTCGAAAGTGGTCGTTTTAGGACGTTTCCAGCTTTCTGACCAGAATAAATTTATTTCCAGAGATATAAAATATTTTTTGTCGTGAAAAATACAGTTTTATTCGGAGAAATACAAAAATGCCTAAAAAACGCTCGTATTTGTTGAAAGTGAACGTTTTTAGACATTTCCAGCTCTCTGACGTTAATAAATTTATTTTCAAAGATATAAAATATTTTTTGTCGTGAAAAATGCAGTTTTAGTCCGAGAAGTACGAAAATGTCTAAAACCGCTTGTATTCGTCGAAAGTGGTCGTTTTTAGACGTTTCCAGCTTTCTGACCTGAATAAATTGATTTTCAGAGATAAAAAATATTTTTTGTCGTGAAAAATACAGTTTTATTCCGAGAAGTACAAAAATGCCTAAAAACGCTCGTATTCGTTGAAAGTGAACGTTTTTAGACATTTTCAGCTCTCTGACGTTAATAAATTTATTTTCAGAGATATAAAATATTTTTTGTCGTGAAAAATGCAGTCTTATTCCGAGAAGTACGAAAATGTCTAAAAACGCTTGTATTTGTCGAAAGTGATCGTTTTTAGACGTTTCCAGCTTTCTGACCAGAATAAATTTATTTCCAGAGATATAAAATATTTTTTGTCGTGAAAAATACAGTTTTATTCCGAGAAGTACGAAAATGTCTAAAAATGCTTGTATTTGTCGAAAGTGATCGTTTTTAGACGTTTCCAGCTTTCTGACCAGAATAAATTTATTTCCAGAGATATAAAATATTTTTTGTCGTGAAAAATACAGTTTTATTCGGAGAAGTACGAAAATGCCTAAAAACGATCGTATTCGTTGAAAGTGAACGTTTTTAGACATTTCCAGCTCTCTGACGTTAATAAATTTATTTTCAAAGATATAAAATATTTTTTGTCGTGAAAAATGCAGTTTTAGTCCGAGAAGTACGAAAATGTCTAAAAACGCTTGTATTCGTCGAAAGTGGTCGTTTTTAGACGTTTCCAGCTTTCTGACCAGAATAAATTTATTTCCAGAGATATAAAATATTTTTTGTCGTGAAAAATACAGTTTTATTCGGAGAAATACGAAAATGCCTAAAAAACGCTCGTATTTGTTGAAAGTGAACGTTTTTAGACATTTCCAGCTCTCTGACGTTAATAAATTTATTTTCAAAGATATAAAATATTTTTTGTCGTGAAAAATGCAGTTTTAGTCCGAGAAGTACGAAAATGTCTAAAAACGCTTTTATTCGTCGAAAGTGGTCGTTTTTAGACGTTTCCAGCTTTCTGACCTGAATAAATTGATTTTCAGAGATAAAAAATATTTTTTGTCGTGAAAAATACAGTTTTATTCAGAGAAGTACGAAAATGCCTAAAAACGCTCGTATTCGTTGAAAGTGAACGTTTTTAGACATTTCCAGCTCTCTGACGTTAATAAATTTATTTTCAGAGATAAAAAATATTTTTTGTCGTGAAAAATGCAGTTTTAGTCCGAGAAGTACGAAAATGTCTAAAACCGCTTGTATTCGTCGAAAGTGGTCGTTTTTAGACGTTTCCAGCTTTCTGACCTGAATAAATTGATTTTCAGAGATAAAAAATATTTTTTGTCGTGAAAAATATAGTTTTATTCCGAGAAGTACAAAAATGCCTAAAAACGCTCGTATTCGTTGAAAGTGAACGTTTTTAGACATTTTCAGCTCTCTGACGTTAATAAATTTATTTTCAGAGATATAAAATATTTTTTGTCGTGAAAAATGCAGTCTTATTCCGAGAAGTACGAAAATGTCTAAAAACGCTTGTATTTGTCGAAAGTGATCGTTTTTAGACGTTTCCAGCTTTCTGACCAGAATAAATTTATTTCCAGAGATATAAAATATTTTTTGTCGTGAAAAATACAGTTTTATTCCGAGAAGTACGAAAATGTCTAAAAACGCTTGTATTTGTCGAAAGTGATCGTTTTTAGACGTTTCCAGCTTTCTGACCAGAATAAATTTATTTCCAGAGATATAAAATATTTTTTGTCGTGAAAAATACAGTTTTATTCGGAGAAGTACGAAAATGCCTAAAAACGATCGTATTCGTTGAAAGTGAACGTTTTTAGACATTTCCAGCTCTCTGACGTTAATAAATTTATTTTCAAAGATATAAAATATTTTTTGTCGTGAAAAATGCAGTTTTAGTCCGAGAAGTACGAAAATGTCTAAAAACGCTTGTATTCGTCGAAAGTGGTCGTTTTAGGACGTTTCCAGCTTTCTGACCAGAATAAATTTATTTCCAGAGATATAAAATATTTTTTGTCGTGAAAAATACAGTTTTATTCGGAGAAATACAAAAATGCCTAAAAAACGCTCGTATTTGTTGAAAGTGAACGTTTTTAGACATTTCCAGCTCTCTGACGTTAATAAATTTATTTTCAAAGATATAAAATATTTTTTGTCGTGAAAAATGCAGTTTTAGTCCGAGAAGTACGAAAATGTCTAAAAACGCTCGTATTCGTCGAAAGTGGTCGTTTTTAGACGTTTCCAGCTTTCTGACCTGAATAAATTGATTTTCAGAGATAAAAAATATTTTTTGTCGTGAAAAATACAGTTTTATTCAGAGAAGTACGAAAATGCCTAAAAACGCTCGTATTCGTTGAAAGTGAACGTTTTTAGACATTTCCAGCTCTCTGACGTTAATAAATTTATTTTCAGAGATAAAAAATATTTTTTGTCGTGAAAAATGCAGTTTTAGTCCGAGAAGTTCGAAAATGTCTAAAAACGCTTGTATTCGTCGAAAGTGGTCGTTTTTAGACGTTTCCAGCTTTCTGACCTGAATAAATTGATTTTCAGAGATAAAAAATATTTTTTGTCGTGAAAAATACAGTTTTATTCCGAGAAGTACAAAAATGCCTAAAAACGCTCGTATTCGTTGAAAGTCAACGTTTTTAGACATTTCCAGCTCTCTGACGTTAATAAATTTATTTTCAGAGATAAAAAATATTGTTTGTCGTGAAAAATGCAGTCTTATTCCGAGAAGTACGAAAATGTCTAAAAACGCTTGTATTTGTCGAAAGTGATCGTTTTTAGACGTTTCCAGCTTTCTGACCAGAATAAATTTATTTCCAGAGATATAAAATATTTTTTGTCGTGAAAAATACAGTTTTATTCGGAGAAGTACGAAAATGCCTAAAAACGCTCGTATTCGTTGAAAGTGAACGTTTTTAGACATTTCCAGCTCTCTGACGTTAATAAATTTATTTTCAAAGATATAAAATATTTTTTGTCGTGAAAAATGCAGTTTTATTCGGAGAAGTACGAAAATGTCTAAAAACGCTTGTATTCATCGAAAGTGGTCGTTTTTAGACGTTTCCAGCTTTCTGACCAGAATAAATTTATTTCCAGAGATATAAAATATTTTTTGTCGTGAAAAATACAGTTTTATTCCGAGAAGTACGAAAATGTCTAAAAACGCTTGTATTTGTCGAAAGTGATCGTTTTTAGACGTTTCCAGCTTTCTGACCAGAATAAATTTATTTCCAGAGATATAAAATATTTTTTGTCGTGAAAAATACAGTTTTATTCGGAGAAGTACGAAAATGCCTAAAAACGATCGTATTCGTTGAAAGTGAACGTTTTTAGACATTTCCAGATCTCTGACGTTAATAAATTTATTTTCAAAGATATAAAATATTTTTTGTCGTGAAAAATGCAGTTTTAGTCCGAGAAGTACGAAAATGTCTAAAAACGCTTTTATTCGTCGAAAGTGGTCGTTTTTAGACGTTTCCAGCTTTCTGACCTGAATAAATTGATTTTCAGAGATAAAAAATATTTTTTGTCGTGAAAAATACAGTTTTATTCAGAGAAGTACGAAAATGCCTAAAAACGCTCGTATTCGTTGAAAGTGAACGTTTTTAGACATTTCCAGCTCTCTGACGTTAATAAATTTATTTTCAGAGATAAAAAATATTTTTTGTCGTGAAAAATGCAGTTTTAGTCCGAGAAGTACGAAAATGTCTAAAACCGCTTGTATTCGTCGAAAGTGGTCGTTTTTAGACGTTTCCAGCTTTCTGACCTGAATAAATTGATTTTCAGAGATAAAAAATATTTTTTGTCGTGAAAAATATAGTTTTATTCCGAGAAGTACAAAAATGCCTAAAAACGCTCGTATTCGTTGAAAGTGAACGTTTTTAGACATTTTCAGCTCTCTGACGTTAATAAATTTATTTTCAGAGATATAAAATATTTTTTGTCGTGAAAAATGCAGTCTTATTCCGAGAAGTACGAAAATTTCTAAAAACGCTTGTATTTGTCGAAAGTGATCGTTTTTAGACGTTTCCAGCTTTCTGACCAGAATAAATTTATTTCCAGAGATATAAAATATTTTTTGTCGTGAAAAATACAGTTTTATTCCGAGAAGTACGAAAATGTCTAAAAACGCTTGTATTTGTCGAAAGTGATCGTTTTTAGACGTTTCCAGCTTTCTGACCAGAATAAATTTATTTCCAGAGATATAAAATATTTTTTGTCGTGAAAAATACAGTTTTATTCGGAGAAATACAAAAATGCCTAAAAAACGCTCGTATTTGTTGAAAGTGAACGTTTTTAGACATTTCCAGCTCTCTGACGTTAATAAATTTATTTTCAAAGATATAAAATATTTTTTGTCGTGAAAAATGCAGTTTTAGTCCGAGAAGTACGAAAATGTCTAAAAACGCTCGTATTCGTCGAAAGTGGTCGTTTTTAGACGTTTCCAGCTTTCTGACCTGAATAAATTGATTTTCAGAGATAAAAAATATTTTTTGTCGTGAAAAATACAGTTTTATTCAGAGAAGTACGAAAATGCCTAAAAACGCTCGTATTCGTTGAAAGTGAACGTTTTTAGACATTTCCAGCTCTCTGACGTTAATAAATTTATTTTCAGAGATAAAAAATATTTTTTGTCGTGAAAAATGCAGTTTTAGTCCGAGAAGTTCGAAAATGTCTAAAAACGCTTGTATTCGTCGAAAGTGGTCGTTTTTAGACGTTTCCAGCTTTCTGACCTGAATAAATTGATTTTCAGAGATAAAAAATATTTTTTGTCGTGAAAAATACAGTTTTATTCCGAGAAGTACAAAAATGCCTAAAAACGCTCGTATTCGTTGAAAGTCAACGTTTTTAGACATTTCCAGCTCTCTGACGTTAATAAATTTATTTTCAGAGATAAAAAATATTGTTTGTCGTGAAAAATGCAGTCTTATTCCGAGAAGTACGAAAATGTCTAAAAACGCTTGTATTTGTCGAAAGTGATCGTTTTTAGACGTTTCCAGCTTTCTGACCAGAATAAATTTATTTCCAGAGATATAAAATATTTTTTGTCGTGAAAAATACAGTTTTATTCGGAGAAGTACGAAAATGCCTAAAAACGCTCGTATTCGTTGAAAGTGAACGTTTTTAGACATTTCCAGCTCTCTGACGTTAATAAATTTATTTTCAAAGATATAAAATATTTTTTGTCGTGAAAAATGCAGTTTTATTCGGAGAAGTACGAAAATGTCTAAAAACGCTTGTATTCATCGAAAGTGGTCGTTTTTAGACGTTTCCAGCTTTCTGACCAGAATAAATTTATTTCCAGAGATATAAAATATTTTTTGTCGTGAAAAATACAGTTTTATTCCGAGAAGTACGAAAATGTCTAAAAACGCTTGTATTTGTCGAAAGTGATCGTTTTTAGACGTTTCCAGCTTTCTGACCAGAATAAATTTATTTCCAGAGATATAAAATATTTTTTGTCGTGAAAAATACAGTTTTATTCGGAGAAGTACGAAAATGCCTAAAAACGATCGTATTCGTTGAAAGTGAACGTTTTTAGACATTTCCAGATCTCTGACGTTAATAAATTTATTTTCAAAGATATAAAATATTTTTTGTCGTGAAAAATGCAGTTTTAGTCCGAGAAGTACGAAAATGTCTAAAAACGCTTGTATTCGTCGAAAGTGGTCGTTTTTAGACGTTTCCAGCTTTCTGACCTGAATAAATTGATTTTCAGAGATAAAAAATATTTTTTGTCGTGAAAAATACAGTTTTATTCAGAGAAGTACAAAAATGCCTAAAAACGCTCGTATTCGTTGAAAGTGAACGTTTTTAGACATTTCCAGCTCTCTGACGTTAATAAATTTATTTTCAGAGATATAAAATATTTTTTGTCGTGAAAAATGCAGTCTTATTCCGAGAAGTACGAAAATGTCTAAAAACGCTTGTATTTGTCGAAAGTGATCGTTTTTAGACGTTTCCAGCTTTCTGACTAGAATAAATTTATTTTCAGAGATATAAAACATTTTTTGTCGTGAAAAATACAGTTTTATTCGGAGAAGTACGAAAATGCCTAAAAACGATCGTATTCGTTGAAAGTGAACGTTTTTAGACATTTCCAGCTCTCTGACGTTAATAAATTTATTTTCAAAGATATAAAATATTTTTTGTCGTGAAAAATGCAGTTTTAGTCCGAGAAGTACGAAAATGTCTAAAAACGCTTGTATTCATCGAAAGTGGTCGTTTTTAGACGTTTCCAGCTTTCTGACCAGAATAAATTTATTTCCAGAGATATAAAATATTTTTTGTCGTGAAAAATACAGTTTTATTCGGAGAAGTACGAAAATGCCTAAAAACGATCGTATTCGTTGAAAGTGAACGTTTTTAGACATTTCCAGCTCTCTGACGTTAATAAATTTATTTTCAAAGATATAAAATATTTTTTGTCGTGAAAAATGCAGTTTTAGTCCGAGAAGTACGAAAATGTCTACAAACGATTGTATTCGTCGAAAGTGGTCGTTTTTAGACGTTTCCAGCTTTCTGACCAGAATAAATTTATTTCCAGAGATATAAAATATTTTTTGTCGTGAAAAATACAGTTTTATTCGGAGAAGTACGAAAATGCCTAAAAACGATCGTATTCGTTGAAAGTGAACGTTTTTAGACATTTCCAGCTCTCTGACGTTAATAAATTTATTTTCAGAGATATAAAATATTTTTTGTCGTGAAAAATGCAGTCTTATTCCGAGAAGTACGAAAATGTCTAAAAACGCTTGTATTTGTCGAAAGTGATCGTTTTTAGACGTTTCCAGCTTTCTGACCAGAATAAATTTATTTCCAGAGATATAAAATATTTTTTGTCGTGAAAAATACAGTTTTATTCGGAGAAGTACGAAAATGCCTAAAAACGATCGTATTCGTTGAAAGTGAACGTTTTTAGACATTTCCAGCTCTCTGACGTTAATAAATTTATTTTCAGAGATATAAAATATTTTTTGTCGTGAAAAATGCAGTCTTATTCCGAGAAGTACGAAAATGTCTAAAAACGCTTGTATTTGTCGAAAGTGATCGTTTTTAGACGTTTCCAGCTTTCTGACCAGAATAAATTTATTTCCAGAGATATAAAATATTTTTTGTCGTGAAAAATACAGTTTTATTCGGAGAAGTACGAAAATGCCTAAAAACGATCGTATTCGTTGAAAGTGAACGTTTTTAGACATTTCCAGCTCTCTGACGTTAATAAATTTATTTTCAGAGATAAAAAATATTTTTTGTCGTGAAAAATGCAGTTTTAGTCCGAGAAGTTCGAAAATGTCTAAAAACGCTTGTATTCGTCGAAAGTGGTCGTTTTTAGACGTTTCCAGCTTTCTGACATGAATAAATTGATTTTCAGAGATAAAAAATATTTTTTTTCGTGAAAAATACAGTTTTATTCCGAGAAGTACAAAAATGCCTAAAAACGCTCGTATTCGTTGAAAGTGAACGTTTTTAGACATTTCCAGCTCTCTGAAGTTAATAAATTTATTTTCAGAGATATAAAATATTTTTTGTCGTGAAAAATGCAGTCTTATTCCGAGAAGTACGAAAATGTCTAAAAACGCTTGTATTTGTCGAAAGTGATCGTTTTTAGACGTTTCCAGCTTTCTGACCAGAATAAATTTATTTCCAGAGATATAAAATATTTTTTGTCGTGAAAAATACAGTTTTATTCGGAGAAGTACGAAAATGCCTAAAAATGATCGTATTCGTTGAAAGTGAACGTTTTTAGACATTTCCAGCTCTCTGACGTTAATAAATTTATTTTCAAAGATATAAAATATTTTTTGTCGTGAAAAATGCAGTTTTAGTCCGAGAAGTACGAAAATGTCTAAAAACGCTTGTATTCGTCGAAAGTGGTCGTTTTAGGACGTTTCCAGCTTTCTGACCAGAATAAATTTATTTCCAGAGATATAAAATATTTTTTGTCGTGAAAAATACAGTTTTATTCGGAGAAATACAAAAATGCCTAAAAAACGCTCGTATTTGTTGAAAGTGAACGTTTTTAGACATTTCCAGCTCTCTGACGTTAATAAATTTATTTTCAAAGATATAAAATATTTTTTGTCGTGAAAAATGCAGTTTTAGTCCGAGAAGTACGAAAATGTCTAAAAACGCTCGTATTCGTCGAAAGTGGTCGTTTTTAGACGTTTCCAGCTTTCTGACCTGAATAAATTGATTTTCAGAGATAAAAAATATTTTTTGTCGTGAAAAATACAGTTTTATTCCGAGAAGTACAAAAATGCCTAAAAACGCTCGTATTCGTTGAAAGTCAACGTTTTTAGACATTTCCAGCTCTCTGACGTTAATAAATTTATTTTCAGAGATAAAAAATATTGTTTGTCGTGAAAAATGCAGTCTTATTCCGAGAAGTACGAAAATGTCTAAAAACGCTTGTATTTGTCGAAAGTGATCGTTTTTAGACGTTTCCAGCTTTCTGACCAGAATAAATTTATTTCCAGAGATATAAAATATTTTTTGTCGTGAAAAATACAGTTTTATTCGGAGAAGTACGAAAATGCCTAAAAACGCTCGTATTCGTTGAAAGTGAACGTTTTTAGACATTTCCAGCTCTCTGACGTTAATAAATTTATTTTCAAAGATATAAAATATTTTTTGTCGTGAAAAATGCAGTTTTATTCGGAGAAGTACGAAAATGTCTAAAAACGCTTGTATTCATCGAAAGTGGTCGTTTTTAGACGTTTCCAGCTTTCTGACCAGAATAAATTTATTTCCAGAGATATAAAATATTTTTTGTCGTGAAAAATACAGTTTTATTCCGAGAAGTACGAAAATGTCTAAAAACGCTTGTATTTGTCGAAAGTGATCGTTTTTAGACGTTTCCAGCTTTCTGACCAGAATAAATTTATTTCCAGAGATATAAAATATTTTTTGTCGTGAAAAATACAGTTTTATTCGGAGAAGTACGAAAATGCCTAAAAACGATCGTATTCGTTGAAAGTGAACGTTTTTAGACATTTCCAGATCTCTGACGTTAATAAATTTATTTTCAAAGATATAAAATATTTTTTGTCGTGAAAAATGCAGTTTTAGTCCGAGAAGTACGAAAATGTCTAAAAACGCTTGTATTCGTCGAAAGTGGTCGTTTTTAGACGTTTCCAGCTTTCTGACCTGAATAAATTGATTTTCAGAGATAAAAAATATTTTTTGTCGTGAAAAATACAGTTTTATTCAGAGAAGTACAAAAATGCCTAAAAACGCTCGTATTCGTTGAAAGTGAACGTTTTTAGACATTTCCAGCTCTCTGACGTTAATAAATTTATTTTCAGAGATATAAAATATTTTTTGTCGTGAAAAATGCAGTCTTATTCCGAGAAGTACGAAAATGTCTAAAAACGCTTGTATTTGTCGAAAGTGATCGTTTTTAGACGTTTCCAGCTTTCTGACTAGAATAAATTTATTTTCAGAGATATAAAATATTTTTTGTCGTGAAAAATACAGTTTTATTCGGAGAAGTACGAAAATGCCTAAAAACGATCGTATTCGTTGAAAGTGAACGTTTTTAGACATTTCCAGCTCTCTGACGTTAATAAATTTATTTTCAAAGATATAAAATATTTTTTGTCGTGAAAAATGCAGTTTTAGTCCGAGAAGTACGAAAATGTCTAAAAACGCTTGTATTCATCGAAAGTGGTCGTTTTTAGACGTTTCCAGCTTTCTGACCAGAATAAATTTATTTCCAGAGATATAAAATATTTTTTGTCGTGAAAAATACAGTTTTATTCGGAGAAGTACGAAAATGCCTAAAAACGATCGTATTCGTTGAAAGTGAACGTTTTTAGACATTTCCAGCTCTCTGACGTTAATAAATTTATTTTCAAAGATATAAAATATTTTTTGTCGTGAAAAATGCAGTTTTAGTCCGAGAAGTACGAAAATGTCTACAAACGCTTGTATTCGTCGAAAGTGGTCGTTTTTAGACGTTTCCAGCTTTCTGACCAGAATAAATTTATTTCCAGAGATATAAAATATTTTTTGTCGTGAAAAATACAGTTTTATTCGGAGAAGTACGAAAATGCCTAAAAACGATCGTATTCGTTGAAAGTGAACGTTTTTAGACATTTCCAGCTCTCTGACGTTAATAAATTTATTTTCAGAGATATAAAATATTTTTTGTCGTGAAAAATGCAGTCTTATTCCGAGAAGTACGAAAATGTCTAAAAACGCTTGTATTTGTCGAAAGTGATCGTTTTTAGACGTTTCCAGCTTTCTGACCAGAATAAATTTATTTCCAGAGATATAAAATATTTTTTGTCGTGAAAAATACAGTTTTATTCGGAGAAGTACGAAAATGCCTAAAAACGATCGTATTCGTTGAAAGTGAACGTTTTTAGACATTTCCAGCTCTCTGACGTTAATAAATTTATTTTCAGAGATATAAAATATTTTTTGTCGTGAAAAATGCAGTCTTATTCCGAGAAGTACGAAAATGTCTAAAAACGCTTGTATTTGTCGAAAGTGATCGTTTTTAGACGTTTCCAGCTTTCTGACCAGAATAAATTTATTTCCAGAGATATAAAATATTTTTTGTCGTGAAAAATACAGTTTTATTCGGAGAAGTACGAAAATGCCTAAAAACGATCGTATTCGTTGAAAGTGAACGTTTTTAGACATTTCCAGCTCTCTGACGTTAATAAATTTATTTTCAAAGATATAAAATATTTTTTGTCGTGAAAAATGCAGTTTTAGTCCGAGAAGTACGAAAATGTCTACAAACGCTTGTATTCGTCGAAAGTGGTCGTTTTTAGACGTTTCCAGCTTTCTGACCAGAATAAATTTATTTCCAGAGATATAAAATATTTTTTGTCGTGAAAAATACAGTTTTATTCGGAGAAGTACGAAAATGCCTAAAAACGATCGTATTCGTTGAAAGTGAACGTTTTTAGACATTTCCAGCTCTCTGACGTTAATAAATTTATTTTCAGAGATATAAAATATTTTTTGTCGTGAAAAATGCAGTCTTATTCCGAGAAGTACGAAAATGTCTAAAAACGCTTGTATTTGTCGAAAGTGATCGTTTTTAGACGTTTCCAGCTTTCTGACCAGAATAAATTTATTTCCAGAGATATAAAATATTTTTTGTCGTGAAAAATACAGTTTTATTCGGAGAAGTACGAAAATGCCTAAAAACGATCGTATTCGTTGAAAGTGAACGTTTTTAGACATTTCCAGCTCTCTGACGTTAATAAATTTATTTTCAGAGATATAAAATATTTTTTGTCGTGAAAAATGCAGTCTTATTCCGAGAAGTACGAAAATGTCTAAAAACGCTTGTATTTGTCGAAAGTGATCGTTTTTAGACGTTTCCAGCTTTCTGACCAGAATAAATTTATTTCCAGAGATATAAAATATTTTTTGTCGTGAAAAATACAGTTTTATTCGGAGAAGTACGAAAATGCCTAAAAACGATCGTATTCGTTGAAAGTGAACGTTTTTAGACATTTCCAGCTCTCTGACGTTAATAAATTTATTTTCAGAGATAAAAAATATTTTTTGTCGTGAAAAATGCAGTTTTAGTCCGAGAAGTTCGAAAATGTCTAAAAACGCTTGTATTCGTCGAAAGTGGTCGTTTTTAGACGTTTCCAGCTTTCTGACATGAATAAATTGATTTTCAGAGATAAAAAATATTTTTTTTCGTGAAAAATACAGTTTTATTCCGAGAAGTACAAAAATGCCTAAAAACGCTCGTATTCGTTGAAAGTGAACGTTTTTAGACATTTCCAGCTCTCTGAAGTTAATAAATTTATTTTCAGAGATATAAAATATTTTTTGTCGTGAAAAATGCAGTCTTATTCCGAGAAGTACGAAAATGTCTAAAAACGCTTGTATTTGTCGAAAGTGATCGTTTTTAGACGTTTCCAGCTTTCTGACCAGAATAAATTTATTTCCAGAGATATAAAATATTTTTTGTCGTGAAAAATACAGTTTTATTCGGAGAAGTACGAAAATGCCTAAAAACGATCGTATTCGTTGAAAGTGAACGTTTTTAGACATTTCCAGCTCTCTGACGTTAATAAATTTATTTTCAAAGATATAAAATATTTTTTGTCGTGAAAAATGCAGTTTTAGTCCGAGAAGTACGAAAATGTCTAAAAACGCTTGTATTCATCGAAAGTGGTCGTTTTTAGACGTTTCCAGCTTTCTGACCAGAATAAATTTATTTCCAGAGATATAAAAGATTTTTTGTCTTGAAAAATACACTTTTATTCGGAGAAGTACGAAAATGCCTAAAAACGCTCGTATTCGTTGAAAGTGAACGTTTTTAGACATTTCCAGCTCTCTGACGTTAATAAATTTATTTTCAAAGATATAAAATATTTTTTGTCGTGAAAAATGCAGTTTTAGTCCGAGAAGTACGAAAATGTCTAAAAACGCTTGTATTCGTCGAAAGTGGTCGTTTTTAGACGTTTCCAGCTTTCTGACCTGAATAAATTGATTTTCAGAGATAAAAAATATTTTTTGTCGTGAAAAATACAGTTTTATTCAGAGAAGTACGAAAATGCCTAAGAACGCTCGTATTCGTTGAAAGTGAACGTTTTTAGACATTTCCAGCTCTCTGACGTTAATAAATTTATTTTCAGAGATAAAAAATATTTTTTGTCGTGAAAAATGCAGTTTTAGTCCGAGAAGTACGAAAATGTCTAAAAACGCTTGTATTCGTCGAAAGTGGTCGTTTTTAGACGTTTCCAGCTTTCTGACCTGAATAAATTGATTTTCAGAGATAAAAAATATTTTTTGTCGTGAAAAATACAGTTTTATTCCGAGAAGTACAAAAATGCCTAAAAACGCTCGTATTCGTTGAAAGTCAACGTTTTTAGATATTTCCAGCTCTCTGACGTTAATGAATTTATTTTCAGAGATATAAAATATTTTTTGTCGTGAAAAATGCAGTCTTATTCCGAGAAGTACGAAAATGTCTAAAAACGCTTGTATTTGTCGAAAGTGATCGTTTTTAGACGTTTCCAGCTTTCTGACCAGAATAAATTTATTTCCAGAGATATAAAATATTTTTTGTCGTGAAAAATACAGTTTTATTCGGAGAAGTACGAAAATGCCTAAAAACGCTCGTATTCGTTGAAAGTGAACGTTTTTAGACATTTCCAGCTCTCTGACGTTAATAAATTTATTTTCAAAGATATAAAATATTTTTTGTCGTGAAAAATGCAGTTTTAGTCCGAGAAGTACGAAAATGTCTAAAAACGCTTGTATTCGTCGAAAGTGGTCGTTTTTAGACGTTTCCAGCTTTCTGACCTGAATAAATTGATTTTCAGAGATAAAAAATATTTTTTGTCGTGAAAAATACAGTTTTATTCAGAGAAGTACAAAAATGCCTAAAAACGCTCGTATTCGTTGAAAGTGAACGTTTTTAGACATTTCCAGCTCTCTGACGTTAATAAATTTATTTTCAGAGATATAAAATATTTTTTGTCGTGAAAAATGCAGTCTTATTCCGACAAGTACGAAAATGTCTAAAAACGCTTGTATTTGTCGAAAGTGATCGTTTTTAGACGTTTCCAGCTTTCTGACTAGAATAAATTTATTTTCAGAGATATAAAATATTTTTTGTCGTGAAAAATACAGTTTTATTCGGAGAAGTACGAAAATGCCTTAGAACGATAGTATGCGTTGAAAGTGAACGTTTTTAGACATTTCCAGCTCTCTGACGTTAATAAATTTATTTTCAGAGATACAAAATATTTTTTGTCGTGAAAAATGCAGTCTTATTCCGAGAAGTACAAAAATGTCTAAAAACGCTTGTATTTGTCGAAAGTGATCGTTTTTAGACGTTTCCAGCTTTCTGACCAGAATAAATTTATTTCCAGAGATATAAAATATTTTTTGTCGTGAAAAATACAGTTTTATTCGGAGAAGTACGAAAATGCCTAAAAACGATCGTATTCGTTGAAAGTGAACGTTTTTAGACATTTCCAGCTCTCTGACGTTAATAAATTTATTTTCAAAGATATAAAATATTTTTTGTCGTGAAAAATGCAGTTTTAGTCCGAGAAGTACGAAAATGTCTAAAAACGCTTGTATTCATCGAAAGTGGTCGTTTTTAGACGTTTCCAGCTTTCTGACCAGAATAAATTTATTTCCAGAGATATAAAATATTTTTTGTCGTGAAAAATACAGTTTTATTCGGAGAAGTACGAAAATGCCTAAAAACGATCGTATTCGTTGAAAGTGAACGTTTTTAGACATTTCCAGCTCTCTGACGTTAATAAATTTATTTTCAAAGATATAAAATATTTTTTGTCGTGAAAAATGCAGTTTTAGTCCGAGAAGTACGAAAATGTCTAAAAACGCTTGTATTCGTCGAAAGTGGTCGTTTTTAGACGTTTCCAGCTTTCTGACCTGAATAAATTGATTTTCAGAGATAAAAAATATTTTTTGTCGTGAAAAATACAGTTTTATTCCGAGAAGTACGAAAATGTCTAAAAACGCTTGTATTCGTTGAAAGTGATCGTTTTTAGACGTTTCCAGCTTTCTGACCAGAATAAATTTATTTCCAGAGATATAAAATATTTTTTGTCGTGAAAAATACAGTTTTATTCGGAGAAGTACGAAAATGCCTAAAAACGATCGTATTCGTTGAAAGTGAACGTTTTTAGACATTTCCAGCTCTCTGACGTTAATAAATTTATTTTCAAAGATATAAAATATTTTTTGTCGTGAAAAATGCAGTTTTAGTCCGAGAAGTACGAAAATGTCTACAAACGCTTGTATTCGTCGAAAGTGATCGTTTTTAGACGTTTCCAGCTTTCTGACCAGAATAAATTTATTTCCAGAGATATAAAATATTTTTTGTCGTGAAAAATACAGTTTTATTCGGAGAAGTACGAAAATGCCTAAAAACGATCGTATTCGTTGAAAGTGAACGTTTTTAGACATTTCCAGCTCTCTGACGTTAATAAATTTATTTTCAGAGATATAAAATATTTTTTGTCGTGAAAAATGCAGTCTTATTCCGAGAAGTACGAAAATGTCTAAAAACGCTTGTATTTGTCGGAAGTGATCGTTTTTAGACGTTTCCAGCTTTCTGACCAGAATAAATTGATTTTCAGAGATAAAAAATATTTTTTGTCGTGAAAAATACAGTTTTATTCCGAGAAGTACAAAAATGCCTAAAAACGCTCGTATTCGTTGAAAGTTAACGTTTTTAGACATTTCCAGCTCTCTGACGTTAATAAATTTATTTTCAGAGATATCAAATATTTTTTGTCGTGAAAAATGCAGTTTTAGTCCGATAAGTACGAAAATGTCTAAAAACGCTTGTATTCGTCGAAAGTGGTCGTTTTTAGACGTTTCCAGCTTTCTGACCAGAATAAATTTATTTCCAGAGATATAAAATATTTTTTGTCGTGAAAAATACAGTTTTATTCGGAGAAGTACGAAAATGCCTAAAAACGCTCGTATTCGTTGAAAGTGAACGTTTTTAGACATTTCCAGCTCTCTGACGTTAATAAATTTATTTTCAAAGATATAAAATATTTTTTGTCGTGAAAAATGCAGTTTTAGTCCGAGAAGTACGAAAATGTCTAAAAACGCTTGTATTCGTCGAAAGTGGTCGTTTTTAGACGTTTCCAGCTTTCTGACCTGAATAAATTGATTTTCAGAGATAAAAAATATTTTTTGTCGTGAAAAATACAGTTTTATTCAGAGAAGTACGAAAATGCCTAAAAACGCTCGTATTCGTTGAAAGTGAACGTTTTTAGACATTTCCAGCTCTCTGACGTTAATAAATTTATTTTCAGAGATATAAAATATTTTTTGTCGTGAAAAATGCAGTCTTATCCCGAGAAGTACGAAAATGTCTAAAAACGCTTGTATTTGTCGAAAGTGATCGTTTTTAGACGTTTCCAGCTTTCTGACCAGAATAAATTAATTTCCAGAGATATAAAATTTTTTTGTCGTGAAAAATACAGTTTTATTCGGGGAAGTACGAAAATGCCTAAAAACGATCGTATTCGTTGAAAGTGAACGTTTTTAGACATTTCCAGCTCTCTGACGTTAATAAATTTATTTTCAAAGATATAAAATATTTTTTGTCGTGAAAAATGCAGTTTTAGTCCGAGAAGTACGAAAATGTCTAAAAACGCTTGTATTCGTCGAAAGTGGTCGTTTTTAGACGTTTCCAGCTTTCTGACCAGAATAAATTTATTTCCAGAGATATAAAATATTTTTTGTCGTGAAAAATACAGTTTTATTCGGAGAAGTACGAAAATGCCTAAAAACGCTCGTATTCGTTAAAAGTGAACGTTTTTAGACATTTCCAGCTCTCTGACGTTAATAAATTTATTTTCAAAGATATAAAATATTTTTTGTCGTGAAAAATGCAGTTTTAGTCCGAGAAGTACGAAAATGTCTAAAAACGCTTGCATTCGTCGAAAGTGGTCGTTTTTAGACGTTTCCAGCTTTCTGACCTGAATAAATTGATTTTCAGAGATAAAAAATATTTTTTGTCGTGAAAAATACAGTTTTATTCAGAGAAGTACGAAAATGCCTAAAAACGCTCGTATTCGTTGAAAGTGAACGTTTTTAGACATTTCCAGCTCTCTGACGTTAATAAATTTATTTTCAGAGATAAAAATTATTTTTTGTCGTGAAAAATGCAGTTTTAGTCCGAGAAGTACGAAAATGTCTAAAAACGCTTGTATTTGTCGAAAGTGGTCGTTTTTAGACATTTCCAGCTTTCTGGCCTGAATAAATTGATTTTCAGAGATAAAAAATATTTTTTGTCGTGAAAAATACAGTTTTATTCCGAGAAGTACAAAAATGCCTAAAAACTCTCGTATTCGTTGAAAGTGAACGTTTTTAGACATTTCCAGCTCTCTGACGTTAATAAATTTATTTTCAGAGATATAAAATATTTTTTGTCGTGAAAAATGCAGTCTTATTCCGAGAAGTACGAAAATGTCTAAAAACGCTTGTATTTGTCGAAAGTGATCGTTTTTAGACGTTTCCAGCTTTCTGACCAGAATAAATTTATTTCCAGAGATATAAAAATTTTTTGTCGTGAAAAATACAGTTTTATTCGGAGAAGTACGAAAATGCCTAAAAACGATCGTATTCGTTGAAAGTGAACGTTTTTAGACATTTCCAGCTCTCTGACGTTAATAATTTTATTTTCAAAGATATAAAATATTTTTTGTCGTGAAAAATGCAGTTTTAGTCCGAGAAGTACGAAAATGTCTAAAAACGCTTGTATTCGTCGAAAGTGGTCGTTTTTAGACGTTTCCAGCTTTCTGACCAGAATAAATTTATTTCCAGAGATATAAAATATTTTTTGTCGTGAAAAATACAGTTTTATTCGGAGAAGTACGAAAATGCCTAAAAACGCTCGTATTCGTTGAAAGTGAACGTTTTTAGACATTTCCAGCTCTCTGACGTTAATAAATTTATTTTCAAAGATATAAAATATTTTTTGTCGTGAAAAATGCAGTTTTAGTCCGAGAAGTACGAAAATGTCTAAAAACGCTTGTATTCGTCGAAAGTGGTCGTTTTTAGACGTTTCCAGCTTTCTGACCTGAATAAATTGATTTTCAGAGATAAAAAATATTTTTTGTCGTGAAAAATACAGTTTTATTCAGAGAAGTACGAAAATGCCTAAAAACGCTCGTATTCGTTGAAAGTGAACGTTTTTAGACATTTCCAGCTCTCTGACGTTAATAAATTTATTTTCAGAGATAAAAAATATTTTTTGTCGTGAAAAATGCAGTTTTAGTCCGAGAAGTACGAAAATGTCTAAAAACGCTTGTATTCGTCGAAAGTGGTCGTTTTTAGACGTTTCCAGCTTTCTGGCCTGAATAAATTGATTTTCAGAGATAACAAATATTTTTTGTCGTGAAAAATACAGTTTTATTCAGAGAAGTACGAAAATGCCTAAAAACGCTCGTATTCGTTGAAAGTGAACGTTTTTAGACATTTCCAGCTCTCTGACGTTAATAAATTTATTTTCAGAGATAAAAAATATTTTTTGTCGTGAAAAATGCAGTTTTAGTCCGAGAAGTACGAAAATGTCTAAAAACGCTTGTATTCGTCGAAAGTGGTCGTTTTTAGACGTTTCCAGCTTTCTGACCTGAATAAATTGATTTTCAGAGATAAAAAATATTTTTTGTCGTGAAAAATACAGTTTTATTCCGAGAAGTACAAAAATGCCTAAAAACGCTCGTATTCGTTGAAAGTGAACGTTTTTAGACATTTCCAGCTCTCTGACGTTAATAAATTTATTTTCAGAGATATAAAATATTTTTTGTCGTGAAAAATGCAGTCTTATTCCGAGAAGTACGAAAATGTCTAAAAACGCTTGTATTTGTCGGAAGTGATCGTTTTTAGACGTTTCCAGCTTTCTGACCAGAATAAATTGATTTTCAGAGATAAAAAATATTTTTTGTCGTGAAAAATACAGTTTTATTCCGAGAAGTACAAAAATGCCTAAAAACGCTCGTATTCGTTGAAAGTGAACGTTTTTAGACATTTCCAGCTCTCTGACGTTAATAAATTTATTTTCAGAGATATCAAATATTATTTGTCGTGAAAAATGCAGTTTTAGTCCGATAAGTACGAAAATGTCTAAAAACGCTTGTATTCGTCGAAAGTGGTCGTTTTTAGACGTTTCCAGCTTTCTGACCAGAATAAATTTATTTCCAGAGATATAAAATATTTTTTGTCGTGAAAAATACAGTTTTATTCGGAGAAGTACGAAAATGCCTAAAAACGCTCGTATTCGTTAAAAGTGAACGTTTTTAGACATTTCCAGCTCTCTGACGTTAATAAATTTATTTTCAAAGATATAAAATATTTTTTGTCGTGAAAAATGCAGTTTTAGTCCGAGAAGTACGAAAATGTCTAAAAACGCTTGCATTCGTCGAAAGTGGTCGTTTTTAGACGTTTCCAGCTTTCTGACCTGAATAAATTGATTTTCAGAGATAAAAAATATTTTTTGTCGTGAAAAATACAGTTTTATTCAGAGAAGTACGAAAATGCCTAAAAACGCTCGTATTCGTTGAAAGTGAACGTTTTTAGACATTTCCAGCTCTCTGACGTTAATAAATTTATTTTCAGAGATAAAAATTATTTTTTGTCGTGAAAAATGCAGTTTTAGTCCGAGAAGTACGAAAATGTCTAAAAACGCTTGTATTTGTCGAAAGTGGTCGTTTTTAGACGTTTCCAGCTTTCTGGCCTGAATAAATTGATTTTCAGAGATAAAAAATATTTTTTGTCGTGAAAAATACAGTTTTATTCCGAGAAGTACAAAAATGCCTAAAAACTCTCGTATTCGTTGAAAGTGAACGTTTTTAGACATTTCCAGCTCTCTGACGTTAATAAATTTATTTTCAGAGATATAAAATATTTTTTGTCGTGAAAAATGCAGTCTTATTCCGAGAAGTACGAAAATGTCTAAAAACGCTTGTATTTGTCGAAAGTGATCGTTTTTAGACGTTTCCAGCTTTCTGACCAGAATAAATTTATTTCCAGAGATATAAAAATTTTTTGTCGTGAAAAATACAGTTTTATTCGGAGAAGTACGAAAATGCCTAAAAACGATCGTATTCGTTGAAAGTGAACGTTTTTAGACATTTCCAGCTCTCTGACGTTAATAATTTTATTTTCAAAGATATAAAATATTTTTTGTCGTGAAAAATGCAGTTTTAGTCCGAGAAGTACGAAAATGTCTAAAAACGCTTGTATTCGTCGAAAGTGGTCGTTTTTAGACGTTTCCAGCTTTCTGACCAGAATAAATTTATTTCCAGAGATATAAAATATTTTTTGTCGTGAAAAATACAGTTTTATTCGGAGAAGTACGAAAATGCCTAAAAACGCTCGTATTCGTTGAAAGTGAACGTTTTTAGACATTTCCAGCTCTCTGACGTTAATAAATTTATTTTCAAAGATATAAAATATTTTTTGTCGTGAAAAATGCAGTTTTAGTCCGAGAAGTACGAAAATGTCTAAAAACGCTTGTATTCGTCGAAAGTGGTCGTTTTTAGACGTTTCCAGCTTTCTGACCTGAATAAATTGATTTTCAGAGATAAAAAATATTTTTTGTCGTGAAAAATACAGTTTTATTCAGAGAAGTACGAAAATGCCTAAAAACGCTCGTATTCGTTGAAAGTGAACGTTTTTAGACATTTCCAGCTCTCTGACGTTAATAAATTTATTTTCAGAGATAAAAAATATTTTTTGTCGTGAAAAATGCAGTTTTAGTCCGAGAAGTACGAAAATGTCTAAAAACGCTTGTATTCGTCGAAAGTGGTCGTTTTTAGACGTTTCCAGCTTTCTGGCCTGAATAAATTGATTTTCAGAGATAACAAATATTTTTTGTCGTGAAAAATACAGTTTTATTCAGAGAAGTACGAAAATGCCTAAAAACGCTCGTATTCGTTGAAAGTGAACGTTTTTAGACATTTCCAGCTCTCTGACGTTAATAAATTTATTTTCAGAGATAAAAAATATTTTTTGTCGTGAAAAATGCAGTTTTAGTCCGAGAAGTACGAAAATGTCTAAAAACGCTTGTATTCGTCGAAAGTGGTCGTTTTTAGACGTTTCCAGCTTTCTGACCTGAATAAATTGATTTTCAGAGATAAAAAATATTTTTTGTCGTGAAAAATACAGTTTTATTCCGAGAAGTACAAAAATGCCTAAAAACGCTCGTATTCGTTGAAAGTGAACGTTTTTAGACATTTCCAGCTCTCTGACGTTAATAAATTTATTTTCAGAGATATAAAATATTTTTTGTCGTGAAAAATGCAGTCTTATTCCGAGAAGTACGAAAATGTCTAAAAACGCTTGTATTTGTCGGAAGTGATCGTTTTTAGACGTTTCCAGCTTTCTGACCAGAATAAATTGATTTTCAGAGATAAAAAATATTTTTTGTCGTGAAAAATACAGTTTTATTCCGAGAAGTACAAAAATGCCTAAAAACGCTCGTATTCGTTGAAAGTGAACGTTTTTAGACATTTCCAGCTCTCTGACGTTAATAAATTTATTTTCAGAGATATCAAATATTATTTGTCGTGAAAAATGCAGTTTTAGTCCGATAAGTACGAAAATGTCTAAAAACGCTTGTATTCGTCGAAAGTGGTCGTTTTTAGACGTTTCCAGCTTTCTGACCAGAATAAATTTATTTCCAGAGATATAAAATATTTTTTGTCGTGAAAAATACAGTTTTATTCGGAGAAGTACGAAAATGCCTAAAAACGCTCGTATTCGTTGAAAGTGAACGTTTTTAGACATTTCCAGCTCTCTGACGTTAATAAATTTATTTTCAAAGATATAAAATATTTTTTGTCGTGAAAAATGCAGTTTTAGTCCGAGAAGTACGAAAATGTCTAAAAACGCTTGTATTCGTCGAAAGTGGTCGTTTTTAGACGTTTCCAGCTTTCTGACCTGAATAAATTGATTTTCAGAGATAAAAATCTTTTTTGTCGTGAAAAATACAGTTTTATTCAGAGAAGTACGAAAATGCCTAAAAACGCTCGTATTCGTTGAAAGTGAACGTTTTTAGACATTTCCAGCTCTCTGACGTTAATAAATTTATTTTCAGAGATATCAAATATTATTTGTCGTGAAAAATGCAGTTTTAGTCCGATAAGTACGAAAATGTCTAAAAACGCTTGTATTCGTCGAAAGTGGTCGTTTTTAGACGTTTCCAGCTTTCTGACCAGAATAAATTTATTTCCAGAGATATAAAATATTTTTTGTCGTGAAAAATACAGTTTTATTCCGAGAAGTACAAAAATGCCTAAAAACGCTCGTATTCGTTGAAAGTGAATTATTTTTAACATTTTTAAGAAAAAATACTAATATCCTTTAAAATCTCTTCATTAAAACTATCTAATAATAAACTATTGTTTCAAATATGATGCCCCTATTTTTATGAAAAAATTCTAAAATCGTTTAAAATCTCTTCATTGACATTAGGTGAAATAAACTAAAGAAATATTCGAGTTTAAATATTTTTCAAATGGTATAAAAATTATTTACAACGTGCATAAATATAGATATCTATTGTTTCAAATATGATGCCCCTTTTTTATGAAAAAATACTAAAATCATCTAAGATCTCTTCAATGATGTCAGTTCAAATAAACTCAAGAAATATTGGAGTTTAAATATTTTTCAAACGGTAGAAAAATGATTTACAAAGTGCATAAATATATATATATGGATTGTTTCAAATATGATGCCCTTATTTTTATGAAAAATACTGAAATCGTCTAAAATCTCTTCGTTGACATTAGTTCAAATAAACTAAAGAAATATTCTAGTTGAAATATTTTTCAAACGGTAGAAAAATGATTTACAACGTGCATAAATATAGATATCGATTTTTTCACATATGATGCCCTTATTTTTATGAGAAAATACTGAAATCGTCTAAAATCTCTGGTTGACATTAGTTAAAATAAACGAAAGAAATATTGCAGTTTAAATATTTTTCAAACGGTATAAAAATGTATTACAAGGTGCATAAATATATATATCGATTGCTTCAAATATGATGCCCTTATTTTTCAGAAAAAATACTAATATCCTTTAAAATCTCTTCATTAAAATTAGGTCAAATAAACTACAGAAATATTCTAGTTTAAACATTATTCAAACGGTAGTAAAATGATTTACAACGTGCATAAATATAGATATGGATTGTTTCAAATATTATGCCCTTATTATTATGAAAAAATACAAAAATCATTTAAAATCTCTTCATTGACATTAGTTCACATAAACAAAAGAAATATTCCAGTTGTAATATTTTTCAAACGGTAGAAAAATGATTTAGCACGTGCATAAATATAGATATCTATTGTTTCAAATATGATGCCCCTTTTTTATGAAAAAATACTAAAATCATCTAAGATCTCTTCAATGTTGTCAGTTCAAATAAAGTAAAGAAATATTGGAGTTTAAATATTTTTCAAACGGTAGAAAAATGTATTAAAACGTGCATAAATATATATATCGATTGTTTCAAATATGATGCCCTTATTTTTCAGATAAAATACTAATATCCTTTAAAATCTCTTCATTAAAATTAGGTTAAATAAACTACAGAAATATCCTAGTTTAAACATTATTCAAACGGTAGAAAAATGATTTACAACGTGCATAAATATAGATGTCGCTTGTTTCAAATATGATGCCTTTATTATTATGAAAAAATACAAAAATCGTTTGAAATCACTTCATTGACCTTAGGTCAAATAAACTACAGAAATATTGGAGTTTAAATATTTTTCAAACGGTATAAAAATGTATTACAACGTGCATAATTATATATATCGATTATTTCAAATTTGATGACCTTATTTTTAAGAAAAAATACTAATATCCTTTAAAATCTCTTCATTAAAATTAGGTCAAATAAACTACAGAAATATCCTAGTTTAAACATTGTTCAAACGGTAGTAAAATGATTTACAACGTGCATAAATATAGATATCGATTTTTTCACATATGATGCCCTTATTTTTATGAAAAAATACTGAAATCGTCTAAAATCTCTGGTTGACATTAGTTCAAGTAAACTAAAGAAATATTGCAGTTTAAATATTTTTCAAACGGTAGAAAATTGATGTAGAACGTGCATAAATATAGATGTCGGTTGTTACAAATATGATGCCCTTATTTTTCAGAAAAAATACTAATATCCTTTAAAATCTCTTCATTAAAATTAGGTCAAATAAACTACAGAAATATCCTAGTTTAAACATTATTCAAACGGTAGTAAAATGATTTACAACGTGCATAAATATAGATATCGATTTTTTCACATATGATGCCCTTATTCTTATGAAAAAATACTGAAATCGTCTAAAATCTCTGGTTGACATTAGTTCAAGTAAACTAAAGAAATATTGCAGTTTAAATATTTTTCAAACGGTAGAAAATTGACTTAGAACGTGCATAAATATATATGTCGGTTGTTACAAATATGATGCCCTTATTTTTATGAAAAAATACTATTATCGTTTAGAATCTCTTTATTGATATCAGGTCAAATAAACTAAAGAAATATTGGATTTTAAAGACTTTTCAAACGGTAGAAAATGATTTACAGCGTGTATAAATATAGATATCGATTGTTTCAAATATGATGCCCTTATTTTTCAGAAAAAATACTAATATCCTTTAAAATCTCTTCATTAAAATTAGGTCAAATAAACTACAGAAATATCCCAGTTTAAACATTATTCAAACGGTAGAAAAATGCTTTACAACGTGCATAAATATAGATGTCGCTTGTTTCAAATATGATGCCTTTATTATTATGAAAAATTACAAAAATCGTTTGAAATCACTTCATTGACCTTAGGTCAAATAAACTACAGAAATATTGGAGTTTAAATATTTTTCAAACGGTATAATAATGTATTACAACGTGCATAAATATAGATATCGATTGTTTCAAATATTATGCCCTTATTATTATGAAAAAATACAAAAATCATTTAAAATCTCTTCATTGACATTAGTTCACATAAACTAAAGAAATATTCCAGTTGTAATATTTTTCAAACGGTAGAAAAATGATTTAGCACGTGCATAAATATAGATATTTATTGTTTCAAATATGATGCCCCTTTTTATGAAAAAATACTAAAATCATCTAAGATCTCTTCAATGATGTCAGTTCAAATAGAGTAAAGAAATATTGGAGTTTAAATATTTTTCAAACGGTAGAAAAATGTATTAAAACGTGCATAAATAAATATATCGATTGTTTCAAATATGATGCCCTTATTTTTCAGATAAAATACTAATATCCTTTAAAATCTCTTCATTAAAATTAGGTCAAATAAACTACAGAAATATCCTAGTTTAAACATTATTCAAACGGTATAAAAATGTATTACAACGTGCATAATTATATATATCGATTATTTCAAATATGATGCCCTTATTTTTAAGAAAAAATACTAATATCCTTTAAAATCTCTTCATTAAAACTATCTAATAATAAACTATTGTTTCAAATATGATGCCCCTATTTTTATGAAAAAATTCTAAAATCGTTTAAAATCTCTTCATTGACATTAGGTCAAATAAACTAAAGAAATATTCGAGTTTAAATATTTTTGAAATGGTATAAAAATTATTTACAACGTGCACAAATATAGATATCTATTGTTTCAAATATGATGCCCCTTTTTTATGAAAAAATACTAATATCCTTTAAAATCTCTTCATTAAAATTATCTAATAATAATCTACTGTTTCATATATGATGCCCCTATATTTTTGAAAAAATACTAAAATCGTTTAAAATCTCTTCATTGACATTAGGTCAAATAAACTAAAGAAATATTCGAGTTTAAATATTTTTCAAATGGTATAAAAATTATTTACAACGTGCATAAATATAGATATCTATTGTTTCAAATATGATGCCCCTATTTTTATGAAAAAATACTAAAATCGTTTAAAATCTCTTCATTGACGTTAGGTCAAATAAACTAAAGAAATATTCTGGTTTAAAAATTTTTCAAACGGTAGAAGAAATATCTATAACGTGCATAAATATATATATCGATTGTTTCACATATGATGCCCTTATTTTTATTAAAAAATACTAAAATCATCTAAGATCTCTTCAATGATGTCAGTTCAAATAAACTAAAGAAATATTGCAGTTTAAATATTTTTCAAACGGTAGAAAATTGATTTAGAACGTGCATAAATATAGATGTCGGTTGTTACAAATATGATGCCCTTATTTTTCAGAAAAAATACTAATATCCTTTAAAATCTCTTCATTAAAATTAGGTCAAATAAACTACAGAAATATCCTAGTTTAAACATTATTCAACCGGTAGTAAAATGATTTACAACGTGCATAAATATAGATATCGATTTTTTCACATATGATGCCCTTATTTTTATTAAAAAATACTAAAATCATCTAAGATCTCTTCAATGATGTCAGTTCAAATAAACTAAAGAAATATTGGAGTTTAAATATTTTTCAAAAGGTAGAAAAATCATCTACAACATGCATAAATATATATATCCATTGTTTCAAATATGATGGCCTTATTTTTATGAAAAATACTGAAATCGTCTAAAATCTCTTCGTTGACATTAGTTCAAGTAAACTAAAGAAATATAGGAGCTTAAATATTTTTCAAACGGTAGAAAAATGATTTAAAACGTGCATAAATATAGATATCGATTTTTTCACATATGATGCCCTTATTTTTATGAAAAAATACTGAAATCATCTAAAATCTCTGGTTGACATTAGTTCAAGTAAACTAAAGAAATATTCTAGTTGTAATATTTTTCAAACGGTAGAAAAGTGATTTAGCACGTGCATAAATATAGATATCTATTGTTTCAAATATGATGCCCCTATTTTTATGAAAAAATACTAAAATCGTTTAAAATCTCTTCATTGACATTAGGTCAAATAAACTAAAGAAATATTCTGGTTTAAATATTTTTCAAACGGTAGAAAAAATATCTATAACGTGCATAAATATATATATTGATTGTTGCAAATATGATGCCCTTATTTGTATGAAAAATACTGAAATCGTCTAAAATCTCTTCGTTGACATTAGTTCCAGTAAACTAAAGAAATATTCTAGTTGAAATATTTTTCAAACGGTAGAAAAATAATTTACAACGTGCATAAATATAGATATCGATTGTTTCACATATGGTGCCCTTATTTTTATTAAAAAATACTAAAATCATCTAAAATCCTTCATTGTTGTTAGTTCAAATAAAATAAAGAAATATTGGTGTTTAAATATTTTTCAAAAGGTAGAAAAACCATCTACAACGTGCACAAATATATATATCGATTGTTTCAAATATGATGCCATTATTTTTATGAAAAATACTGAAATCGTCTAAAATCTCTTCGTTGACATTAGTTCAAGTAAACTAAAGAAATATTGCAGTTTAAATGTTTTTCAAAAGGTAGAAAATTGATTTAGAACGTGCATAAATATAGATGTCGGTTGTTACAAATATGATGCCCTTATTTTTATGAAAAAATACTATTATCGTTTAGAATCTCTTTATTGATATCAGGTCAAATAAACTAAAGAAATATTGGATTTTAAAGATTTTTCAAACGGTAGAAAAATCATTTACATAGTGCATAAATATATATATCGATTGTTTCAAATATGATGCCCTTATTTTTATGAAAAATACTGAAATCCTTTAAAATCTCTTCATTGACATTAGGTCAAATAAACTAAAGAAATATTCTAGTTTAAAAATTTTTCACACGGTAGAAAAAATATTTACAACATACATAAATATATATATCGATTGTTTCAAATATGATGCCATTATTTTTATGAAAAATACTGAAATCGTCTAAAATCTCTTCGTTGACATTAGTTCAAGTAAACTAAAGAAATATTGGAGTTTAAATATTTTTTAAACGGTACAAAAATGTATTACAACTTGCATAAATATATATATCGATTGTATCAAATCTGATGCCCTTATTTTTATGAAAAATACTGAAATCGTCTAAAATCTCTTCGTTGACATTAGTTCAAGTACACTACAGAAATATTCTATTTTAAACATTTTGCAAACGGTAGTAAAATGATTTACAACGTGCATAAATATAGATATCGATTGATTCACATATGATGCCCTTATTTTTATTATAAAATACTAAAATCATCTAAAATCCTTCATTGTTGTTAGTTCAAATAAAATAAAGAAATATTGGTGTTTAAATATTTTTCAAAATGTAGAAAAACCATCTACAACGTGCACAAATATATATATCGATTGTTTCAAATATGATGCCATTATTTTTATGAAAAATACTGAAATCGTCTAAAATCTCTTCGTTGACATTAGTTCAAGTAAACTAAAGAAATATTCTAGTTGAAATATTTTTCAAATGGTATAAAAATTATTTACAACGTGCATAAATATAGATATCGATTTTTTCACATATGATGCCCTTATTTTTATGAAAAAATACTGAAATCGTCTAAAATCTCTGGTTGACATTAGTTCAAGTAAACTAAAGAAATATTGCAGTTTAAATATTTTTCAAACGGTAGAAAATTGATTTAGAACGTGCATAAATATAGATGTCGGTTGTTACAAATATGATGCCCTTATTTTTATGAAAAAATACTATTATCGTTTAGAATCTCTTTATTGATATCAGGTCAAATAAACTAAAGAAATATTGGATTTTAAAGACTTTTCAAACGGTAGAAAATGATTTACAGCGTGTATAAATATAGATATCGATTGTTTCAAATATGATGCCCTTATTTTTCAGAAAAAATACTAATATCCTTTAAAATCTCTTCATTAAAATTAGGTCAAATAAACTACAGAAATATCCCAGTTTAAACATTATTCAAACGGTAGAAAAATGCTTTACAACGTGCATAAATATAGATGTCGCTTGTTTCAAATATGATGCCTTTATTATTATGAAAAATTACAAAAATCGTTTGAAATCACTTCATTGACCTTAGGTCAAATAAACTACAGAAATATTGGAGTTTAAATATTTTTCAAACGGTATAAAAATGTATTACAACGTGCATAATTATATATATCGATTATTTCAAATATGATGCCCTTATTTTTAAGACAAAATACTAATATCCTTTAAAATCTCTTCATTAAAACTATCTAATAATAAACTATTGTTTCAAATATGATGCCCCTATTTTTATGAAAAAATTCTAAAATCGTTTAAAATCTCTTAATTGACATTAGGTGAAATAAACTAAAGAAATATTCCAGTTGTAATATTTTTCAAACGGTAGAAAAATGATTTAGCACGTGCATAAATATAGATATCTATTGTTTCAAATATGATGCCCCTTTTTTATGAAAAAATACTAAAATCATCTAAGATCTCTTCAATGATGTCAGTTCAAATAAAGTAAAGAAATATTGGAGTTTAAATATTTTTCAAACGGTAGAAAAATGTATTAAAACGTGCATAAATATATATATCGATTGTTTCAAATATGATGCCCTTATTTTTCAGATAAAATACTAATATCCTTTAAAATCTCTTCATTAAAATTAGGTTAAATAAACTACAGAAATATCCTAGTTTAAACATTATTCAAACGGTAGAAAAATGATTTACAACGTGCATAAATATAGATGTCGCTTGTTTCAAATATGATGCCTTTATTATTATGAAAAAATACAAAAATCGTTTGAAATCACTTCATTGACCTTAGGTCAAATAAACTACAGAAATATTGGAGTTAAAATATTTTTCAAACGGTATAAAAATGTATTACAACGTGCATAATTATATTTATCGATTATTTCATATTTGATGACCTTATTTTTAAGAAAAAATACTAATATCCTTTAAAATCTCTTCATTAAAACTATCTAATAATAAACTATTGTTTCAAATATGATGCCCCTATTTTTATGAAAAAATTCTAAAATCGTTTAAAATCTCTTCATTGACATTAGGTCAAATAAACTAAAGAAATATTCGAGTTTAAATATTTTTCAAATGGTATAAAAATTATTTACAACGTGCACAAATATAGATATCTATTGTTACAAATATTATGCCCTTATTTTTCAGAAAAAATACTAATATCCTTTAAAATCTCTTCATTAAAATTAGCTCAAATAAACTACAGAAATATCCTAGTTTAAACATTATTCAAACGGTAGTAAAATGATTTACAACGTGCATAAATATAGATATCGATTTTTTCACATATGATGCCCTTATTTTTATGAAAAAATACTGAAATCGTCTAAAATCTCTGGTTGACATTAGTTCAAATAAACTAAAGAAATATTCGAGTTTAAATATTTTTCAAATGGTATAAAAATTATTTACAACGTGCATAAATATAGATATCTATTGTTTCAAATATGATGCCCCTATTTTTATGAAAATATACTAAAATCGTTTAAAATCTCTTCATTGACGTTAGGTCAAATAAACTAAAGAAATATTCTGGTTTAAAAATTTTTCAAACGGTAGAAGAAATATCTATAACGTGCATAAATATATATATCGATTGTTTCACATATGATGCCATTATTTTTATGAAAAATACTGAAATCGTCTAAAATCTCTTCGTTGACATTAGTTCAAGTAAACTAAAGAAATATTGCAGTTTAAATGTTTTTCAAAAGGTAGAAAATTGATTTAGAACGTGCATAAATATAGATGTCGGTTGTTACAAATATGATGCCCTTATTTTTATGAAAAAATACTATTATCGTTTAGAATCTCTTTATTGATATCAGGTCAAATAAACTAAAGAAATATTGGATTTTAAAGATTTTTCAAACGGTAGAAAAATCATTTACAAAGTGCATAAATATATATATCGATTGTTTCAAATATGATGCCCTTATTTTTATGAAAAATACTAAAATCCTTTAAAATCTCTTCATTGACATTAGGTCAAATAAACTAAAGAAATATTCTAGTTTAAAAATTTTTCACACGGTAGAAAAAATATTTACAACATACATATATATATATATCGATTGTTTCAAATATGATGCCATTATTTTTATGAAAAATACTGAAATCGTCTAAAATCTCTTCGTTGACATTAGTTCAAGTAAACTAAAGAAATATTGGAGTTTAAATATTTTTTAAACGGTACAAAAATGTATTACAACGTGCATAAATATATATATCGATTGTATCAAATCTGATGCCCTTATTTTTATGAAAAATACTGAAATCGTCTAAAATCTCTTCGTTGACATTAGTTCAAGTACACTACAGAAATATTCTATTTTAAACATTTTGCAAACGGTAGTAAAATGATTTACAACGTGCATAAATATAGATATCGATTGTTTCACATATGATGCCCTTATTTTTATTATAAAATACTAAAATCATCTAAAATCCTTCATTGTTGTTAGTTCAAATAAAATAAAGAAATATTGGTGTTTAAATATTTTTCAAAAGGTAGAAAAACCATCTACAACGTGCACAAATATATATATCGATTGTTTCAAATATGATGCCATTATTTTTATGAAAAATACTGAAATCGTCTAAAATCTCTTCGTTAACATTAGTTCAAGTAAACTAAAGAAATATTCTAGTTGAAATATTTTTCAAATGGTATAAAAATTATTTACAACGTGCATAAATATAGATATCGATTTTTTCACATATGATGCCCTTATTTTTATGAAAAAATACTGAAATCGTCTAAAATCTCTGGTTGACATTAGTTCAAGTAAACTAAAGAAATATTGCAGTTTAAATATTTTTCAAACGGTAGAAAATTGATTTAGAACGTGCATAAATATAGATGTCGGTTGTTACAAATATGATGCCCTTATTTTTATGAAAAAATACTATTATCGTTTAGAATCTCTTTATTGATATCAGGTCAAATAAACTAAAGAAATATTGGATTTTAAAGACTTTTCAAACGGTAGAAAATGATTTACAGCGTGTATAAATATAGATATCGATTGTTTCAAATATGATGCCCTTATTTTTCAGAAAAAATACTAATATCCTTTAAAATCTCTTCATTAAAATTAGGTCAAATAAACTACAGAAATATCCCAGTTTAAACATAATTCAAACGGTAGAAAAATGCTTTACAACGTGCATAAATATAGATGTCGCTTGTTTCAAATATGATGCCTTTATTATTATGAAAAATTACAAAAATCGTTTGAAATCACTTCATTGACCTTAGGTCAAATAAACTACAGAAATATTGGAGTTTAAATATTTTTCAAACGGTATAAAAATGTATTACAACGTGCATAATTATATATATCGATTATTTCAAATATGATGCCCTTATTTTTAAGACAAAATACTAATATCCTTTAAAATCTCTTCATTAAAACTATCTAATAATAAATTATTGTTTCAAATATGATGCCCCTATTTTTATGAAAAAATTCTAAAATCGTTTAAAATCTCTTAATTGACATTAGGTGAAATAAACTAAAGAAATATTCTAGTTGTAATATTTTTCAAACGGTAGAAAAATGATTTAGCACGTGCATAAATATAGATATCTATTGTTTCAAATATGATGCCCCTTTTTTATGAAAAAATACTAAAATCATCTAAGATCTCTTCAATGATGTCAGTTCAAATAAAGTAAAGAAATATTGGAGTTTAAATATTTTTCAAACGGTAGAAAAATGTATTAAAACGTGCATAAATATATATATCGATTGTTTCAATTATGATGCCCTTATTTTTCAGATAAAATACTAATATCCTTTAAAATCTCTTCATTAAAATTAGGTTAAATAAACTACAGAAATATCCTAGTTTAAACATTATTCAAACGGTAGAAAAATGATTTACAACGTGCATAAATATAGATGTCGCTTGTTTCAAATATGATGCCTTTATTATTATGAAAAAATACAAAAATCGTTTGAAATCACTTCATTGACCTTAGGTCAAATAAACCACAGAAATATTGGAGTTTAAATATTTTTCAAACGGTATAAAAATGTATTACAACGTGCATATTTATATATATCGATTATTTCAAATTTAATGACCTTATATTTAAGAAAAAATACTAATATCCTTTAAAATCTCTTCATTAAAACTATCTAATAATAAACTATTGTTTCAAATATGATGCCCCTATTTTTATGAAAAAATTCTAAAATCGTTTAAAATCTCTTCATTGACATTAGGTCAAATAAACTAAAGAAATATTCGAGTTTAAATATTTTTCAAATGGTATAAAAATTATTTACAACGTGCACAAATATAGATATCTATTGTTACAAATATGATGCCCTTATTTTTCAGAAAAAATACTAATATCCTTTAAAATCTCTTCATTAAAATTAGCTCAAATAAACTACAGAAATATCCTAGTTTAAACATTATTCAAACGGTAGTAAAATGATTTACAACGTGCATAAATATAGATATCGATTTTTTCACATATGATGCCCTTATTTTTATGAAAAAATACTGAAATCGTCTAAAATCTCTGGTTGACATTAGTTCAAATAAACTAAAGAAATATTCGAGTTTAAATATTTTTCAAATGGTATAAAAATTATTTACAACGTGCATAAATATAGATATCTATTGTTTCAAATATGATGCCCCTATTTTTATGAAAATATACTAAAATCGTTTAAAATCTCTTCATTGACGTTAGGTCAAATAAACTAAAGAAATATTCTGGTTTAAAAATTTTTCAAACGGTAGAAGAAATATCTATAACGTGCATAAATATATATATCGATTGTTTCACATATGATGCCATTATTTTTATGAAAAATACTGAAATCGTCTAAAATCTCTTCGTTGACATTAGTTCAAGTAAACTAAAGAAATATTGCAGTTTAAATGTTTTTCAAAAGGTAGAAAATTGATTTAGAACGTGCATAAATATAGATGTCGGTTGTTACAAATATGATGCCCTTATTTTTATGAAAAAATACTATTATCGTTTAGAATCTCTTTATTGATATCAGGTCAAATAAACTAAAGAAATATTGGATTTTAAAGATTTTTCAAACGGTAGAAAAATCATTTACAAAGTGCGTAAATATATATATCGATTGTTTCAAATATGATGCCCTTATTTTTATGAAAAATACTGAAATCCTTTAAAATCTCTTCATTGACATTAGGTCAAATAAACTAAAGAAATATTCTAGTTTAAAAATTTTTCACACGGTAGAAAAAATATTTACAACATACATAAATATATATATCGATTGTTTCAAATATGATGCCATTATTTTTATGAAAAATACTGAAATCGTCTAAAATCTCTTCGTTGACATTAGTTCAAGTAAACTAAAGAAATATTGGAGTTTAAATATTTTTTAAACGGTACAAAAATGTATTACAACGTGCATAAATATATATATCGATTGTATCAAATCTGATGCCCTTATTTTTATGAAAAATACTGAAATCGTCTAAAATCTCTTCGTTGACATTAGTTCAAGTACACTACAGAAATATTCTATTTTAAACATTTTGCAAACGGTAGTAAAATGATTTACAACGTGCATAAATATAGATATCGATTGTTTCACATATGATGCCCTTATTTTTATTATAAAATACTAAAATCATCTAAAATCCTTCATTGTTGTTAGTTCAAATAAAATAAAGAAATATTGGTGTTTAAATATTTTTCAAAAGGTAGAAAAACCATCTACAACGTGCACAAATATATATATCGATTGTTTCAAATATGATGCCATTATTTTTATGAAAAATACTGAAATCGTCTAAAATCTCTTCGTTGACATTAGTTCAAGTAAACTAAAGAAATATTCTAGTTGAAATATTTTTCAAATGGTATAAAAATTATTTACAACGTGCATAAATATAGATATCGATTTTTTCACATATGATGCCCTTATTTTTATGAAAAAATACTGAAATCGTCTAAAATCTCTGGTTGACATTAGTTCAAGTAAACTAAAGAAATATTGCAGTTTAAATATTTTTCAAACGGTAGAAAATTGATTTAGAACGTGCATAAATATAGATGTCGGTTGTTACAAATATGATGCCCTTATTTTTATGAAAAAATACTATTATCGTTTAGAATCTCTTTATTGATATCAGGTCAAATAAACTAAAGAAATATTGGATTTTAAAGACTTTTCAAACGGTAGAAAATGATTTACAGCGTGTATAAATATAGATATCGATTGTTTCAAATATGATGCCCTTATTTTTCAGAAAAAATACTAATATCCTTTAAAATCTCTTCATTAAAATTAGGTCAAATAAACTACAGAAATATCCCAGTTTAAACATAATTCAAACGGTAGAAAAATGCTTTACAACGTGCATAAATATAGATGTCGCTTGTTTCAAATATGATGCCTTTATTATTATGAAAAATTACAAAAATCGTTTGAAATCACTTCATTGACCTTAGGTCAAATAAACTACAGAAATATTGGAGTTTAAATATTTTTCAAACGGTATAAAAATGTATTACAACGTGCATAATTATATATATCGATTATTTCAAATATGATGCCCTTATTTTTAAGACAAAATACTAATATCCTTTAAAATCTCTTCATTAAAACTATCTAATAATAAACTATTGTTTCAAATATGATGCCCCTATTTTTATGAAAAAATTCTAAAATCGTTTAAAATCTCTTAATTGACATTAGGTGAAATAAACTAAAGAAATATTCTAGTTGTAATATTTTTCAAACGGTAGAAAAATGATTTAGCACGTGCATAAATATAGATATCTATTGTTTCAAATATGATGCCCCTTTTTTATGAAAAAATACTAAAATCATCTAAGATCTCTTCAATGATGTCAGTTCAAATAAAGTAAAGAAATATTGGAGTTTAAATATTTTTCAAACGGTAGAAAAATGTATTAAAACGTGCATAAATATATATATCGATTGTTTCAAATATGATGCCCTTATTTTTCAGATAAAATACTAATATCCTTTAAAATCTCTTCATTAAAATTAGGTTAAATAAACTACAGAAATATCCTAGTTTAAACATTATTCAAACGGTAGAAAAATGATTTACAACGTGCATAAATATAGATGTCGCTTGTTTCAAATATGATGCCTTTATTATTATGAAAAAATACAAAAATCGTTTGAAATCACTTCATTGACCTTAGGTCAAATAAACTACAGAAATATTGGAGTTTAAATATTTTTCAAACGGTATAAAACTGTATTACAACGTGCATATTTATATATATCGATTATTTCAAATTTAATGACCTTATATTTAAGAAAAAATACTAATATCCTTTAAAATCTCTTCATTAAAACTATCTAATAATAAACTATTGTTTCAAATATGATGCCCCTATTTTTATGAAAAAATTCTAAAATCGTTTAAAATCTCTTCATTGACATTAGGTCAAATAAACTAAAGAAATATTCGAGTTTAAATATTTTTCAAATGGTATAAAAATTATTTACAACGTGCACAAATATAGATATCTATTGTTACAAATATGATGCCCTTATTTTTCAGAAAAAATACTAATATCCTTTAAAATCTCTTCATTAAAATTAGCTCAAATAAACTACAGAAATATCCTAGTTTAAACATTATTCAAACGGTAGTAAAATGATTTACAACGTGCATAAATATAGATATCGATTTTTTCACATATGATGCCCTTATTTTTATTAAAAAATACTAAAATCATCTAAGATCTCTTCAATGATGTCAGTTCAAATAAACTAAAGAAATATTGGAGTTTAAATATTTTTCAAATGGTATAAAAATTATTTACAACGTGCACAAATATAGATATCTATTGTTACAAATATGATGCCCTTATTTTTCAGATAAAATACTAATATCCTTTAAAATCTCTTCATTAAAATTAGGTTAAATAAACTACAGAAATATCCTAGTTTAAACATTATTCAAACGGTAGAAAAATGATTTACAACGTGCATAAATATAGATGTCGCTTGTTTCAAATATGATGCCTTTATTATTATGAAAAATTACAAAAATCGTTTGAAATCACTTCATTGACCTTAGGTCAAATAAACTACAGAAATATTGGAGTTTAAATATTTTTCAAATGGTATAAAAATTATTTACAACGTGCATAAATATAGATATCTATTGTTTCAAATATGATGCCCCTTTTTTATGAAAAAATACTAAAATCATCTAAGATCTCTTCAATGATGTCAGTTCAAATAAAATCAAGAAATATTGGAGTTTAAATATTTTTCAAACGGTAGAAAAATGATTTACAAAGTGCATAAATATATATATATGGATTGTTTCAAATATGATGCCCTTATTTTTATGAAAAATACTGAAATCGTCTAAAATCTCTTCGTTGACATTAGTTCAAATATTCTAAAGAAATATTCTAGTTGAAATATTTTTCAAACGGTAGAAAAATGATTTACAACGTGCATAAATATAGATATCGATTTTTTCACATATGCTGCCCTTATTTTTATGAAAAAATACTGAAATCGTCTAAAATCTCTGGTTGACATTAGTTGAAGTAAACTAAAGAAATATTGCAGTTTAAATATTATTCAAACGGTAGAAAATTGATTTAGAACGTGCATGAATATAGATGTCGGTTGTTACAAATATGATGCCCTTATTTTTCAGAAAAAATACTAATATCCTTTAAAATCTCTTCATTAAAATTAGGTCAAATAAACTACAGAAATATCCTAGTTTAAACATTATTCAAACGGTAGTAAAATGATTTACAACGTGCATAAATATAGATATCGATTGTTTCAAATATTATGCCCTTATTATTATGAAAAAATACAAAAATCGTTTGAAATCACTTCATTGACCTTAGGTCAAATAAACTACAGATATATTGGAGTTTAAATATTTTTCAAACGGTATAAAAATGTATTACAACGTGCATAATTATATATATCGATTATTTCAAATATGATGCCCTTATTTTTAAGACAAAATACTAATATCCTTTAAAATCTCTTCATTAAAACTATCTAATAATAAACTATTGTTTCAAATATGATGCCCCTATTTTTATGAAAAAATTCTAAAATCGTTTAAAATCTCTTAATTGACATTAGGTGAAATAAACTAAAGAAATATTCCAGTTGTAATATTTTTCAAACGGTAGAAAAATGATTTAGCACGTGCATAAATATAGATATTTATTGTTTCAAATATGATGCCCCTTTTTTATGAAAAAATACTAAAATCATCTAAGATCTCTTCAATGATGTCAGTTCAAATAAAGTAAAGAAATATTGGAGTTTAAATATTTTTCAAACGGTAGAAAAATGTATTAAAACGTGCATAAATATATATATCGATTGTTTCAAATATGATGCCCTTATTTTTCAGATAAAATACTAATATCCTTTAAAATCTCTTCATTAAAATTAGGTTAAATAAACTACAGAAATATCCTAGTTTAAACATTATTCAAACGGTAGAAAAATTATTTACAACGTGCATAAATATAGATGTCGCTTGTTTCAAATATGATGCCTTTATTATTATGAAAAAATACAAAAATCGTTTGAAATCACTTCATTGACCTTAGGTCAAATAAACTACAGAAATATTGGAGTTTAAATATTTTTCAAACGGTATAAAAATGTATTACAACGTGCATAATTATATATATCGATTATTTCAAATTTGATGACCTTATTTTTAAGAAAAAATACTAATATCCTTTAAAATCTCTTCATTAAAACTATCTAATAATAAACTATTGTTTTAAATATGATGCCCCTATTTTTATGAAAAAATTCTAAAATCGTTTAAAATCTCTTCATTGACATTAGGTCAAATAAACTAAAGAAATATTCGAGTTTAAATATTTTTCAAATGGTATAAAAATTATTTACAACGTGCACAAATATAGATATCTATTGTTACAAATATGATGCCCTTATTTTTCAGAAAAAATACTAATATCCTTTAAAATCTCTTCATTAAAATTAGCTCAAATAAACTACAGAAATATCCTAGTTTAAACATTATTCAAACGGTAGTAAAATGATTTACAACGTGCATAAATATAGATATCGATTTTTTCACATATGATGCCCTTATTTTTATGAAAAAATACTGAAATCGTCTAAAATCTCTGGTTGACATTAGTTCAAGTAAACTAAAGAAATATTGCAGTTTAAATATTTTTCAAACGGTAGAAAATTGATTTAGAACGTGCATAAATATAGATGTCGGTTGTTACAAATATGATGCCCTTATTTTTCAGAAAAAATACTAATATCCTTTAAAATCTCTTCATTAAAATTAGGTCAAATAAACTACGGAAATATCCTAGTTTAAACATTATTCAAACGGTAGTAAAATGATTTACAACGTGCATAAATATAGATATCGATTTTTTCACATATGATGCCCTTATTCTTATGAAAAAATACTGAAATCGTCTAAAATCTCTGGTTGACATTAGTTCAAGTAAACTAAAGAAATATTGCAGTTGGAATATTTTTCAAACGGTAGAAAATTGATTTAGAACGTGCATAAATATAGATGTCGGTTGTTACAAATATGATGCCCTTATTTTTCAGAAAAAATACTAATATCCTTTAAAATCTCTTCATTAAAATTAGGTCAAATAAACTACAGAAATATTCTAGTTTAAACATTATTCAAACGGTAGTAAAATGATTTACAACGTGTATAAATATAGATATCGATTGTTTCAAATATTATGCCCTTATTATTATGAAAAAATACAAAAATCATTTAAAATCTCTTCATTGATATTAGTTCACATAAACTAAAGAAATATTCCAGTTGTAATATTTTTCAAACGGTAGAAAAATGATTTAGCACGTGCATAAATATAGATATCTATTGTTTCAAATATGATGCCCCTTTTTTATGAAAAAATACTAAAATCATCTAAGATCTCTTCAATGATGTCAGTTCAAATAAAGTAAAGAAATATTGGAGTTTAAATATTTTTCAAACGGTAGAAAAATGTATTAAAACGTGCATAAATATATATATCGATTGTTTCAAATATGATGCCCTTATTTTTCAGAAAAAATACTAATATCCTTTAAAATCTCTTCATTAAAATTAGGTCAAATAAACTACAGAAATATCCCAGTTTAAACATTATTCAAACGGTAGAAAAATGCTTTACAACGTGCATAAATATAGATGTCGCTTGTTTCAAATATGATGCCTTTATTATTATGAAAAATTACAAAAATCGTTTGAAATCACTTCATTGACCTTAGGTCAAATAAACTACAGAAATATTGGAGTTTAAATATTTTTCAAACGGTATAAAAATGTATTACAACGTGCATAATTATATATATCGATTATTTCAAATATGATGCCCTTATTTTTAAGAAAAAATACTAATATCCTTTAAAATCTCTTCATTAAAACTATCTAATAATAAACTATTGTTTCAAATATGATGCCCCTATTTTTATGAAAAAATTCTAAAATCGTTTAAAATCTCTTCATTGACATTAGGTGAAATAAATTAAAGAAATATCCCAGTTTAAACATTATTCAAACGGTAGAAAAATGCTTTACAACGTGCATAAATATAGATGTCGCTTGTTTCAAATATGATGCCTTTATTATTATGAAAAATTACAAAAATCGTTTGAAATCACTTCATTGACCTTAGGTCAAATAAACTACAGAAATATTGGAGTTTAAATATTTTTCAAATGGTATAAAAATTATTTACAATGTGCATAAATATAGATATCTATTGTTTCAAATATGATGCCCCTTTTTTATGAAAAAATACTAAAATCATCTAAGATCTCTTCAATGATGTCAGTTCAAATAAAATCAAGAAATATTGGAGTTTAAATATTTTTCAAACGGTAGAAAAATGATTTACAAAGTGCATAAATATATATATATGGATTGTTTCAAATATGATGCCCTTATTTTTATGAAAAATACTGAAATCGTCTAAAATCTCTTCGTTGACATTAGTTCAAATAAACTAAAGAAATATTCTAGTTGAAATATTTTTCAAACGGTAGAAAAATGATTTACAACGTGCATAAATATAGATATCGATTTTTTCACATATGATGCCCTTATTTTTATGAAAAAATACTGAAATCGTCTAAAATCTCTGGTTGACATTAGTTCAAGTAAACCAAAGAAATATTGCAGTTTAAATATTATTCAAATGGTAGAAAATTGATTTAGAACGTGCATGAATATAGATGTCGGTTGTTACAAATATGATGCCCTTATTTTTCAGAAAAAATACTAATATCCTTTAAAATCTCTTCATTAAAATTAGGTCAAATAAACTACAGAAATATCCTAGTTTAAACATTATTCAAACGGTAGTAAAATGATTTACAACGTGCATAAATATAGATATCGATTGTTTCAAATATTATGCCCTTATTATTATGAAAAAATACAAAAATCGTTTGAAATCACTTCATTGACCTTAGGTCAAATAAACTACAGAAATATTGGAGTTTAAATATTTTTCAAACGGTATAAAAATGTATTACAACGTGCATAATTATATATATCAATTATTTCAAATTTGATGACCTTATTTTTAAGAAAAAATACTAATATCCTTTAAAATCTCTTCATTAAAACTATCTAATAATAAACTATTGTTTCAAATATGATGCCCCTATTTTTATGAAAAAATTCTAAAATCGTTTAAAATCTCTTCATTGACATTAGGTCAAATAAACTAAAGAAATATTCGAGTTTAAATATTTTTCAAATGGTATAAAAATTATTTACAACGTGCACAAATATAGATATCTATTGTTTCAAATATGATGCCCCTTTTTTATGAAAAAATACTAATATCCTTTCAAATCTCTTCATTAAAATTATCTAATAATAATCTACTGTTTCATATATGATACCCCTATTTTGATGAAAAAATACTAAAATCGTTTAAAATCTCTTCATTGACGTTAGGTCAAATAAACTAAAGAAATATTCTGGTTTAAAAAATTTTCAAACGGTAGAAGAAATATCTATAACGTGCATAAATATATATATCGATTGTTTCACATATGATGCCCTTATTTTTATCAAAAAATACTAAAATCATCTAAGATCTCTTCAATGATGTCAGTTCAAATAAACTAAAGAAATATTGGAGTTTAAATATTTTTCAAACGGTAGAAAATTGATTTAGAACGTGCATAAATATAGATGTCGGTTGTTACAAATATGATGCCCTTATTTTTCAGAAAAAATACCAATATCCTTTAAAATCTCTTCATTAAAATTAGGTCAAATAAACTACAGAAATATCCTGGTTTAAACATTATTCAAACGGTAGTAAAATGATTTACAACGTGCATAAATATAGATATCGATTTTTTCACAAATGATGCCCTTATTTTTATGAAAAAATAGTAATATCCTTTAAAATCTCTTCATTAAAATTATCTAATAATAATCTACTGTTTCATATATGATGCCCCTATTTTTATGAAAAAATACTAAAATCGTTTAAAATCTCTTCATTGACATTAGGTCAAATAAACTAAAGAAATATTCGATTTTGAATATTTTTCAAATGGTATAAAAATTATTTACAACGTGCATAAATATATATATCGATTGTTTCAAATATGATGCCCTTATTTTTCAGATAAAATACTAATATCCTTTAAAATCTCTTCATTAAAATTAGGTCAAATAAACTACAGAAATATCCTAGTTTAAACATTATTCAAACGGTAGAAAAATGATTTACAACGTGCATAAATATAGATGTCGCTTGTTTCAAATATGATGCCTTTATTATTATGAAAAAATACAAAAATCGTTTGAAATCACTTCATTGACCTTAGGTCAAATAAACTAAAGAAATATTCTGGTTTAAAAAATTTTCAAACGGTAGAAGAAATATCTATAACGTGCATAAATATATATATCGATTGTTTCACATATGATGCCCTTATTTTTATTAAAAAATACTAAAATCATCTAAGATCTCTTCAATGATGTCAGTTCAAATAAACTAAAGAAATATTGGAGTTTAAATATTTTTCAAAAGGTAGAAAAATCATATACAACATGCATAAATATATATATCCATTGTTTCAAATATGATGGCCTTATTTTTATGAAAAATACTGAAATCGTCTAAAATCTCTTCGTTGACATTAGTTCAAGTAAACTAAAGAAATATAGGAGCTTAAATATTTTTCAAACGGTAGAAAAATGATTTAAAACGTGCATAAATATAGATATCGATTTTTTCACATATGATGCCCTTATTTTTATGAAAAAATACTGAAATCATCTAAAATCTCTGGTTGACATTAGTTCAAGTAAACTAAAGAAATATTCTAGTTGTAATATTTTTCAAACGGTAGAAAAATGATTTAGCACGTGCATAAATATAGATATCTATTGTTTCAAATATGATGCCCCTATTTTTATGAAAAAATACTAAAATCGTTTAAAATCTCTTCATTGACATTAGGTCAAATAAACTAAAGAAATATTCGAGTTTAAATATTTTTGAAATGGTATAAAAATTATTTACAACGTGCACAAATATAGATATCTATTGTTTCAAATATGATGCCCCTTTTTTATGAAAAAATACTAATATCCTTTAAAATCTCTTCATTAAAATTATCTAATAATAATCTACTGTTTCATATATGATGCCCCTATATTTTTGAAAAAATACTAAAATCGTTTAAAATCTCTTCATTGACATTAGGTCAAATAAACTAAAGAAATATTCGAGTTTAAATATTTTTCAAATGGTATAAAAATTATTTACAACGTGCATAAATATAGATATCTATTGTTTCAAATATGATGCCCCTATTTTTATGAAAAAATACTAAAATCGTTTAAAATCTCTTCATTGACGTTAGGTCAAATAAACTAAAGAAATATTCTGGTTTAAAAATTTTTCAAACGGTAGAAGAAATATCTATAACGTGCATAAATATATATATCGATTGTTTCACATATGATGCCCTTATTTTTATTAAAAAATACTAAAATCATCTAAGATCTCTTCAATGATGTCAGTTCAAATAAACTAAAGAAATATTGCAGTTTAAATATTTTTCAAACGGTAGAAAATTGATTTAGAACGTGCATAAATATAGATGTCGGTTGTTACAAATATGATGCCCTTATTTTTCAGAAAAAATACTAATATCCTTTAAAATCTCTTCATTAAAATTAGGTCAAATAAACTACAGAAATATCCTAGTTTAAACATTATTCAACCGGTAGTAAAATGATTTACAACGTGCATAAATATAGATATCGATTTTTTCACATATGATGCCCTTATTTTTATTAAAAAATACTAAAATCATCTAAGATCTCTTCAATGATGTCAGTTCAAATAAACTAAAGAAATATTGGAGTTTAAATATTTTTCAAAAGGTAGAAAAATCATCTACAACATGCATAAATATATATATCCATTGTTTCAAATATGATGGCCTTATTTTTATGAAAAATACTGAAATCGTCTAAAATCTCTTCGTTGACATTAGTTCAAGTAAACTAAAGAAATATAGGAGCTTAAATATTTTTCAAACGGTAGAAAAATGATTTAAAACGTGCATAAATATAGATATCGATTTTTTCACATATGATGCCCTTATTTTTATGAAAAAATACTGAAATCATCTAAAATCTCTGGTTGACATTAGTTCAAGTAAACTAAAGAAATATTCTAGTTGTAATATTTTTCAAACGGTAGAAAAGTGATTTAGCACGTGCATAAATATAGATATCTATTGTTTCAAATATGATGCCCCTATTTTTATGAAAAAATACTAAAATCGTTTAAAATCTCTTCATTGACATTAGGTCAAATAAACTAAAGAAATATTCTGGTTTAAATATTTTTCAAACGGTAGAAAAAATATCTATAACGTGCATAAATATATATATTGATTGTTTCAAATATGATGCCCTTATTTGTATGAAAAATACTGAAATCGTCTAAAATCTCTTCGTTGACATTAGTTCCAGTAAACTAAAGAAATATTCTAGTTGAAATATTTTTCAAACGGTAGAAAAATAATTTACAACGTGCATAAATATAGATATCGATTGTTTCACATATGGTGCCCTTATTTTTATTAAAAAATACTAAAATCATCTAAAATCCTTCATTGTTGTTAGTTCAAATAAAATAAAGAAATATTGGTGTTTAAATATTTTTCAAAAGGTAGAAAAACCATCTACAACGTGCACAAATATATATATCGATTGTTTCAAATATGATGCCATTATTTTTATGAAAAATACTGAAATCGTCTAAAATCTCTTCGTTGACATTAGTTCAAGTAAACTAAAGAAATATTGCAGTTTAAATGTTTTTCAAAAGGTAGAAAATTGATTTAGAACGTGCATAAATATAGATGTCGGTTGTTACAAATATGATGCCCTTATTTTTATGAAAAAATACTATTATCGTTTAGAATCTCTTTATTGATATCAGGTCAAATAAACTAAAGAAATATTGGATTTTAAAGATTTTTCAAACGGTAGAAAAATCATTTACATAGTGCATAAATATATATATCGATTGTTTCAAATATGATGCCCTTATTTTTATGAAAAATACTGAAATCCTTTAAAATCTCTTCATTGACATTAGGTCAAATAAACTAAAGAAATATTCTAGTTTAAAAATTTTTCACACGGTAGAAAAAATATTTACAACATACATAAATATATATATCGATTGTTTCAAATATGATGCCATTATTTTTATGAAAAATACTGAAATCGTCTAAAATCTCTTCGTTGACATTAGTTCAAGTAAACTAAAGAAATATTGGAGTTTAAATATTTTTTAAACGGTACAAAAATGTATTACAACGTGCATAAATATATATATCGATTGTATCAAATCTGATGCCCTTATTTTTATGAAAAATACTGAAATCGTCTAAAATCTCTTCGTTGACATTAGTTCAAGTACACTACAGAAATATTCTATTTTAAACATTTTGCAAACGGTAGTAAAATGATTTACAACGTGCATAAATATAGATATCGATTGATTCACATATGATGCCCTTATTTTTATTATAAAATACTAAAATCATCTAAAATCCTTCATTGTTGTTAGTTCAAATAAAATAAAGAAATATTGGTGTTTAAATATTTTTCAAAATGTAGAAAAACCATCTACAATGTGCACAAATATATATATCGATTGTTTCAAATATGATGCCATTATTTTTATGAAAAATACTGAAATCGTCTAAAATCTCTTCGTTGACATTAGTTCAAGTAAACTAAAGAAATATTCTAGTTGAAATATTTTTCAAATGGTATAAAAATTATTTACAACGTGCATAAATATAGATATCGATTTTTTCACATATGATGCCCTTATTTTTATGAAAAAATACTGAAATCGTCTAAAATCTCTGGTTGACATTAGTTCAAGTAAACTAAAGAAATATTGCAGTTTAAATATTTTTCAAACGGTAGAAAATTGATTTAGAACGTGCATAAATATAGATGTCGGTTGTTACAAATATGATGCCCTTATTTTTATGAAAAAATACTATTATCGTTTAGAATCTCTTTATTGATATCAGGTCAAATAAACTAAAGAAATATTGGATTTTAAAGACTTTTCAAACGGTAGAAAATGATTTACAGCGTGTATAAATATAGATATCGATTGTTTCAAATATGATGCCCTTATTTTTCAGAAAAAATACTAATATCCTTTAAAATCTCTTCATTAAAATTAGGTCAAATAAACTACAGAAATATCCCAGTTTAAACATTATTCAAACGGTAGAAAAATGCTTTACAACGTGCATAAATATAGATGTCGCTTGTTTCAAATATGATGCCTTTATTATTATGAAAAATTACAAAAATCGTTTGAAATCACTTCATTGACCTTAGGTCAAATAAACTACAGAAATATTGGAGTTTAAATATTTTTCAAACGGTATAAAAATGTATTACAACGTGCATAATTATATATATCGATTATTTCAAATATGATGCCCTTATTTTTAAGACAAAATACTAATATCCTTTAAAATCTCTTCATTAAAACTATCTAATAATAAACTATTGTTTCAAATATGATGCCCCTATTTTTATGAAAAAATTCTAAAATCGTTTAAAATCTCTTAATTGACATTAGGTGAAATAAACTAAAGAAATATTCCAGTTGTAATATTTTTCAAACGGTAGAAAAATGATTTAGCACGTGCATAAATATAGATATCTATTGTTTCAAATATGATGCCCCTTTTTTATGAAAAAATACTAAAATCATCTAAAATCTCTTCAATGATGTCAGTTCAAATAAAGTAAAGAAATATTGGAGTTTAAATATTTTTCAAACGGTAGAAAAATGTATTAAAACGTGCATAAATATATATATCGATTGTTTCAAATATGATGCCCTTATTTTTCAGATAAAATACTAATATCCTTTAAAATCTCTTCATTAAAATTAGGTTAAATAAACTACAGAAATATCCTAGTTTAAACATTATTCAAACGGTAGAAAAATGATTTACAACGTGCATAAATATAGATGTCGCTTGTTTCAAATATGATGCCTTTATTATTATGAAAAAATACAAAAATCGTTTGAAATCACTTCATTGACCTTAGGTCAAATAAACTACAGAAATATTGGAGTTAAAATATTTTTCAAACGGTATAAAAATGTATTACAACGTGCATAATTATATTTATCGATTATTTCATATTTGATGACCTTATTTTTAAGAAAAAATACTAATATCCTTTAAAATCTCTTCATTAAAACTATCTAATAATAAACTATTGTTTCAAATATGATGCCCCTATTTTTATGAAAAAATTCTAAAATCGTTTAAAATCTCTTCATTGACATTAGGTCAAATAAACTAAAGAAATATTCGAGTTTAAATATTTTTCAAATGGTATAAAAATTATTTACAACGTGCACAAATATAGATATCTATTGTTACAAATATTATGCCCTTATTTTTCAGAAAAAATACTAATATCCTTTAAAATCTCTTCATTAAAATTAGCTCAAATAAACTACAGAAATATCCTAGTTTAAACATTATTCAAACGGTAGTAAAATGATTTACAACGTGCATAAATATAGATATCGATTTTTTCACATATGATGCCCTTATTTTTATGAAAAAATACTGAAATCGTCTAAAATCTCTGGTTGACATTAGTTCAAATAAACTAAAGAAATATTCGAGTTTAAATATTTTTCAAATGGTATAAAAATTATTTACAACGTGCATAAATATAGATATCTATTGTTTCAAATATGATGCCCCTATTTTTATGAAAATATACTAAAATCGTTTAAAATCTCTTCATTGACGTTAGGTCAAATAAACTAAAGAAATATTCTGGTTTAAAAATTTTTCAAACGGTAGAAGAAATATCTATAACGTGCATAAATATATATATCGATTGTTTCACATATGATGCCATTATTTTTATGAAAAATACTGAAATCGTCTAAAATCTCTTCGTTGACATTAGTTCAAGTAAACTAAAGAAATATTGCAGTTTAAATGTTTTTCAAAAGGTAGAAAATTGATTTAGAACGTGCATAAATATAGATGTCGGTTGTTACAAATATGATGCCCTTATTTTTATGAAAAAATACTATTATCGTTTAGAATCTCTTTATTGATATCAGGTCAAATAAACTAAAGAAATATTGGATTTTAAAGATTTTTCAAACGGTAGAAAAATCATTTACAAAGTGCATAAATATATATATCGATTGTTTCAAATATGATGCCCTTATTTTTATGAAAAATACTAAAATCCTTTAAAATCTCTTCATTGACATTAGGTCAAATAAACTAAAGAAATATTCTAGTTTAAAAATTTTTCACACGGTAGAAAAAATATTTACAACATACATATATATATATATCGATTGTTTCAAATATGATGCCATTATTTTTATGAAAAATACTGAAATCGTCTAAAATCTCTTCGTTGACATTAGTTCAAGTAAACTAAAGAAATATTGGAGTTTAAATATTTTTTAAACGGTACAAAAATGTATTACAACGTGCATAAATATATATATCGATTGTATCAAATCTGATGCCCTTATTTTTATGAAAAATACTGAAATCGTCTAAAATCTCTTCGTTGACATTAGTTCAAGTACACTACAGAAATATTCTATTTTAAACATTTTGCAAACGGTAGTAAAATGATTTACAACGTGCATAAATATAGATATCGATTGTTTCACATATGATGCCCTTATTTTTATTATAAAATACTAAAATCATCTAAAATACCTTCATTGTTGTTAGTTCAAATAAAATAAAGAAATATTGGTGTTTAAATATTTTTCAAAAGGTAGAAAAACCATCTACAACGTGCACAAATATATATATCGATTGTTTCAAATATGATGCCATTATTTTTATGAAAAATACTGAAATCGTCTAAAATCTCTTCGTTAACATTAGTTCAAGTAAACTAAAGAAATATTCTAGTTGAAATATTTTTCAAATGGTATAAAAATTATTTACAACGTGCATAAATATAGATATCGATTTTTTCACATATGATGCCCTTATTTTTATGAAAAAATACTGAAATCGTCTAAAATCTCTGGTTGACATTAGTTCAAGTAAACTAAAGAAATATTGCAGTTTAAATATTTTTCAAACGGTAGAAAATTGATTTAGAACGTGCATAAATATAGATGTCGGTTGTTACAAATATGATGCCCTTATTTTTATGAAAAAATACTATTATCGTTTAGAATCTCTTTATTGATATCAGGTCAAATAAACTAAAGAAATATTGGATTTTAAAGACTTTTCAAACGGTAGAAAATGATTTACAGCGTGTATAAATATAGATATCGATTGTTTCAAATATGATGCCCTTATTTTTCAGAAAAAATACTAATATCCTTTAAAATCTCTTCATTAAAATTAGGTCAAATAAACTACAGAAATATCCCAGTTTAAACATAATTCAAACGGTAGAAAAATGCTTTACAACGTGCATAAATATAGATGTCGCTTGTTTCAAATATGATGCCTTTATTATTATGAAAAATTACAAAAATCGTTTGAAATCACTTCATTGACCTTAGGTCAAATAAACTACAGAAATATTGGAGTTTAAATATTTTTCAAACGGTATAAAAATGTATTACAACGTGCATAATTATATATATCGATTATTTCAAATATGATGCCCTTATTTTTAAGACAAAATACTAATATCCTTTAAAATCTCTTCATTAAAACTATCTAATAATAAATTATTGTTTCAAATATGATGCCCCTATTTTTATGAAAAAATTCTAAAATCGTTTAAAATCTCTTAATTGACATTAGGTGAAATAAACTAAAGAAATATTCTAGTTGTAATATTTTTCAAACGGTAGAAAAATGATTTAGCACGTGCATAAATATAGATATCTATTGTTTCAAATATGATGCCCCTTTTTTATGAAAAAATACTAAAATCATCTAAGATCTCTTCAATGATGTCAGTTCAAATAAAGTAAAGAAATATTGGAGTTTAAATATTTTTCAAACGGTAGAAAAATGTATTAAAACGTGCATAAATATATATATCGATTGTTTCAAATATGATGCCCTTATTTTTCAGATAAAATACTAATATCCTTTAAAATCTCTTCATTAAAATTAGGTTAAATAAACTACAGAAATATCCTAGTTTAAACATTATTCAAACGGTAGAAAAATGATTTACAACGTGCATAAATATAGATGTCGCTTGTTTCAAATATGATGCCTTTATTATTATGAAAAAATACAAAAATCGTTTGAAATCACTTCATTGACCTTAGGTCAAATAAACTACAGAAATATTGGAGTTTAAATATTTTTCAAACGGTATAAAAATGTATTACAACGTGCATATTTATATATATCGATTATTTCAAATTTAATGACCTTATATTTAAGAAAAAATACTAATATCCTTTAAAATCTCTTCATTAAAACTATCTAATAATAAACTATTGTTTCAAATATGATGCCCCTATTTTTATGAAAAAATTCTGAAAATCGTTTAAAATCTCTTCATTGACATTAGGTCAAATAAACTAAAGAAATATTCGAGTTTAAATATTTTTCAAATGGTATAAAAATTATTTACAACGTGCACAAATATAGATATCTATTGTTACAAATATGATGCCCTTATTTTTCAGAAAAAATACTAATATCCTTTAAAATCTCTTCATTAAAATTAGCTCAAATAAACTACAGAAATATCCTAGTTTAAACATTATTCAAACGGTAGTAAAATGATTTACAACGTGCATAAATATAGATATCGATTTTTTCACATATGATGCCCTTATTTTTATGAAAAAATACTGAAATCGTCTAAAATCTCTGGTTGACATTAGTTCAAATAAACTAAAGAAATATTCGAGTTTAAATATTTTTCAAATGGTATAAAAATTATTTACAACGTGCATAAATATAGATATCTATTGTTTCAAATATGATGCCCCTATTTTTATGAAAATATACTAAAATCGTTTAAAATCTCTTCATTGACGTTAGGTCAAATAAACTAAAGAAATATTCTGGTTTAAAAATTTTTCAAACGGTAGAAGAAATATCTATAACGTGCATAAATATATATATCGATTGTTTCACATATGATGCCATTATTTTTATGAAAAATACTGAAATCGTCTAAAATCTCTTCGTTGACATTAGTTCAAGTAAACTAAAGAAATATTGCAGTTTAAATGTTTTTCAAAAGGTAGAAAATTGATTTAGAACGTGCATAAATATAGATGTCGGTTGTTACAAATATGATGCCCTTATTTTTATGAAAAAATACTATTATCGTTTAGAATCTCTTTATTGATATCAGGTCAAATAAACTAAAGAAATATTGGATTTTAAAGATTTTTCAAACGGTAGAAAAATCATTTACAAAGTGCATAAATATATATATCGATTGTTTCAAATATGATGCCCTTATTTTTATGAAAAATACTGAAATCCTTTAAAATCTCTTCATTGACATTAGGTCAAATAAACTAAAGAAATATTCTAGTTTAAAAATTTTTCACACGGTAGAAAAAATATTTACAACATACATAAATATATATATCGATTGTTTCAAATATGATGCCATTATTTTTATGAAAAATACTGAAATCGTCTAAAATCTCTTCGTTGACATTAGTTCAAGTAAACTAAAGAAATATTGGAGTTTAAATATTTTTTAAACGGTACAAAAATGTATTACAACGTGCATAAATATATATATCGATTGTATCAAATCTGATGCCCTTATTTTTATGAAAAATACTGAAATCGTCTAAAATCTCTTCGTTGACATTAGTTCAAGTACACTACAGAAATATTCTATTTTAAACATTTTGCAAACGGTAGTAAAATGATTTACAACGTGCATAAATATAGATATCGATTGTTTCACATATGATGCCCTTATTTTTATTATAAAATACTAAAATCATCTAAAATCCTTCATTGTTGTTAGTTCAAATAAAATAAAGAAATATTGGTGTTTAAATATTTTTCAAAAGGTAGAAAAACCATCTACAACGTGCACAAATATATATATCGATTGTTTCAAATATGATGCCATTATTTTTATGAAAAATACTGAAATCGTCTAAAATCTCTTCGTTGACATTAGTTCAAGTAAACTAAAGAAATATTCTAGTTGAAATATTTTTCAAATGGTATAAAAATTATTTACAACGTGCATAAATATAGATATCGATTTTTTCACATATGATGCCCTTATTTTTATGAAAAAATACTGAAATCGTCTAAAATCTCTGGTTGACATTAGTTCAAGTAAACTAAAGAAATATTGCAGTTTAAATATTTTTCAAACGGTAGAAAATTGATTTAGAACGTGCATAAATATAGATGTCGGTTGTTACAAATATGATGCCCTTATTTTTATGAAAAAATACTATTATCGTTTAGAATCTCTTTATTGATATCAGGTCAAATAAACTAAAGAAATATTGGATTTTAAAGACTTTTCAAACGGTAGAAAATGATTTACAGCGTGTATAAATATAGATATCGATTGTTTCAAATATGATGCCCTTATTTTTCAGAAAAAATACTAATATCCTTTAAAATCTCTTCATTAAAATTAGGTCAAATAAACTACAGAAATATCCCAGTTTAAACATAATTCAAACGGTAGAAAAATGCTTTACAACGTGCATAAATATAGATGTCGCTTGTTTCAAATATGATGCCTTTATTATTATGAAAAATTACAAAAATCGTTTGAAATCACTTCATTGACCTTAGGTCAAATAAACTACAGAAATATTGGAGTTTAAATATTTTTCAAACGGTATAAAAATGTATTACAACGTGCATAATTATATATATCGATTATTTCAAATATGATGCCCTTATTTTTAAGACAAAATACTAATATCCTTTAAAATCTCTTCATTAAAACTATCTAATAATAAACTATTGTTTCAAATATGATGCCCCTATTTTTATGAAAAAATTCTAAAATCGTTTAAAATCTCTTAATTGACATTAGGTGAAATAAACTAAAGAAATATTCTAGTTGTAATATTTTTCAAACGGTAGAAAAATGATTTAGCACGTGCATAAATATAGATATCTATTGTTTCAAATATGATGCCCCTTTTTTATGAAAAAATACTAAAATCATCTAAGATCTCTTCAATGATGTCAGTTCAAATAAAGTAAAGAAATATTGGAGTTTAAATATTTTTCAAACGGTAGAAAAATGTATTAAAACGTGCATAAATATATATATCGATTGTTTCAAATATGATGCCCTTATTTTTCAGATAAAATACTAATATCCTTTAAAATCTCTTCATTAAAATTAGGTTAAATAAACTACAGAAATATCCTAGTTTAAACATTATTCAAACGGTAGAAAAATGATTTACAACGTGCATAAATATAGATGTCGCTTGTTTCAAATATGATGCCTTTATTATTATGAAAAAATACAAAAATCGTTTGAAATCACTTCATTGACCTTAGGTCAAATAAACTACAGAAATATTGGAGTTTAAATATTTTTCAAACGGTATAAAAATGTATTACAACGTGCATATTTATATATATCGATTATTTCAAATTTAATGACCTTATATTTAAGAAAAAATACTAATATCCTTTAAAATCTCTTCATTAAAACTATCTAATAATAAACTATTGTTTCAAATATGATGCCCCTATTTTTATGAAAAAATTCTAAAATCGTTTAAAATCTCTTCATTGACATTAGGTCAAATAAACTAAAGAAATATTCGAGTTTAAATATTTTTCAAATGGTATAAAAATTATTTACAACGTGCACAAATATAGATATCTATTGTTACAAATATGATGCCCTTATTTTTCAGAAAAAATACTAATATCCTTTAAAATCTCTTCATTAAAATTAGCTCAAATAAACTACAGAAATATCCTAGTTTAAACATTATTCAAACGGTAGTAAAATGATTTACAACGTGCATAAATATAGATATCGATTTTTTCACATATGATGCCCTTATTTTTATTAAAAAATACTAAAATCATCTAAGATCTCTTCAATGATGTCAGTTCAAATAAACTAAAGAAATATTGGAGTTTAAATATTTTTCAAATGGTATAAAAATTATTTACAACGTGCACAAATATAGATATCTATTGTTACAAATATGATGCCCTTATTTTTCAGATAAAATACTAATATCCTTTAAAATCTCTTCATTAAAATTAGGTTAAATAAACTACAGAAATATCCTAGTTTAAACATTATTCAAACGGTAGAAAAATGATTTACAACGTGCATAAATATAGATGTCGCTTGTTTCAAATATGATGCCTTTATTATTATGAAAAATTACAAAAATCGTTTGAAATCACTTCATTGACCTTAGGTCAAATAAACTACAGAAATATTGGAGTTTAAATATTTTTCAAATGGTATAAAAATTATTTACAACGTGCATAAATATAGATATCTATTGTTTCAAATATGATGCCCCTTTTTTATGAAAAAATACTAAAATCATCTAAGATCTCTTCAATGATGTCAGTTCAAATAAAATCAAGAAATATTGGAGTTTAAATATTTTTCAAACGGTAGAAAAATGATTTACAAAGTGCATAAATATATATATATGGATTGTTTCAAATATGATGCCCTTATTTTTATGAAAAATACTGAAATCGTCTAAAATCTCTTCGTTGACATTAGTTCAAATATTCTAAAGAAATATTCTAGTTGAAATATTTTTCAAACGGTAGAAAAATGATTTACAACGTGCATAAATATAGATATCGATTTTTTCACATATGCTGCCCTTATTTTTATGAAAAAATACTGAAATCGTCTAAAATCTCTGGTTGACATTAGTTGAAGTAAACTAAAGAAATATTGCAGTTTAAATATTATTCAAACGGTAGAAAATTGATTTAGAACGTGCATGAATATAGATGTCGGTTGTTACAAATATGATGCCCTTATTTTTCAGAAAAAATACTAATATCCTTTAAAATCTCTTCATTAAAATTAGGTCAAATAAACTACAGAAATATCCTAGTTTAAACATTATTCAAACGGTAGTAAAATGATTTACAACGTGCATAAATATAGATATCGATTGTTTCAAATATTATGCCCTTATTATTATGAAAAAATACAAAAATCGTTTGAAATCACTTCATTGACCTTAGGTCAAATAAACTACAGATATATTGGAGTTTAAATATTTTTCAAACGGTATAAAAATGTATTACAACGTGCATAATTATATATATCGATTATTTCAAATATGATGCCCTTATTTTTAAGACAAAATACTAATATCCTTTAAAATCTCTTCATTAAAACTATCTAATAATAAACTATTGTTTCAAATATGATGCCCCTATTTTTATGAAAAAATTCTAAAATCGTTTAAAATCTCTTAATTGACATTAGGTGAAATAAACTAAAGAAATATTCCAGTTGTAATATTTTTCAAACGGTAGAAAAATGATTTAGCACGTGCATAAATATAGATATTTATTGTTTCAAATATGATGCCCCTTTTTTATGAAAAAATACTAAAATCATCTAAGATCTCTTCAATGATGTCAGTTCAAATAAAGTAAAGAAATATTGGAGTTTAAATATTTTTCAAACGGTAGAAAAATGTATTAAAACGTGCATAAATATATATATCGATTGTTTCAAATATGATGCCCTTATTTTTCAGATAAAATACTAATATCCTTTAAAATCTCTTCATTAAAATTAGGTTAAATAAACTACAGAAATATCCTAGTTTAAACATTATTCAAACGGTAGAAAAATTATTTACAACGTGCATAAATATAGATGTCGCTTGTTTCAAATATGATGCCTTTATTATTATGAAAAAATACAAAAATCGTTTGAAATCACTTCATTGACCTTAGGTCAAATAAACTACAGAAATATTGGAGTTTAAATATTTTTCAAACGGTATAAAAATGTATTACAACGTGCATAATTATATATATCGATTATTTCAAATTTGATGACCTTATTTTTAAGAAAAAATACTAATATCCTTTAAAATCTCTTCATTAAAACTATCTAATAATAAACTATTGTTTCAAATATGATGCCCCTATTTTTATGAAAAAATTCTAAAATCGTTTAAAATCTCTTCATTGACATTAGGTCAAATAAACTAAAGAAATATTCGAGTTTAAATATTTTTCAAATGGTATAAAAATTATTTACAACGTGCACAAATATAGATATCTATTGTTACAAATATGATGCCCTTATTTTTCAGAAAAAATACTAATATCCTTTAAAATCTCTTCATTAAAATTAGCTCAAATAAACTACAGAAATATCCTAGTTTAAACATTATTCAAACGGTAGTAAAATGATTTACAACGTGCATAAATATAGATATCGATTTTTTCACATATGATGCCCTTATTTTTATGAAAAAATACTGAAATCGTCTAAAATCTCTGGTTGACATTAGTTCAAGTAAACTAAAGAAATATTGCAGTTTAAATATTTTTCAAACGGTAGAAAATTGATTTAGAACGTGCATAAATATAGATGTCGGTTGTTACAAATATGATGCCCTTATTTTTCAGAAAAAATACTAATATCCTTTAAAATCTCTTCATTAAAATTAGGTCAAATAAACTACGGAAATATCCTAGTTTAAACATTATTCAAACGGTAGTAAAATGATTTACAACGTGCATAAATATAGATATCGATTTTTTCACATATGATGCCCTTATTCTTATGAAAAAATACTGAAATCGTCTAAAATCTCTGGTTGACATTAGTTCAAGTAAACTAAAGAAATATTGCAGTTGGAATATTTTTCAAACGGTAGAAAATTGATTTAGAACGTGCATAAATATAGATGTCGGTTGTTACAAATATGATGCCCTTATTTTTCAGAAAAAATACTAATATCCTTTAAAATCTCTTCATTAAAATTAGGTCAAATAAACTACAGAAATATTCTAGTTTAAACATTATTCAAACGGTAGTAAAATGATTTACAACGTGTATAAATATAGATATCGATTGTTTCAAATATTATGCCCTTATTATTATGAAAAAATACAAAAATCATTTAAAATCTCTTCATTGATATTAGTTCACATAAACTAAAGAAATATTCCAGTTGTAATATTTTTCAAACGGTAGAAAAATGATTTAGCACGTGCATAAATATAGATATCTATTGTTTCAAATATGATGCCCCTTTTTTATGAAAAAATACTAAAATCATCTAAGATCTCTTCAATGATGTCAGTTCAAATAAAGTAAAGAAATATTGGAGTTTAAATATTTTTCAAACGGTAGAAAAATGTATTAAAACGTGCATAAATATATATATCGATTGTTTCAAATATGATGCCCTTATTTTTCAGAAAAAATACTAATATCCTTTAAAATCTCTTCATTAAAATTAGGTCAAATAAACTACAGAAATATCCCAGTTTAAACATTATTCAAACGGTAGAAAAATGCTTTACAACGTGCATAAATATAGATGTCGCTTGTTTCAAATATGATGCCTTTATTATTATGAAAAATTACAAAAATCGTTTGAAATCACTTCATTGACCTTAGGTCAAATAAACTACAGAAATATTGGAGTTTAAATATTTTTCAAACGGTATAAAAATGTATTACAACGTGCATAATTATATATATCGATTATTTCAAATATGATGCCCTTATTTTTAAGAAAAAATACTAATATCCTTTAAAATCTCTTCATTAAAACTATCTAATAATAAACTATTGTTTCAAATATGATGCCCCTATTTTTATGAAAAAATTCTAAAATCGTTTAAAATCTCTTCATTGACATTAGGTGAAATAAACTAAAGAAATATCCCAGTTTAAACATTATTCAAACGGTAGAAAAATGCTTTACAACGTGCATAAATATAGATGTCGCTTGTTTCAAATATGATGCCTTTATTATTATGAAAAATTACAAAAATCGTTTGAAATCACTTCATTGACCTTAGGTCAAATCAACTACAGAAATATTGGAGTTTAAATATTTTTCAAATGGTATAAAAATTATTTACAATGTGCATAAATATAGATATCTATTGTTTCAAATATGATGCCCCTTTTTTATGAAAAAATACTAAAATCATCTAAGATCTCTTCAATGATGTCAGTTCAAATAAAATCAAGAAATATTGGAGTTTAAATATTTTTCAAACGGTAGAAAAATGATTTACAAAGTGCATAAATATATATATATGGATTGTTTCAAATATGATGCCCTTATTTTTATGAAAAATACTGAAATCGTCTAAAATCTCTTCGTTGACATTAGTTCAAATAAACTAAAGAAATATTCTAGTTGAAATATTTTTCAAACGGTAGAAAAATGATTTACAACGTGCATAAATATAGATATCGATTTTTTCACATATGATGCCCTTATTTTTATGAAAAAATACTGAAATCGTCTAAAATCTCTGGTTGACATTAGTTCAAGTAAACTAAAGAAATATTGCAGTTTAAATATTATTCAAATGGTAGAAAATTGATTTAGAACGTGCATGAATATAGATGTCGGTTGTTACAAATATGATGCCCTTATTTTTCAGAAAAAATACTAATATCCTTTAAAATCTCTTCATTAAAATTAGGTCAAATAAACTACAGAAATATCCTAGTTTAAACATTATTCAAACGGTAGTAAAATGATTTACAACGTGCATAAATATAGATATCGATTGTTTCAAATATTATGCCCTTATTATTATGAAAAAATACAAAAATCGTTTGAAATCACTTCATTGACCTTAGGTCAAATAAACTACAGAAATATTGGAGTTTAAATATTTTTCAAACGGTATAAAAATGTATTACAACGTGCATAATTATATATATCAATTATTTCAAATTTGATGACCTTATTTTTAAGAAAAAATACTAATATCCTTTAAAATCTCTTCATTAAAACTATCTAATAATAAACTATTGTTTCAAATATGATGCCCCTATTTTTATGAAAAAATTCTAAAATCGTTTAAAATCTCTTCATTGACATTAGGTCAAATAAACTAAAGAAATATTCGAGTTTAAATATTTTTCAAATGGTATAAAAATTATTTACAACGTGCACAAATATAGATATCTATTGTTTCAAATATGATGCCCCTTTTTTATGAAAAAATACTAATATCCTTTCAAATCTCTTCATTAAAATTATCTAATAATAATCTACTGTTTCATATATGATACCCCTATTTTGATGAAAAAATACTAAAATCGTTTAAAATCTCTTCATTGACGTTAGGTCAAATAAACTAAAGAAATATTCTGGTTTAAAAAAATTTCAAACGGTAGAAGAAATATCTATAACGTGCATAAATATATATATCGATTGTTTCACATATGATGCCCTTATTTTTATCAAAAAATACTAAAATCATCTAAGATCTCTTCAATGATGTCAGTTCAAATAAACTAAAGAAATATTGGAGTTTAAATATTTTTCAAACGGTAGAAAATTGATTTAGAACGTGCATAAATATAGATGTCGGTTGTTACAAATATGATGCCCTTATTTTTCAGAAAAAATACCAATATCCTTTAAAATCTCTTCATTAAAATTAGGTCAAATAAACTACAGAAATATCCTGGTTTAAACATTATTCAAACGGTAGTAAAATGATTTACAACGTGCATAAATATAGATATCGATTTTTTCACAAATGATGCCCTTATTTTTATGAAAAAATAGTAATATCCTTTAAAATCTCTTCATTAAAATTATCTAATAATAATCTACTGTTTCATATATGATGCCCCTATTTTTATGAAAAAATACTAAAATCGTTTAAAATCTCTTCATTGACATTAGGTCAAATAAACTAAAGAAATATTCGAGTTTGAATATTTTTCAAATGGTATAAAAATTATTTACAACGTGCATAAATATATATATCGATTGTTTCAAATATGATGCCCTTATTTTTCAGATAAAATACTAATATCCTTTAAAATCTCTTCATTAAAATTAGGTCAAATAAACTACAGAAATATCCTAGTTTAAACATTATTCAAACGGTAGAAAAATGATTTACAACGTGCATAAATATAGATGTCGCTTGTTTCAAATATGATGCCTTTATTATTATGAAAAAATACAAAAATCGTTTGAAATCACTTCATTGACCTTAGGTCAAATAAACTAAAGAAATATTCTGGTTTAAAAAATTTTCAAACGGTAGAAGAAATATCTATAACGTGCATAAATATATATATCGATTGTTTCACATATGATGCCCTTATTTTTATTAAAAAATACTAAAATCATCTAAGATCTCTTCAATGATGTCAGTTCAAATAAACTAAAGAAATATTGGAGTTTAAATATTTTTCAAAAGGTAGAAAAGTCATATACAACATGCATAAATATATATATCCATTGTTTCAAATATGATGGCCTTATTTTTATGAAAAATACTGAAATCGTCTAAAATCTCTTCGTTGACATTAGTTCAAGTAAACTAAAGAAATATAGGAGCTTAAATATTTTTCAAACGGTAGAAAAATGATTTAAAACGTGCATAAATATAGATATCGATTTTTTCACATATGATGCCCTTATTTTTATGAAAAAATACTGAAATCATCTAAAATCTCTGGTTGACATTAGTTCAAGTAAACTAAAGAAATATTCTAGTTGTAATATTTTTCAAACGGTAGAAAAATGATTTAGCACGTGCATAAATATAGATATCTATTGTTTCAAATATGATGCCCCTATTTTTATGAAAAAATACTAAAATCGTTTAAAATCTCTTCATTGACATTAGGTCAAATAAACTAAAGAAATATTCTGGTTTAAATATTTTTCAAACGGTAGAAAAAATATCTATAACGTGCATAAATATATATATTGATTGTTTCAAATATGATGCCCTTATTTGTATGAAAAATACTGAAATCGTCTAAAATCTCTTCGCTGACATTAGTTCAAGTAAACTAAAGAAATATTCTAGTTGAAATATTTTTCAAACGGTAGAAAAATGATTTACAACGTGCATAAATATAGATATCGATTGTTTCACATATGATGCCCTTATTTTTATTAAATAATACTAAAATCATCTAAGATCTCTTCAATGATGTCAGTTCAAATAAACTAAAGAAATATTGGAGTTTAAATATTTTTCAAACGGTAGAAAAATCATTTACAATGTGCATAAATATATATATCGATTGTTTCAAATATGATGCCCTTATTTTTATGAAAAATACTGAAATCCTTTAAAATCTCTTCATTGACATTAGGTCAAATAAACTAAAGAAATATTCTAGTTTAAATATTTTTCACACGGTAGAAAAAATATTTACAACATACATAAATATATATATCGATTGTTTCAAATATGATGCCATTATTTTTATGAAAAATACTGAAATCGTCTAAAATCTCATCGTTGACATTAGTTCAAGTAAACTAAAGAAATATTGGAGTTTAAATATTTTTCAAACGGTACAAAAATGTATTACAACGTGCATAAATATATATATCGATTGTATCAAATTTGATGCCCTTATTTTTATGAAAAATACTGAAATCGTCTAAAATCTCTTCGTTGACATTAGTTCAAGTACACTACAGAAATATTCTATTTTAAACATTTTTCAAACGGTAGTAAAATGATTTACAACGTGCATAAATATAGATATCGATTTTTTCACATATGATGCCCTTATTTTTATGAAAAAATACTAATATCCTTAAAATCTCTTCATTAAAATTATCTAATAATAATCTACTGTTTCATATATGATGCCCCTATTTTTATGAAAAAATACTAAAATCGTTTAAAATCTCTTCATTGACATTAGGTCAAATAAACTAAAGAAATATTCGAGTTTAAATATTTTTCAAATGGTATAAAAATTATTTACAACGTGCATAAATATAGATATCTATTGTTTCAAATATGATGCCCCTATTTTTATGAAAAAATACTAAAATCGTTTAAAATCTCTTCATTGACATTAGGTCAAATAAACTAAAGAAATATTCTGGTTTAAAATTTTTTCAAACGGTAGAAGAAATATCTATAACGTGCATAAATATATATATCGATTGTTTCACATATGATGCCCTTATTTTTATTAAAAAATACTAAAATCATCTAAGATCTCTTCAATGATGTCAGTTCAAATAAACTAAAGAAATATTGGAGTTTAAATATTTTTCAAAAGGTAGAAAAATCATCTACAACATGCATAAATATATATATCCATTGTTTCAAATATGATGGCCTTATTTTTATGAAAAATACTGAAATCATCTAAAATCTCTTCGTTGACATTAGTTCAAGTAAACTAAAGAAATATTCTAGTTGAAATATTTTTCAAACGGTAGAAAAATGATTTACAACGTGCATAAATATAGATATCGATTGTTTCACATATGATGCCCTTATTTTTATTAAATAATACTAAAATCATCTAAGATCTCTTCAATGATGTCAGTTCAAATAAACTAAAGAAATATTGGAGTTTAAATATTTTTCAAACGGTAGAAAAATCATTTACAATGTGCATAAATATATATATCGATTGTTTCAAATATGATGCCCTTATTTTTATGAAAAATACTGAAATCCTTTAAAATCTCTTCATTGACATTAGGTCAAATAAACTAAAGAAATATTCTAGTTTAAATATTTTTCACACGGTAGAAAAAATATTTACAACATACATAAATATATATATCGATTGTTTCAAATATGATGCCATTATTTTTATGAAAAATACTGAAATCGTCTAAAATCTCTTCGTTGACATTAGTTCGAGTAAACTAAAGAAATATTGGAGTTTAAATATTTTTAAAACGGTACAAAAATGTATTACAACGTGCATAAATATATATATCGATTGTATCAAATATGATGCCCTTATTTTTATGAAAAATACTGAAATCGTCTAAAATCTCTTCGTTGACATTAGTTCAAGTACACTACAGAAATATTCTATTTTAAACATTTTTCAAACGGTAGTAAAATGATTTACAACGTGCATAAATATAGATATCGATTTTTTCACATATGATGCCCTTATTTTTATGAAAAAATACTAATATCCTTTAAAATCTCTTCATTAAAATTATCTAATAATAATCTACTGTTTCATATATGATGCCCCTATTTTTATGAAAAAATACTAAAATCGTTTAAAATCCCTTCATTGACATTAGGTCAAATAAACTAAAGAAATATTCGAGTTTAAATATTTTTCAAATGGTATAAAAATTATTTACAACGTGCATAAATATAGATATCTATTGTTTCAAATATGATGCCCCTATTTTTATGAAAAAATACTAAAATCGTTTAAAATCTCTTCATTGACATTAGGTCAAATAAACTAAAGAAATATTCTGGTTTAAAATTTTTTCAAACGGTAGAAGAAATATCTATAACGTGCATAAATATATATATCGATTGTTTCACATATGATGCCCTTATTTTTATTAAAAAATACTAAAATCATCTAAGATCTCTTCAATGATGTCAGTTCAAATAAACTAAAGAAATATTGGAGTTTAAATATTTTTCAAAAGGTAGAAAAATCATCTACAACATGCATAAATATATATATCCATTGTTGCAAATATGATGGCCTTATTTTTATGAAAAATACTGAAATCGTCTAAAATCTCTTCGTTGACATTAGTTCAAGTAAACTAAAGAAATATAGGAGCTTAAATATTTTTCAAACGGTAGAAAAATGATTTACAACGTGCATAAATATAGATATCGATTTTTTCACATATGATGCCCTTATTTTTATGAAAAAATACTGAAATCGTCTAAAATCTCTGGTTGACATTAGTTCAAGTAAACTAAAGAAATATTCTAGTTGTAATATTTTTCAAACGGTAGAAAACTGATTTAGCACGTGCATAAATATAGATATCTATTGTTTCAAATATGATGCCCCTATTTTTATGAAAAAATACTAAAATCGTTTAAAATCTCTTCATTGACATTAGGTCAAATAAACTAAAGAAATATTCTGGTTTAAATATTTTTCAAACGGTAGAAAAAATATATATAACCTGCATAAATATATATATATTGATTGTTTCAAATATGATACCCTTATTTGTATGAAAAATACTGAAATCGTCTAAAATCTCTTCGTTGACATTAGTTCAAGTAAACTAAAGAAATATTCTAGTTGAAATATTTTTCAAACGGTAGAAAAATGATTTACAACGTGCATAAATATAGATATCGATTGTTTCACATATGATGCCCTTATTTTTATTAAAAAATACTAAAATCATCTAAGATCTCTTCAATGATGTCAGTTCAAATAAACTAAAGAAATATTGGAGTTTAAATATTTTTCAAACGGTACAAAAATGTATTACAACGTGCATAAATATATATATCGATTGTTTCAAATATGATGCCATTATTTTTATGAAAAATACTGAAATCGTCTAAAATCTCTTCGTTGACATTAGTTCAAGTAAACTAAAGAAATATTGGAGTTTAAATATTTTTCAAACGGTACAAAAATGTATTACAACGTGCATAAATATATATATCGATTGTATCAAATATGATGCCCTTATTTTTATGAAAAATACTGAAATCGTCTAAAATCTCTTCGTTGACATTAGTTCAAGTAAACTAAAGAAATATTCTAGTTGTAATATTTTTCAAACGGTAGAAAACTGATTTAGCACGTGCATAAATATAGATATCTATTGTTTCAAATATGATGCCCCTATTTTTATGAAAAAATACTAAAATCGTTTAAAATCTCTTCATTGACATTAGGTCAAATAAACTAAAGAAATATTCGAGTTTAAATATTTTTCAAATGGTATAAAAATTATTTACAACGTGCATAAATATAGATATCTATTGTTTCAAATATGATGCCCCTATTTTTATGAAAAAATACTAAAATCGTTTAAAATCTCTTCATTGACATTAGGTCAAATAAACTAAAGAAATATTCCGGTTTAAAATTTTTTCAAACGGTAGAAGAAATATCTATAACGTGCATAAATATATATATCGATTGTTTCACATATGATGCCCTTATTTTTATTAAAAAATACTAAAATCATCTAAGATCTCTTCAATGATGTCAGTTCAAATAAACTAAAGAAATATTGGAGTTTAAATATTTTTCAAAAGGTAGAAAAATCATCTACAACATGCATAAATATATATATCCATTGTTTCAAATATGATGGCCTTATTTTTATGAAAAATACTGAAATCGTCTAAAATCTCTTCGTTGACATTAGTTCAAGTAAACTAAAGAAATATTCTAGTTGAAATATTTTTCAAACGCTAGAAAAATGATTTACAACGTGCATAAATATAGATATCGATTGTTTCACATATGATGCCCTTATTTTTATTAAATAATACTAAAATCATCTAAGATCTCTTCAATGATGTCAGTTCAAATAAACTAAAGAAATAATGGAGTTTAAATATTTTTCAAACGGTAGAAAAATCATTTACAATGTGCATAAATATATATATCGATTGTTTCAAATATGATGCCCTTATTTTTATGAAAAATACTGAAATCCTTTAAAATCTCTTCATTGACATTAGGTCAAATAAACTAAAGAAATATTCTAGTTTAAATATTTTTCACACGGTAGAAAAAATATTTACAACATACATAAATATATATATCGATTGTTTCAAATATGATGCCATTATTTTTATGAAAAATACTGAAATCGTCTAAAATCTCTTCGTTGACATTAGTTCAAGTAAACTAAAGAAATATTGGAGTTTAAATATTTTTCAAACGGTACAAAAATGTATTACAACGTGCATAAATATATATATCGATTGTATCAAATATGATGCCCTTATTTTTATGAAAAATACTGAAATCGTCTAAAATCTCTTCGTTGACATTAGTTCAAGTACACTACAGAAATATTCTATTTTAAACATTTTTCAAACGGTAGTAAAATGATTTACAACGTGCATAAATATAGATATCGATTGTTTCACATATGATGCCCTTATTTTTATTAAAAAATACTAAAATCATCTAAAATCCTACATTGTTGTTAGTTCAAATAAAATAAAGAAATATTGGTGTTTAAATATTTTTCAAAAGGTAGAAAAATCATCTACAACGTGCACAAATATATATATCGATTGTTTCAAATATGATGCCATTATTTTTATGAAAAATACTGAAATCGTCTAAAATCTCTTCGTTGACATTAGTTCAAGTAAACTAAAGAAATATTGCAGTTTAAATGTTTTTCAAACGGTAGAAAATTGACTTAGAACGTGCATAAATATAGATGTCGGTTGTTACAAATATGATGCCCTTATTTTTATGAAAAAATACTATTATCGTTTAGAATCTCTTTATTGATATCAGGTCAAATAAACTAAAGAAATATTGGATTTTAAAGATTTTTCAAACGGTAGAAAATGATTTACAGCGTGTATAAATATAGATATCGATTGTTTCAAATATGATGCCCCTATTTTTATGAAAAATTACAAAAATCGTTTAAAATCACTTCATTGACATTAGTTAAAATAAACTAAAGAAATATTGGAGTTTAAATATTTTTCAAATGGTAGAAAAATGTATTACAACGTGCATAAATATATATATCGATTGTTTCAAATATGATGACCTTATTTTTCAGAAAAATACTAATATCCTTTAAAATCTCTTCATTAAAATTAGGACAAATAAACTACAAAAATATCCTAGTTTAAACATTATTCAAACGGTAGTAAAATGATTTACAACGTGCATAAATATAGATATCGATTTTTTCACATATGATGCCCTTATTTTTATGAAAAAATACTAATATCCTTTAAAATCTCTTCATTAAAATTATCTAATAATAATCTACTCTTTCATATATGATGCCCCTATTTTTATGAAAAAATACTAAAATCGTTTAAAATCTCTTCATTGACATTAGGTCAAATAAACTAAAGAAATATTCGAGTTTAAATATTTTTCAAATGGTATAAAAATTATTTACAACGTGCATAAATATAGATATCTATTGTTTCAAATATGATGCCCCTATTTTTATGAAAAAATACTAAAATCGTTTAAAATCTCTTCATTGACATTAGGTCAAATAAACTAAAGAAATATTCTGGTTTAAAATTTTTTCAAACGGTAGAAGAAATATCTATAACGTGCATAAATATATATATCGATTGTTTCACATATGATGCCCTTATTTTTATTAAAAAATACTAAAATCATCTAAGATCTCTTCAATGATGTCAGTTCAAATAAACTAAAGAAATATTGGAGTTTAAATATTTTTCAAAAGGTAGAAAAATCATCTACAACATGCATAAATATATATATCCATTGTTTCAAATATGATGGCCTTATTTTTATGAAAAATACTGAAATCGTCTAAAATCTCTTCGTTGACATTAGTTCAAGTAAACTAAAGAAATATTCTAGTTGTAATATTTTTCAAACGGTAGAAAACTGATTTAGCACGTGCATAAATATAGATATCTATTGTTTCAAATATGATGCCCCTATTTTTATGAAAAAATACTAAAATCGTTTAAAATCTCTTCATTGACATTAGGTCAAATAAACTAAAGAAATATTCTGGTTTAAATATTTTTCAAACGGTAGAAAAAATATATATAACCTGCATAAATATATATATTGATTGTTTCAAATATGATACCCTTATTTGTATGAAAAATACTGAAATCGTCTAAAATCTCTTCGTTGACATTAGTTCAAGTAAACTAAAGAAATATTCTAGTTGAAATATTTTTCAAACGGTAGAAAAATGATTTACAACGTGCATAAATATAGATATCGATTGTTTCACATATGATGCCCTTATTTTTATTAAAAAATACTAAAATCATCTAAGATCTCTTCAATGATGTCAGTTCAAATAAACTAAAGAAATATTGGAGTTTAAATATTTTTCAAACGGTACAAAAATGTATTACAACGTGCATAAATATATATATGGATTGTTTCAAATATGATGCCATTATTTTTATGAAAAATACTGAAATCGTCTAAAATCTCTTCGTTGACATTAGTTCAAGTAAACTAAAGAAATATTGGAGTTTAAATATTTTTCAAACGGTACAAAAATGTATTACAACGTGCATAAATATATATATCGATTGTATCAAATATGATGCCCTTATTTTTATGAAAAATACTGAAATCGTCTAAAATCTCTTCGTTGACATTAGTTCAAGTACACTACAGAAATATTCTATTTTAAACATTTTTCAAACTGTAGTAAAATGATTTACAACGTGCATAAATATAGATATCGATTGTTTCACATATGATGCCCTTATTTTTATTAAAAAATACTAAAATCATCTAAAATCCTTCATTGTTGTTAGTTCAAATAAAATAAAGAAATATTGGAGTTTAAATATTTTTCAAACGGTACAAAAATGTATTACAACGTGCATAAATATATATATCGATTGTATCAAATATGATGCCCTTATTTTTATGAAAAATACTGAAATCGTCTAAAATCTCTTCGTTGACATTAGTTCAAGTAAACTAAAGAAATATTCTAGTTGTAATATTTTTCAAACGGTAGAAAACTGATTTAGCACGTGCATAAATATAGATATCTATTGTTTCAAATATGATGCCCCTATTTTTATGAAAAAATACTAAAATCGTTTAAAATCTCTTCATTGACATTAGGTCAAATAAACTAAAGAAATATTCGAGTTTAAATATTTTTCAAATGGTATAAAAATTATTTACAACGTGCATAAATATAGATATCTATTGTTTCAAATATGATGCCCCTATTTTTATGAAAAAATACTAAAATCGTTTAAAATCTCTTCATTGACATTAGGTCAAATAAACTAAAGAAATATTCCGGTTTAAAATTTTTTCAAACGGTAGAAGAAATATCTATAACGTGCATAAATATATATATCGATTGTTTCACATATGATGCCCTTATTTTTATTAAAAAATACTAAAATCATCTAAGATCTCTTCAATGATGTCAGTTCAAATAAACTAAAGAAATATTGGAGTTTAAATATTTTTCAAAAGGTAGAAAAATCATCTACAACATGCATAAATATATATATCCATTGTTTCAAATATGATGGCCTTATTTTTATGAAAAATACTGAAATCGTCTAAAATCTCTTCGTTGACATTAGTTCAAGTAAACTAAAGAAATATTCTAGTTGAAATATTTTTCAAACGCTAGAAAAATGATTTACAACGTGCATAAATATAGATATCGATTGTTTCACATATGATGCCCTTATTTTTATTAAATAATACTAAAATCATCTAAGATCTCTTCAATGATGTCAGTTCAAATAAACTAAAGAAATAATGGAGTTTAAATATTTTTCAAACGGTAGAAAAATCATTTACAATGTGCATAAATATATATATCGATTGTTTCAAATATGATGCCCTTATTTTTATGAAAAATACTGAAATCCTTTAAAATCTCTTCATTGACATTAGGTCAAATAAACTAAAGAAATATTCTAGTTTAAATATTTTTCACACGGTAGAAAAAATATTTACAACATACATAAATATATATATCGATTGTTTCAAATATGATGCCATTATTTTTATGAAAAATACTGAAATCGTCTAAAATCTCTTCGTTGACATTAGTTCAAGTAAACTAAAGAAATATTGGAGTTTAAATATTTTTCAAACGGTACAAAAATGTATTACAACGTGCATAAATATATATATCGATTGTATCAAATATGATGCCCTTATTTTTATGAAAAATACAGAAATCGTCTAAAATCTCTTCGTTGACATTAGTTCAAGTACACTACAGAAATATTCTATTTTAAACATTTTTCAAACGGTAGTAAAATGATTTACAACGTGCATAAATATAGATATCGATTGTTTCACATATGATGCCCTTATTTTTATTAAAAAATACTAAAATCATCTAAAATCCTACATTGTTGTTAGTTCAAATAAAATAAAGAAATATTGGTGTTTAAATATTTTTCAAAAGGTAGAAAAATCATCTACAACGTGCACAAATATATATATCGATTGTTTCAAATATGATGCCATTATTTTTATGAAAAATACTGAAATCGTCTAAAATCTCTTCGTTGACATTAGTTCAAGTAAACTAAAGAAATATTGCAGTTTAAATGTTTTTCAAACGGTAGAAAATTGACTTAGAACGTGCATAAATATAGATGTCGGTTGTTACAAATATGATGCCCTTATTTTTATGAAAAAATACTATTATCGTTTAGAATCTCTTTATTGATATCAGGTCAAATAAACTAAAGAAATATTGGATTTTAAAGATTTTTCAAACGGTAGAAAATGATTTACAGCGTGTATAAATATAGATATCGATTGTTTCAAATATGATGCCCCTATTTTTATGAAAAATTACAAAAATCGTTTAAAATCACTTCATTGACATTAGTTAAAATAAACTAAAGAAATATTGGAGTTTAAATATTTTTCAAATGGTAGAAAAATGTATTACAACGTGCATAAATATATATATCGATTGTTTCAAATATGATGACCTTATTTTTCAGAAAAATACTAATATCCTTTAAAATCTCTTCATTAAAATTAGGACAAATAAACTACAAAAATATCCTAGTTTAAACATTATTCAAACGGTAGTAAAATGATTTACAACGTGCATAAATATAGATATCGATTTTTTCACATATGATGCCCTTATTTTTATGAAAAAATACTAATATCCTTTAAAATCTCTTCATTAAAATTATCTAATAATAATCTACTCTTTCATATATGATGCCCCTATTTTTATGAAAAAATACTAAAATCGTTTAAAATCTCTTCATTGACATTAGGTCAAATAAACTAAAGAAATATTCGAGTTTAAATATTTTTCAAATGGTATAAAAATTATTTACAACGTGCATAAATATAGATATCTATTGTTTCAAATATGATGCCCCTATTTTTATGAAAAAATACTAAAATCGTTTAAAATCTCTTCATTGACATTAGGTCAAATAAACTAAAGAAATATTCTGGTTTAAAATTTTTTCAAACGGTAGAAGAAATATCTATAACGTGCATAAATATATATATCGATTGTTTCACATATGATGCCCTTATTTTTATTAAAAAATACTAAAATCATCTAAGATCTCTTCAATGATGTCAGTTCAAATAAACTAAAGAAATATTGGAGTTTAAATATTTTTCAAAAGGTAGAAAAATCATCTACAACATGCATAAATATATATATCCATTGTTTCAAATATGATGGCCTTATTTTTATGAAAAATACTGAAATCGTCTAAAATCTCTTCGTTGACATTAGTTCAAGTAAACTAAAGAAATATTCTAGTTGTAATATTTTTCAAACGGTAGAAAACTGATTTAGCACGTGCATAAATATAGATATCTATTGTTTCAAATATGATGCCCCTATTTTTATGAAAAAATACTAAAATCGTTTAAAATCTCTTCATTGACATTAGGTCAAATAAACTAAAGAAATATTCTGGTTTAAATATTTTTCAAACGGTAGAAAAAATATATATAACCTGCATAAATATATATATTGATTGTTTCAAATATGATACCCTTATTTGTATGAAAAATACTGAAATCGTCTAAAATCTCTTCGTTGACATTAGTTCAAGTAAACTAAAGAAATATTCTAGTTGAAATATTTTTCAAACGGTAGAAAAATGATTTACAACGTGCATAAATATAGATATCGATTGTTTCACATATGATGCCCTTATTTTTATTAAAAAATACTAAAATCATCTAAGATCTCTTCAATGATGTCAGTTCAAATAAACTAAAGAAATATTGGAGTTTAAATATTTTTCAAACGGTACAAAAATGTATTACAACGTGCATAAATATATATATGGATTGTTTCAAATATGATGCCATTATTTTTATGAAAAATACTGAAATCGTCTAAAATCTCTTCGTTGACATTAGTTCAAGTAAACTAAAGAAATATTGGAGTTTAAATATTTTTCAAACGGTACAAAAATGTATTACAACGTGCATAAATATATATATCGATTGTATCAAATATGATGCCCTTATTTTTATGAAAAATACTGAAATCGTCTAAAATCTCTTCGTTGACATTAGTTCAAGTACACTACAGAAATATTCTATTTTAAACATTTTTCAAACTGTAGTAAAATGATTTACAACGTGCATAAATATAGATATCGATTGTTTCACATATGATGCCCTTATTTTTATTAAAAAATACTAAAATCATCTAAAATCCTTCATTGTTGTTAGTTCAAATAAAATAAAGAAATATTGGTGTTTAAATATTTTTCAAAAGGTAGAAAAATCATCTACAACGTGCACAAATATATATATCGATTGTTTCAAATATGATGCCATTATTTTTATGAAAAATACTGAAATCGTCTAAAATCTCTTCGTTGACATTAGTTCAAGTAAACTAAAGAAATATTGCAGTTTAAATGTTTTTCAAACGGTAGAAAATTGATTTAGAACGTGCATAAATATAGATGTCGGTTGTTACAAATATGATGCCCTTATTTTTATGAAAAAATACTATTATCGTTTAGAATCTCTTTATTGATATCAGGGCAAATAAACTAAAGAAATATTGGATTTTAAAGATTTTTCAAACGGTAGAAAATGATTTACAGCGTGTATAAATATAGATATCGATTGTTTCAAATATGATGCCCCTATTTTTATGAAAAATTACAAAAATCGTTTAAAATCACTTCTTTGACATTAGTTAAAATAAACTAAAGAAATATTGGAGTTTAAATATTTTTCAAACGGTAGAAAAATGTATTAAAACGTGCATAAATATATATATCGATTGTTTCAAATATGATGCCATTATTTTTATGAAAAATACTGAAATCGTCTAAAATCTCTTCGTTGACATTAGTTCAAGTAAACTAAAGAAATATTGGAGTTTAAATATTTTTCAAACGGTACAAAAATGTATTACGACGTGCATAAATATATATATCGATTGTATCAAATATGATGCCCTTATTTTTATGAAAAATACTGAAATCGTCTAAAATCTCTTCGTTGACATTAGTTCAAGTACACTACAGAAATATTCTATTTTAAACATTTTTCAAACGGTAGTAAAATGATTTACAACGTGCATAAATATAGATATCGATTTTTTCACATATGATGCCCTTATTTTTATGAAAAAATACTAATATCCTTTAAAATCTCTTCATTAAAATTATCTAATAATAATCTACTGTTTCATATATGATGCCCCTATTTTTATGAAAAAATACTAAAATCGTTTAAAATCTCTTCATTGACATTAGGTCAAATAAACTAAAGAAATATTCGAGTTTAAATATTTTTCAAATGGTATAAAAATTATTTACAACGTGCATAAATATAGATATCTATTGTTTCAAATATGATGCCCCTATTTTTATGAAAAAATACTAAAATCGTTTAAAATCTCTTCATTGACATTAGGTCAAATAAACTAAAGAAATATTCTGGTTTAAAATTTTTTCAAACGGTAGAAGAAATATCTATAACGTGCATAAATATATATATCGATTGTTTCACATATGATGCCCTTATTTTTATTAAAAAATACTAAAATCATCTAAGATCTCTTCAATGATGTCAGTTCAAATAAACTAAAGAAATATTGGAGTTTAAATATTTTTCAAAAGGTAGAAAAATCATCTACAACATGCATAAATATATATATCCATTGTTTCAAATATGATGGCCTTATTTTTATGAAAAATACTGAAATCGTCTAAAATCTCTTCGTTGACATTAGTTCAAGTAAACTAAAGAAATATTCTAGTTGAAATATTTTTCAAACGGTAGAAAAATGATTTACAACGTGCATAAATATAGATATCGATTGTTTCACATATGATGCCCTTATTTTTATTAAATAATACTAAAATCATCTAAGATCTCTTCAATGATGTCAGTTCAAATAAACTAAAGAAATATTGGAGTTTAAATATTTTTCAAACGGTAGAAAAATCATTTACAATGTGCATAAATATATATATCGATTGTTTCAGATATGATGCCCTTATTTTTATGAAAAATACTGAAATCCTTTAAAATCTCTTCATTGACATTAGGTCAAATAAACTAAAGAAATATTCTAGTTTAAATATTTTTCACACGGTAGAAAAAATATTTACAACATACATAAATATATATAGCGATTGTTTCAAATATGATGCCATTATTTTTATGAAAAATACTGAAATCGTCTAAAATCTCTTCGTTGACATTAGTTCAAGTAAACTAAAGAAATATTGGAGTTTAAATATTTTTCAAACGGTACAAAAATGTATTACAACGTGCATAAATATATATATCGATTGTATCAAATATGATGCCCTTATTTTTATGAAAAATACTGAAATCGTCTAAAATCTCTTCGTTGACATTAGTTCAAATAAACTAAAGAAATATTCGAGTTTAAATATTTTTCAAATGGTATAAAAATTATTTACAACGTGCATAAATATAGATATCTATTGTTTCAAATATGATGCCCCTATTTTTATGAAAAAATACTAAAATCGTTTAAAATCTCTTCATTGACATTAGGTCAAATAAACTAAAGAAATATTCTGGTTTAAAATTTTTTCAAACGGTAGAAGAAATATCTATAACGTGCATAAATATATATATCGATTGTTTCACATATGATGCCCTTATTTTTATTAAAAAATACTAAAATCATCTAAGATCTCTTCAATGATGTCAGTTCAAATAAACTAAAGAAATATTGGAGTTTAAATATTTTTCAAAAGGTAGAAAAATCATCTACAACATGCATAAATATATATATCCATTGTTTCAAATATGATGGCCTTATTTTTATGAAAAATACTGAAATCGTCTAAAATCTCTTCGTTGACATTATTTCAAGTAAACTAAAGAAATATTCTAGTTGAAATATTTTTCAAACGGTAGAAAAATGATTTACAACGTGCATAAATATAGATATCGATTGTTTCACATATGATGCCCTTATTTTTATTAAATAATACTAAAATCATCTAAGATCTCTTCAATGATGTCAGTTCAAATAAACTAAAGAAATATTGGAGTTTAAATATTTTTCAAACGGTACAAAAATGTATTACAACGTGCATAAATATATATATCGATTGTTTCAAATATGATGCCATTATTTTTATGAAAAATACTGAAATCGTCTAAAATCTCTTCGTTGACATTAGTTCAAGTAAACTAAAGAAATATTGGAGTTTAAATATTTTTCAAACGGTACAAAAATGTATTACAACGTGCATAAATATATATATCGATTGTATCAAATATGATGCCCTTATTTTTATGAAAAATACTGAAATCGTCTAAAATCTCTTCGTTGACATTAGTTCAAGTACACTACAGAAATATTCTATTTTAAACATTTTTCAAACGGTAGTAAAATGATTTACAACGTGCATAAATATAGATATCGATTGTTTCACATATGATGCCCTTATTTTTATTAAAAAATACTAAAATCATCTAAAATCCTTCATTGTTGTTAGTTCAAATAAATAAAGAAATATTGGTGTTTAAATATTTTTCAAAAGGTAGAAAAATCATCTACAACGTGCACAAATATATATATCGATTGTTTCAAATATGATGCCATTATTTTTATGAAAAATACTGAAATCGTCTAAAATCTCTTCGTTGACATTAGTTCAAGTAAACTAAAGAAATATTGCAGTTTAAATGTTTTTCAAACGGTAGAAAATTGATTTAGAACGTGCATAAATATAGATGTCGGTTGTTACAAATATGATGCCCTTATTTTTATGAAAAAATACTATTATCGTTTAGAATCTCTTTATTGATATCAGGTCAAATAAACTAAAGAAATATTGGATTTTAAAGATTTTTCAAACGGTAGAAAATGATTTACAGCGTGTATAAATATAGATATCGATTGTTTCAAATATGATGCCCCTATTTTTATGAAAAATTACAAAAATCGTTTAAAATCACTTCTTTGACATTAGTTAAAATAAACTAAAGAAATATTGGAGTTTAAATATTTTTCAAATGGTAGAAAAATGTATTACAACGTGCATAAATATATATATCGATTGTTTCAAATATGATGACCTTATTTTTCAGAAAAATACTAATATCCTTTAAAATCTCTTCATTAAAATTAGGACAAATAAACTACAAAAATATCCTAGTTTAAACATTATTCAAACGGTAGTAAAATGATTTACAACGTGCATAAATATATATATCGATTGTTTCAAATATGATGCCCTTATTTTTCAGAAAAAATACTAATATCCTTTAAAATCTCTTCATTAAAATTAGGTCAAATAAACTACAGAAATATCCTAGTTTAAACATTATTCAAACGGTAGTAAAATGATTTACAACGTGCATAAATATAGATATCGATTGTTTCAAATATTATGCCCTTATTATTATGAAAAAATACAAAAATCATTTAAAATCTCTTCATTGACATTAGTTCACATAAACTAAAGAAATATTCCAGTTGTAATATTTTTCAAACGGTAGAAAAATGATTTAGCACGTGCATAAATATAGATATCTATTGTTTCAAATATGATGCCCCTATTTTTATGAAAAAATACTAAAATCGTTTAAAATCTCTTCATTAAAATTAGGTCAAATAAACTACAGAAATATCCTAGTTTAAACATTATTCAAACGGTAGAAAAATGATTTACAACGTGCATAAATATAGATGTCGGTTGTTTCAAATATGATGCCTTTATTATTATGAAAAATTACAAAAATCGTTTAAAATCACATCATTGACCTTAGGTCAAATAAACTACATAAATATTGGAGTTTAAATATTTTTCAAACGGTATTAAAATGTATTACAACGTGCATAATTATTTATATCGATTATTTCAAATATGATGCCCTTATTTTTAAGAAAAAATACTAATATCCTTTAAAATCTCATCATTAAAATTATCTAATAATAATCTACTGTTTCATATATGATGCGCCTATTTTTATGATCTCTTCAATGATGTCAGTTCAAATAAACTCAAGAAATATTGGAGTTTAAATATTTTTCAAACGGTAGAAAAATGATTTACAAAGTGCATAAATATATACATATATGGATTGTTTCAAATATGATGCCCTTATTTTTATGAAAAATACTGAAATCGTCTAAAATCTCTTCGTTGACATTAGTTCAAATAAACTAAAGAAATATTCTAGTTGAAATATTTTTCAAACGGTAGAAAAATGATTTACAACGTGCATAAATATAGATATCGATTTTTTCACATATGATGCCCTTATTTTTATGAAAAAATACTGAAATCGTCTAAAATCTCTGGTTGACATTAGTTCAAGTAAACTAAAGAAATATTGCAGTTTAAATATTTTTCAAACGGTAGAAAATTGATTTAGAACGTGCATAAATATAGATGTCGGTTGTTACAAATATGATGCCCTTATTATTATGAAAAAATACAAAAACCGTTTAAAATAAACTACAGAAATATCCTAGTTTAAACATTATTCAAACGGTAGTAAAATGATTTACAACGTGCATAAATATAGATATCGATTGTTTCAAATATTATGCCCTTATTATTATGAAAAAATACAAAAACCGTTTAAAATCACTTCATTGACATTAGTTAAAATAAACGAAAGAAATATTGGAGTTTAAATATTTTTCAAACGGTATAAAAATGTATTACAACGTGCATAAATATATATATCGATTGTTTCAAATATGATGCCCTTATTTTTCAGAAAAAATACTAATATCCTTTAAATTCTCTTCATTAAAATTAGGTCAAATAAACTACAGAAATATCCTAGTTTAAACATTATTCAAACGGTAGTAAAATGATTTACAACGTGCATAAATATAGATATCGATTGTTTCAAATATTATGCCCTTATTATTATGAAAAAATACAAAAATCATTTAAAATCTCTTCATTGACATTAGTTCACATAAACTAAAGAAATATTCCAGTTGTAATATTTTTCAAACGGTAGAAAAATGATTTAGCACGTGCATAAATATAGATATCTATTGTTTCAAATATGATGCCCCTATTTTTATGAAAAAATACTAAAATCGTTTAAAATCTCTTCATTAAAATTAGGTCAAATAAACTACAGAAATATCCTAGTTTAAACATTATTCAAACGGTAGAAAAATGATTTACAACGTGCACAAATATAGATGTCAGTTGTTTCAAATATGATGCCTTTATTATTATGAAAAATTACAAAAATCGTTTAAAATCACTTCATTGACCTTAGGTCAAATAAACTAAAGAAATATTCGAGTTTAAATATTTTTCAAATGGTATAAAAATAATTTACAACGTGCATAAATATAGATATCTATTGTTTCAAATATGATGCCCCTTTTTTATGAAAAAATACTAAAATCGTTTAAAATCTCTTCATTAAAATTAGGTCAAATAAACTACAGAAATATCTTAGTTTAAACATTATTCAAACGGTAGAAAAATGATTTACAACGTGCATAAATATAGATGTCAGTTGTTTCAAATATGATGCCTTTATTATTATGAAAAATTACAAAAATCGTTTAAAATCACTTCATTGACCTTAGGTCAAATAAACTACAGAAATATTGGAGTTTAAATATTTTTCAAACGGTATAAAAATGTATTACAACGTGCATAATTATATATATCGATTATTTCAAATATGATGCCCTTATTTTTAAGAAAAAATACTAATATCCTTTAAAATCTCTTCATTAAAATTATCTAATAATAATCTACTGTTTCATATATGATGCCCCTATTTTTATGAAAAAATACTAAAATCGTTTAAAATCTCTTCATTGACATTAGGTCAAATAAACTAAAGAAATATTCCAGTTTAAATATTTTTCAAATGGTATAAAAATTATTTACAACGTGCATAAATATAGATATCTATTTTTTCAAATATGATGCCCCTATTTTTATGAAAAAATACTAAAATCGTTTAAAATCTCTTCATTGACATTAGGTCAAATAAACTAAAGAAATATTCTGGTTTAAATATTTTTCAAACGGTAGAAAAAATATCTATAACTTGCATAAATATATATATCGATTGTTTCAAATATGATGCCCTTATTTGTATGAAAAATACTGAAATCGTCTAAAATCTCTTCGTTGACATTAGTTCAAGTAAACTAAAGAAATATTCTATTTGAAATATTTTTCAAACGGTAGAAAAATGATTTACAACGTGCATAAATATAGATATCGATTGTTTCACATATGATGCCCTTATTTTTATTAAAAAATACTGAAATCATCTAAGATCTCTTTAATGATATCAGTTCAAATAAACTAAAGAAATATTGGAGTTTAAATATTTTTCAAACGGTAGAAAAATCATTTACAAAGTGCAAAATATATATTTCGATTGTGTCAAATATGATGCCATTATTTTTATGAAAAATACTGAAATCGTCTAAAATCTCTTCGTTGACATTAGTTCAAGTAAACTAAAGAAATATTGCAGTTTAAATATTTTTCAAACGGTAGAAAATTGATTTAGAACGTGCATAAATATAGATGTCGGTTGTTACAAATATGATGCCCTTATTTTTATGAAAAAATACTATTATGGTTTAGAATCTCTTTATTGATATCAGGTCAAATAAACTAAAGAAATATTGGATTTTAAAGATTTTTCAAACGGTAGAAAATGATTTACAGCATGTATAAATATAGATATCGATTGTTTCAAATATGATGCCCCTATTTTTATGAAAATTTACAAAAATCGTTTAAAATCACTTCATTGACATTAGTTAAAATAAACTAAAGAAATATTGGAGTTTAAATATTTTTCAAACGGTAGAAAAATGTATTACAACGTGCATAAATATATATATCGATTGTTTCAAATATGATGCCCTTATTTTTCAGAAAAAATACTAATATCCTTTAAAATCTCTTCATTAAAATTAGGTCAAATAAACTACAGAAATATCCTAGTTTAAACATTATTCAAACGGTAGTAAAATTATTTACAACGTGCATAAATATAGATATCGATTGTTTCAAATATTATGCCCTTATTATTATGAAAAAATATAAAAATCATTTAAAATCTCTTCATTGACATTAGTTCACATAAACTAAAGAAATATTCTAGTTGTAATATTTTTCAAACGGTAGAAAAATGATTAAGCACGTGCATAAATATAGATATCTATTGTTTCAAATATGATGCCCCTATTTTTATGAAAAAATACTAAAATCGTTTAAAATCTCTTCATTAAAATTAGGTCAAATAAACTACAGAAATATCCTAGTTTAAACATTATTCAAACGGTAGTAAATTTATTTACAACGTGCATAAATATAGATATCGATTGTTTCAAATATGATGCCCCTATTTTTATGAAAAATTACAAAAATCGTTTAAAATCACTTCATTGACATTAGTTAAAATAAACTAAAGAAATATTCGAGTTTAAATATTTTTCAAATGGTATAAAAATTATTTACAACGTGCATAAATATAGATATCTATTGTTTCAAATATGATGCCCCTTTTTTATGAAAAAATACTAAAATCATCTAAGATCTCTTCAATGATGTCAGTTCAAATAAACTAAAGAAATATTGGAGTTTAAATATTTTTCAAACGGTAGAAAAATCATCTACAAAGTGCATAAATATATATATGGATTGTTTCAAATATGATGCCCTTATTTTTATGAAAAATACTGAAATCGTCTAAAATCTCTTCGTTGACATTAGTTCAAGTAAACTACAGAAATATTCTAGTTTAAACATTTTTCAACCGGTAGTAAAATGATTTACAATGTGCATAAAAATAGATATCAATTGTTTCAAATATTATGCCCATCTTATGAAAAAATACAAAAATCATTTAAAATCCCTTCATTGATATTCGTTCAAATAAACTAAAGAAATATTCTAGTTTAAATATTTTTCACACGGTAGAAAAAATATTTACAACATACATAAATATATATATCTATTGTTTCAAATATGATGCCATTATTTTTATGAAAAATACTGAAATCGTCTAAAATCTCTTCGTTGACATTAGTTCAAGTACACTACAGAAATATTCTATTTTAAACATTTTTCAAACGGTAGTAAAATGATTTACAACGTGCATAAATATAGATATCGATTGTTTCAAATATGATGCCCCTGTTTTTATGAAAAATTACAAAAATCGTTTAAAATCACTTCAATGACATTAGTTAAAATAAACTAAAGAAATATTGGAGCTTAAATATTTTTCAAACGGTAGAAAAATTTATTAAAACGTGCATAAATATATATATCGATTGTTTCAAATATGATGCCCTTATTTTTCAGAAAAAATACTAATATCCTTTAAAACCTCTTCATTAAAATTAGATCAAATAAACTACAGAAATATCCTAGTTTAAATATTATTCAAACGGTAGTAAAATTATTTACATCGTGCATAAATATAGATATCGATTGTTTTAAAATATTATGCCCTTATTATTATGAAAAAATACAAAAATCATTTAAAATCTCTTCATTGACATTAGTTCACATAAACTAAAGAATTATTCTAGTTGTAATATTTTTCAAACGGTAGAAAAATGATTTAGCACGTGCATAAATATAAATATCTATTGTTTCAAATATGATGCCCCTATTTTTATGAAAAAATACTAAAATCATTTAAAATCTCATCATTGACATTAGTTCAAATAAACTAAAGAAATATTCTGGTTTAAATATTTTTCAAACGGTAGAAAAAATATCTATAACGTGCATAAATATATATATCGATTGTTTCAAATATGATGCCCTTATTTGTATGAAAAATACTGAAATCATCTAAAATCTCTTCGTTGACATTACTTCAAGTAAACTAAAGAAATATTCTAGTTGAAATATTTTTCAAACGGTAGAAAAATGATTTACAACGTGCATAAATATAGATATCGATTGTTTCACATATGATGCCCTTATTTTTATTAAAAAATACTAAAATCATCTAAGATCTCTTCAATGATGTCAGTTCAAATAAACTAAAGAAATATTGGAGTTTAAATATTTTTCAAAAGGTAGAAAAATCATCTAAAACATGCATAAATATATATATCCATTGTTTCAAATATGATGGCCTTATTTTTATGAAAAATACTGAAATCGTCTAAAATCTCTTCGCGGACATTAGTTCAAGTAAACTAAAGAAATATTGGAGTTTAAATATTTTTCAAATGGTAGAAAAATTATATACAATGTAAATAAATATAGATATCGATTGTATCAAATATGATGCCCTTATTTTTATTAAAAAATACTAAAATCATCTAAAATCTCTTCATTGTTGTTAGTTCAAATAAAATAAAGAAATATTGGTGTTTAAATATTTTTCAAAAGGTAGAAAAATCATCTACAACGTGCATGAATATATATGTCCATTGTTTCAAATATGATGCCCCTATTTTTATGAAAAAATACTAAAATCGTTTAAAATCTCTTCATTGACATTAGGTCAAATAAACTAAAGAAATATTCTGGTTTAAATATTTTTCAAACGGTAGAAAAAATATCTATAACGTGCATAAATATATATATCGATTGTTTCAAATATGATGCCCTTATTTGTATGAAAAATACTGAAATCATCTAAAATCTCTTCGTTGACATTACTTCAAGTAAACTAAAGAAATATTCTAGTTGAAATATTTTTCAAACGGTAGAGAAATGATTTACAACGTGCATAAATATAGATATCGATTGTTTCACATATGATGCCCTTATTTTTATTAAAAAATACTAAAATCACCTAAGATTTCTTCAATGATGTCAGTTCAAATAAACTAAAGAAATATTGGAGTTTAAATATTTTTCAAAAGGTAGAAAAATCATCTAAAACGTGCATAAATATATATATCCATTGTTTCAAATATGATGGCCTTATTTTTATGAAAAATACTGAAATCGTCTAAAATCTCTTCGCTGACATTAGTTCAAGTAAACAAAAGAAATATTGGAGTTTAAATATTTTTCAAAAGGTAGAAAAATCATCTAAAACGTGCATGAATATATATATCCATTGTTTCAAATATGATGCCCTTATTTTTATGAAAAATACTGAAATCATTTAAAATCTCTTCATTGACATTAGGTCAAATAAACTAAAGAAATATTCTAGTTTAAATATTTTTCACACGGTAAAAAAAATATTTACAACATGCATAAATATATATATCGATTGTTTCAAATATGATGCCATTATTTTTATGAAAAATACTGAAATCGTCTAAAATCTCTTCGTTGACATTAGTTCAACTAAACTAAAGAAATATTGGATTTTAAATATTTTTCAAACGGTAGAAAAATGATTTACAACGTGCATAAATATAGATATCGATTGTTTCACATATGATGGCCTTATTTTTATGAAAAATACTGAAATCAACTAAAATCTCTTCGTGGACATTAGTTCAAGTAAACTAAAGAAATATTGTAGTTGAAATACTTTTCAAGTGGTTGAAAAATGATTTACAACGTGCATAAATATAGATATCGATTTCTTCACATATGATTCCCTTATTTTTATGAAAAAATACTAGAATCGTTTAGAATCTCTTTATTGATATCAGGTCAAATAAACTAAAGAAATATTTGATTTTAAATATTTTTCAAACGGTAGAAAAATGAATTACAAAGTGCATAAATATAGATGTACGTTGTTTCAAATATGGTGCCTTTATTTTTATGAAAAAATACTGAAATGGTCTAAAATCTCTTCGCTGACATTAGTTCAAGTACACTAAGGAAATATTGGAGTTTAAATATTTTTCAAACGGTAGAAAATGATTTACAGCGTGTATAAATATAGATATCGATTGTTTCAAATATGATGCCCCTATTTTTATGAAAAATTACAAAAATCGTTTAAAATCACTTCATTGACATTAGTTAAAATAAACTAAAGAAATATTGGAGTTTAAATATTTTTCAAACGGTAGAAAAATGTATTACAACGTGCATAAATATATATATCGATTGTTTCAAATATGATGCCCTTGTTTTTCAGAAAAAATACTAATATCCTTTAAAATCTCTTCATTAAAATTAGGTCAAATAAACTACAGAAATATCCTAGTTTAAACATTATTCAAACGGTAGTAAAATGATTTACAACGTGCATAAATATAGATATCGATTGTTTCAAATATTATGCCCTTATTATTATGAAAAAATACAAAAATCATTTAAAATCTCTTCATTGACATTAGTTCACATAAACTAAAGAAATATTCCAGTTGTAATATTTTTCAAACGGTACAAAAATGATTTAGAACGTGCATAAATAAAGATATCTATTGTTTCAAATATGATGCCCCTATTTTTGTGAAAAAATACTAAAATCGTTTAAAATCTCTTCATTGACATTAGGTCAAATAAACTAAAGAAATATTCTGGTTTAAATATTTTTCAAACGGTAGAAAAAATATCTATAACGTGCATAAATATATATATAGATTGTTTCAAATATGATGCCCTTATTTGTATGAAAAATACTGAAATCGTCTAAAATCTCTTCGTTGACATTAGTTCAAGTAAACTAAAGAAATATTCTAGTTGAAATATTTTTCAAACGGTAGAAAAATTATTTACAACGTGCATAAATATAGATATCGATTGTTTCACATATGATGCCCTTATTTTTATTAAAAAATACTAAAATCATCTAAGATCTCTTCAATGATGTCAGTTCAAATAAACTAAAGAAATATTGGAGTTTAAATATTTTTCAAAAGGTAGAAAAATCATCTAAAACCTGCATAAATATATATATCCATTGTTTCAAATATGATGGCCTTATTTTTATGAAAAATACTGAAATCGTCTAAAATCTCTTCGCGGACATTAATTCAAGTAAACTAAAGAAATATTGGAGTTTAAATATTTTTCAAATGGTAGAAAAATTATATACAATGTAAATAAATATAGATATCGATTGTATCAAATATGATGCCCTTATTTTTATTAAAAAATACTAAAATCATCTAAAATCTCTTCATTGTTGTTAGTTCAAATAAAATAAAGAAATATTGGTGTTTAAATATTTTTCAAAAGGTAGAAAAATCATCTGCAACGTGCATAAATATATATGTCCATTGTTTCAAATATGATGCCCCTATTTTTATGAAAAAATACTAAAATCGTTTAAAATCTCTTCATTGACATTAGGTCAAATAAACTAAAGAAATATTCTGGTTTAAATATTTTTCAAACGGTAGAAAAAATATCTATAACGTGCATAAATATATATATCGATTGTTTCAAATATGATGCCCTTATTTGTATGAAAAATACTGAAATCATCTAAAATCTCTTCGTTGACATTACTTCAAGTAAACTAAAGAAATATTCTAGTTGAAATATTTTTCAAACGGTAGAGAAATGATTTACAACGTGCATAAATATAGATATCGATTGTTTCACATATGATGCCCTTATTTTTATTAAAAAGTACTAAAATCATCTAAGATTTCTTCAATGATGTCAGTTCAAATAAACTAAAGAAATATTGGAGTTTAAATATTTTTCAAAAGGTAGAAAAATCATCTAAAACGTGCATAAATATATATATCCATTGTTTCAAATATGATGGCCTTATTTTTATGAAAAATACTGAAATCGTCTAAAATCTCTTCGCTGACATTAGTTCAAGTAAACTAAAGAAATATTGGAGTTTAAATATTTTTCAAAAGGTAGAAAAATCATCTAAAACGTGCATGAATATATATATCCATTGTTTCAAATATGATGCCCTTATTTTTATGAAAAATACTGAAATCATTTAAAATCTCTTCATTGACATCAGGTCAAATAAACTAAAGAAATATTCTAGTTTAAATATTTTTCACACGGTAAAAAAAATATTTACAACATGCATAAATATATATATCGATTGTTTCAAATATGATGCCATTATTTTTATGAAAAATACTGAAATCGTCTAAAATCTCTTCGTTGACATTAGTTCAACTAAACTAAAGAAATATTGGATTTTAAATATTTTTCAAACGGTAGAAAAATGATTTACAACGTGCATAAATATAGATATCGATTGTTTCACATATGATGGCCTTATTTTTATGAAAAATACTGAAATCAACTAAAATCTCTTCGTGGACATTAGTTCAAGTAAACTAAAGAAATATTGTAGTTGAAATACTTTTCAAGTGGTTGAAAAATGATTTACAACGTGCATAAATATAGATATCGATTTCTTCACATATGATTCCCTTATTTTTATGAAAAAATACTAGAATCGTTTAGAATCTCTTTATTGATATCAGGTCAAATAAACTAAAGAAATATTTGATTTTAAATATTTTTCAAACGGTAGAAAAATGAATTACAACGTGCATAAATATAGATGTACGTTGTTTCAAATATGATGCCTTTATTTTTATGAAAAAATACTGAAATCGTCTAAAATCTCTTCGCTGACATTAGTTCAAGTACACTAAGGAAATATTGGAGTTTAAATATTTTTCAAACGGTAGAAAATGATTTACAGCGTGTATAAATATAGATATCGATTGTTTCAAATATGATGCCCCTATTTTTATGAAAAATTACAAAAATCGTTTAAAATCACTTCATTGACATTAGTTAAAATAAACTAAAGAAATATTGGAGTTTAAATATTTTTCAAACGGTAGAAAAATGTATTACAACGTGCATAAATATATATATCGATTGTTTCAAATATGATGCCCTTATTTTTCAGAAAAAATACTAATATCCTTTAAAATCTCTTCATTAAAATTAGGTCAAATAAACTACAGAAATATCCTAGTTTAAACATTATTCAAACGGTAGTAAAATGATTTACAACGTGCATAAATATAGATATAGATTGTTTCAAATATTATGCCCTTATTATTATGAAAAAATACAAAAATCATTTAAAATCTCTTCATTGACATTAGTTCACATAAACTAAAGAAATATTCCAGTTGTAATATTTTTCAAACGGTACAAAAATGATTTAGAACGTGCATAAATAAAGATATCTATTGTTTCAAATATGATGCCCCTATTTTTGTGAAAAAATACTAAAATCGTTTAAAATCTCTTCATTGACATTAGGTCAAATAAACTAAAGAAATATTCTGGTTTAAATATTTTTCAAACGGTAGAAAAAATATCTATAACGTGCATAAATATATATATAGATTGTTTCAAATATGATGCCCTTATTTGTATGAAAAATACTGAAATCGTCTAAAATCTCTTCGTTGACATTACTTCAAGTAAACTAAAGAAATATTCTAGTTGAAATATTTTTCAAACGGTAGAAAAATGATTTACAACGTGCATAAATATATATATCGATTGTTTCACATATGATGCCCTTATTTTTATTAAAAAATACTAAAATCATCTAAGATCTCTTCAATGATGTCAGTTCAAATAAACTAAAGAAATATTGGAGTTTAAATATTTTTCAAAAGGTAGAAAAATCATCTAAAACGTGCATAAATATATATGTCCATTGTTTCAAATATGATGGCCTTATTTTTATGAAAAATACTGAAATCGTCTAAAATCTCTTCGCTGACATTAGTTCAAGTAAACTAAAGAAATATTGGAGTTTAAATTTTTTTCAAATGGTAAAAAAATTATATACAATGTAAATAAATATAGATATCGATTGTATCAAATATGATGCCCTTATTTTTATAAAAAAATACTAAAATCATCAAAAATCTCTACATTGATATTAGGTCAAATAAACTACAGAAATATTCTTTTTTTAATATTTTTCAAACGGTAGAAAAATGATTTACAACGTGCCTAAATATAGATGTCGGTTGTTTCAAATATAAAGCCCTTATTTTTATGAAAAATACTGAAATCATCTAAAATCTCTTCGCTGACATTAGTTCAAGTAAACTACAGAAATATTGGAGTTTAAATATTTTTCAAACGGTAGAAAAATCATTTACAAAGTGCATAAATATATATATGGATTGTTTCAAATATGATGCCCTTATTTTTATGAAAAATACTGAAATCGTCTAAAATCTCTTCGTTGACATTAGTTCAAGTAAACTACAGAAATATTCTAGTTTAAACATTTTTCAACCGGTAGTAAAATGATTTACAATGTGCATAAAAATAGTTATCAATTGTTTCAAATATTATGCCCATCTTATGAAAAAATACAAAAATCATTTAAAATCCCTTCATTGACATTCGTTCAAATAAACTAAAGAAATATTCTAGTTGAAATATTTTTCAAACGGTAGAAAAATGATTTACAACGTGCATAAATATAGATATTGATTTTTTCACATATGATGCCCTTACTTTTATGAAAAAATACTGAAATCGTCTAAAATCTCTGGTTGACATTAGTTCAAGTAAACTAAAGAAATATTGCAGTTTAAATATTTTTCAAACGGTAGAAAATTGATTTAGAACGTGCATAAATATAGATGTCGGTTGTTACAAATATGATGCCCTTATTTTTATGAAAAAATACTATTATCGTTTAGAATCTCTTTATTGATATCAGGTCAAATAAACTAAAGAAATATTGGATTTTAAAGATTTTTCAAACGGTAGAAAATGATTTACAGCGTGTATAAATATAGATATCGATTGTTTCAAATATGATGCCCCTATTTTTATGAAAAATTATAAAAATTGTTTAAAATCACTTCATTGACATTAGTTAAAATAAACTAAAGAAATATTGAAGTTTAAATATTTTTCAAACGGTAGAAAAATGTATTACAACGTGCATAAATATATATATCGATTATTTCAAATATGATGCCCTTATTTTTCAGAAAAAATACTAATATCCTTTAAAATCTTTTCATTGACATTAGGTCAAATAAACTAAAGAAATATTCTGGTTTAAATATTTTTCAAACGGTAGAAAAATGACTTACAACGTGCCTAAATATAGATGTCGGTTGTTTCAAATATAAAGCCCTTATTTTTATGAAAAATACTGAAATCATCTAAAATCTCTTCGCTGACATTAGTTCAAGTAAACTACAGAAATATTGGAGTTTAAATATTTTTCAAACGGTAGAAAAATCATTTACAAAGTGCATAAATATATATATGGATTGTTTCAAATATGATGCCCTTATTTGTATGAAAAATACTGAAATCGTCTAAAATCTCTTCATTGACATTAGGTCAAATAAACTAAAGAAATATTCTGGTTTAAATATTTTTCAAACGGTAGAAAAAATATCTATAACGTGCATAAATATATATATAGATTGTTTCAATTATGATGCCCTTATTTGTATGAAAAATACTGAAATCGTCTAAAATCTCTTCGTTGACATTACTTCAAGTAAACTAAAGAAATATTCTAGTTGAAATATTTTTCAAACGGTAGAAAAATGATTTACAACGTGCATAAATATAGATATCGATTGTTTCACATATGATGCCCTTATTTTTATTAAAAAATACTAAAATCATCTAAGATCTCTTCAATGATGTCAGTTCAAATAAACTAAAGAAATATTGGAGTTTAAATATTTTTCAAAAGGTAGAAAAATCATCTAAAACGTGCATAAATATATATGTCCATTGTTTCAAATATGATGGCCTTATTTTTATGAAAAATACTGAAATCGTCTAAAATCTCTTCGCTGACATTAGTTCAAGTAAACTAAAGAAATATTGGAGTTTAAATATTTTTCAAATGGTAAAAAAATTATATACAATGTAAATAAATATAGATATCGATTGTATCAAATATGATGCCCTTATTTTTATTAAAAAATACTAAAATCATCTAAAATCTCTTCATTGTTGTTAGTTCAAATAAAATAAAGTAATATTGGTGTTTAAATATTTTTCAAAAGGTAGAAAAATCATCTACAACGTGCATAAATATATATGTCCATTGTTTCAAATATGATGCCCCTATTTTTATGAAAAAAACTAAAATCGTTTAAAATCTCTTCATTGACATTAGGTCAAATAAACTACAGAAATATTCTTTTTTAAATATTTTTCAAACGGTAGAAAAATGACTTACAACGTGCCTAAATATAGATGTCGGTTGTTTCAAATATAAAGCCCTTATTTTTATGAAAAATACTGAAATCATCTAAAATCTCTTCGCTGACATTAGTTCAAGTAAACTACAGAAATATTGGAGTTTAATTATATTTCAAAGGGTAGAAAAATCATTTACAAAGTGCATAAATATATATATGGATTGTTTCAAATATGATGCCCTTATTTTTATGAAAAATACTGAAATCGTCTAAAATCTCTTCGTTGACATTAGTTCAAGTAAACTACAGAAATATTCTAGTTTAAACATTTTTCAACCGGTAGTAAAATGATTTACAATGTGCATAAAAATAGATATCAATTGTTTCAAATATTATGCCCATCTTATGAAAAAATACAAAAATCATTTAAAATCCCTTCATTGACATTCGTTCAAATAAACTAAAGAAATATTCTAGTTGAAATATTTTTCAAACGGTAGAAGAATGATTTACAACGTGCATAAATATAGATATTGATTTTTTCACATATGATGCCCTTACTTTTATGAAAAAATACTGAAATCGTCTAAAATCTCTGGTTGACATTAGTTCAAGTAAACTAAAGAAATATTGCAGTTTAAATATTTTTCAAACGGTAGAAAAATCATTTACAAAGTGCATAAATATATATATGGATTGTTTCAAATATGATGCCCTTATTTGTATGAAAAATACTGAAATCGTCTAAAATCTCTTCGTTGACATTAGTTCAAGTAAACTAAAGAAATATTCTAGTTGAAATATTTTTCAAACGGAAGAAAAATGATTTACAACGTGCATAAATATAGATATCGATTGTTTCACATATGATGCCCTTATTTTTATTAAAAAATACTAAAAACATATAAGATCCCTTTAATGATGTCAGTTCAAATAAACTAAAGAAATATTGGAGTTTAAATATTTTTCAAACGGTAGAAAAACCATTTACAAAGTGCATAAATATAGATATCAATTGTTTCGAATATGATGCCCTTATTTTTATGAAAAATACTGAAATCGTCGAAAATCTCTTCGTTGACAATAGTTCTAGTAAACTAAAGAAATATTCTATTTTAAACATTTTTCAAACGGTAGTAAAATGATTTACAACGTGCATAAATATAGATATCGATTGTTTCATATATGATGCCCTTATTTTTATTAAAAAATACTAAAATTATCTAAAATCTCTTCAATGATGTCAGTTCAAATAAACTAAAGAAATATTGGAGTTTAAATATTTTTCAAAAGGTAGAAAAATCATCTAAAACGTGCATAAATATATATATCCATTGTTTCAAATATGATGGCCTTATTTTTATGAAAAATACTGAAATCGTCTAAAATCTCTTCGCTGACATTAGTTCAAGTAAACTAAAGAAATATTGGAGTTTAAATATTTTTCAAACGGTAGAAAAATGATTTACAACGTGCATAAATATAGATATCGATTTTTTCACATATGATGCCCTTATTTTAATGAAAAAATACTGAAATCGTCTAAAATCTCTGGTTGACATTAGTTCAAGTAAACTAAAGAAATATTGCAGTTTAAATATTTTTCAAACGGTAGAAAATTGATTTAGAACGTGCATAAATATAGATGTCGGTTGTTACAAATATGATGCCCTTATTTTTATGAAAAAATACTATTATCGTTTAGAATCTCTTTATTGATATCAGGTCAAATAAACTAAAGAAATATTCGATTTTAAAGATTTTTCAAACGTTAGAAAATGATTTACAGCGTGTATAAATATAGATGTCGATTGTTTCAAATATGATGCCCCTATTTTTATGAAAAATTACAAAAATCGTTTAAAATCACTTCATTGACATTAGTTCAAATAAACAAAAAAATATTGGAGTTTAAATATTTTTCAAACGGTAGAAAATGTATTACAACGTGCATAAATATATATATCGATTGTTTCAAATATAATGCCCTTATTTTTCAGAAAAATACTAATATCCTTTAAAATCTATTCATTGACATTAGTTCACATAAACTAAAGAAATATTCTAATTGTAATATTTTTCAAACGGTAGAAAAATGATTTAGCACGTGCATAAATGTAGATATCTATTGTTTCAAATATCATGCCCCTATTTTTATGAAAAAATACTAAAATCGTTTAAAATCTCTTCATTGACATTAGGTCAAATAAACTAAAGAAATATTCTGGTTTAAATATTTTTCAAACGGTAGAAAAATATCTATAACGTGCATAAATATATATATCGATTGTTTCAATTATGATGCCCTTATTTTTATTAAAAAATACTAAAATCATCTAAGATCTCTTCAATGAAGTCAGTTCAAATAAACTAAAGAAATATTGGAGTTTAAATATTTTTCAAACGGTAGAAAAATGTATTACAACGTGCATAAATATATATATCGATTGTTTCAAATATGATGCCCTTATTTTTATGAAAAATACTGAAATCGTCGAAAATCTCTTCGTTGACAATAGTTCTAGTAAACTAAAGAAATATTCTATTTTAAACATTTTTCAAACGGTAGTAAAATGATTTACAACGTGCATAAATATAGATATCGATTGTTTCACATATGATGCCCTTATTTTTATTAAAAAATACTAAAATCATATAAGATCTCTTCAATGATGTCAGTTCAAATAAACTAAAGAAATATTGGAGTTTAAATATTTTTCAAACGGTAGAAAAATCATTTACAACGTGCATAAATATAGATATCAATTGTTTCAAATATGATGCCATTATTTTTATGAAAAATACTGAAATCGTCTAAAATCTCTTCGTTGACATTAGTTCAAGTAAACTAAAGAAATATTGCAGTTTAAATATTTTTCAAACGGTAGGAAATTGATTTAGAACGTGCATAAATATAGATGTCGGTTGTTACAAATATGATGCCCTTATTTTTATGAAAAAATACTATTATCGTTTAGAATATCTTTATTGATATCAGGTCAAATAAACTAAAGAAATATTGGATTTTAAAGATTTTTCAAACGGTAGAAAATGATTTACAGCGTGTATAAATATAGATATCGATTGTTTCAAATATGATGCCCCTATTTTTATGAAAAATTATAAAAATTGTTTAAAATCACTTCATTGACATTAGTTAAAATAAACTAAAGAAATATTGGAGTTTAAATATTTTTCAAACGGTAGAAAAATGTATTACAACGTGCATAAATATATATATCGATTATTTCAAATATGATGCCCTTATTTTTCAGAAAAAAATACTAATATCCTTTAAAATCTCTTCATTGACATTAGGTCAAATAAACTAAAGAAATATTCTGGTTTAAATATTTTTCAAACGGTAGTAAAATGATTTACAACGTGCATAAATATAGATATCGATTGTTTCAAATATTATGCCCTTATTATTATGAAAAAATACTAATATCCTTTAAAATCCCTTCATTAAAATTAGGTCAAATAAACTACAGAAATATCCTAGTTTAAACATTATTCAAACGGTAGTAAAATGATTTACAACGTGCATAAATATAGATATCGATTGTTTCAAATATTATGCCCTTATTATTATGAAAAAATACAAAAATCATTTAAAATCTCTTCATTGACATTAGTTCACACAAACTAAAGAAATATTCTAGTTGTAATATTTTTCAAACGGTACAAAAATGATTTAGAACGTGCATAAATAAAGATATTTATTGTTTCAAATATGATGCCCCTATTTTTATGAAAAAATACTAAAATCGTTTAAAATCTCTTCATTGACATTAGGTCAAATAAACTAAAGAAATATTCTGGTTTAAATATTTTTAAAACGGTAGAAAAAATATCTATAACGTGCATAAATATATATATCGATTGTTTCAAATATGATGCCCTTATTTGTTATGAAAAATACTGAAATCGTCTAAAATCTCTTCGCTGACATTAGTTCAAGTAAACTAAAGAAATATTCTAGTTGAAATATTTTTCAAACGGTAGAAAAATGATTTACAACGTGCAGAAATATAGATATCGATTGTTTCGCATATGATGCCCTTATTTTTATTAAAAAATACTAAAATCATCTAAGATCTCTTCAATGATGTCAGTTCAAATAAACTAAAGAAATACTGGAGTTTAATTATTTTTCAAAAGGTAGAAAAATCATCTAAAACGTGCATAAATTTATATATCCATTGTTTCAAATATAATGCCCTTATTTTTATAAAAAAATACTAAAATCATCAAAAATCTCTTCGTTGACATTAGTTCAAGTACACTATAGAAATATTCTATTTTAAACATTTTTCAAACAGTAGTAAAAAGATTTAGCACGTGCATAAATATATATATCTATTGTTTCAAATATAATGCCCTTATTTTTATAAAAAAATACTAAAATCATCAAAAATCTCTACATTGATATTAGGTCAAATAAACTACAGAAATATTCTTTTTTTAATATTTTTCAAACGGTAGAAAAATGATTTACAACGTGCCTAAATATAGATGTCGGTTGTTTCAAATATAAAGCCCTTATTTTTATGAAAAATACTGAAATCATCTAAAATCTCTTCGCTGACATTAGTTCAAGTAAACTACAGAAATATTGGAGTTTAAATATTTTTCAAACGGTAGAAAAATCATTTACAAAGTGCATAAATATATATATGGATTGTTTCAAATATGATGCCCTTATTTTTATGAAAAATACTGAAATCGTCTAAAATCTCTTCGTTGACATTAGTTCAAGTAAACTACAGAAATATTCTAGTTTAAACATTTTTCAACCGGTAGTAAAATGATTTACAATGTGCATAAAAATAGTTATCAATTGTTTCAAATATTATGCCCATCTTATGAAAAAATACAAAAATCATTTAAAATCCCTTCATTGACATTCGTTCAAATAAACTAAAGAAATATTCTAGTTGAAATATTTTTCAAACGGTAGAAAAATGATTCACAACGTGCATAAATATAGATATTGATTTTTTCACATATGATGCCCTTACTTTTATGAAAAAATACTGAAATCGTCTAAAATCTCTGGTTGACATTAGTTCAAGTAAACTAAAGAAATATTGCAGTTTAAATATTTTTAAAACGGTAGAAAATTGATTTAGAACGTGCATAAATATAGATGTCGGTTGTTACAAATATGATGCCCTTATTTTTATGAAAAAATACTATTATCGTTTAGAATCTCTTTATTGATATCAGGTCAAATAAACTAAAGAAATATTGGATTTTAAAGATTTTTCAAACGGTAGAAAATGATTTACAGCGTGTATAAATATAGATATCGATTGTTTCAAATATGATGCCCCTATTTTTATGAAAAATTATAAAAATTGTTTAAAATCACTTCATTGACATTAGTTAAAATAAACTAAAGAAATATTGGAGTTTAAATATTTTTCAAACGGTAGAAAAATGTATTACAACGTGCATAAATATATATATCGATTATTTCAAATATGATGCCCTTATTTTTCAGAAAAAATACTAATATCCTTTAAAATCTTTTCATTGACATTAGGTCAAATAAACTAAAGAAATATTCTGGTTTAAATATTTTTCAAACGGTAGAAAAAATATCTATAACGTGCATAAATATATATATAGATTGTTTCAAATATGATGCCCTTATTTGTATGAAAAATACTGAAATCGTCTAAAATCTCTTCGTTGACATTAGTTCAAGTAAACTAAAAAATATTCTAGTTGAAATATTTTTCAAACGGTAGAAAAATGATTTACAACGTGCATAAATATAGATATCGATTGTTTCACATATGATGCCCTTATTTTTATTAAAAAATACTAAAATCATCTAAGATCTCTTCAATGATGTCAGTTCAAATAAACTAAAGAAATATTGGAGTTTAAATATTTTTGAAAAGGTAGAAAAATCATCTAAAACGTGCATAAATATATATATCCATTGTTTCAAATATGATGGCCTTATTTTTATGAAAAATACTGAAATCGTCTAAAATCTCTTCGCTGACATTAGTTCAAGTAAACTAAAGAAATATTGGAGTTTAAATATTTTTCAAATGGTAGAAAAATTATATACAATGTAAATAAATATAGATATCGATTGTATCAAGTATGATGCCCTTATTTTTATTAAAAAATACTAAAATCATCTAAAATCTCTTCATTGTTGTTAGTTCAAATAAAATAAAGAAATAATAGTGTTTAAATATTTTTCAAAAGGTAGAAAAATCATCTACAACGTGCATAAATATATATATCCATTGTTTCAAATATGATGGCCTTATTTTTATGAAAAATACTGAAATCGTCTAAAATCTCTTCGTTAACATTAGTTCAAGTAAACTAAAGAAATATTGGAGTTTAAATATTTTTCAAACGGTAGAAAAATGATTTACAACGTGCATAAATATAGATATCGATTTTTTCACATATGATGCCCTTATTTTTATGAAAAAATTCTGAAATCGTCTAAAATCTCTGGTTGATATTAGTTCAAGTAAACTAAAGAAATATTGCAGTTTAAATATTTTTCAAACGGTAGAAAATTGATTTAGAACGTGCATAAATATAGATGTCGGTTGTTACAAATATGATGCCATTATTTTTATGAAAAAATACTGAAATCGTCTAAAACCTCTTCGTTGACAATAGTTGAAGTAAACTAAAGAAATATTCTAGTTGAAATATTTTTCAAACGGTAGAAAAATGATTTAAAACGTGCATAAATATAGATATCTATTGTTTCAAATATGATGCCCCTATTTTTATGAAAATATACTATTATCGTTTAAAATCTCTTTATTGATATCAGGTCAAATAAACTAAAGAAATATTGGATTTTAAAGATTTTTCAAACGTTAGAAAATGATTTACAGCGTGTATAAATATAGATATCGATTGTTTCAAATATGATGCCCCTATTTTTATGAAAAATTACAAAAATTGTTTAAAATCACTTCATTGACATTAGTTCAAATAAACAAAAAAAATATTGGAGTTTAAATATTTTTCAAACGGTAGAAAATGTATTACAACGTGCATAAATATATATATTGATTGTTTCAAATATAATGCCCTTATTTTTCAGAAAAATACTAATATCCTTTAAAATCTCTTCATTGACATTAGGTCAAATAAACTAAAGAAATATTCTGGTTTAAATATTTTTCAAACGGTAGAAAAAATATCTATAACGTGCATAAATATATATATCGATTGTTTCAAATATGATGCCCTTATTTTTATTAAAAAATACTAAAATCATATAAGATCTCTTCAATGATGTCAGTTCAAATAAACTAAAGAAATAATGGAGTTTAAATATTTTTCAAACGGTAGAAAAATGTATTACAACGTGCATAAATATATATATCGATTGTTTCAAATATGATGCCCTTTTTTTATGAAAAATACTGAAATCGTCGAATATCTCTTCGTTGACAATAGTTCTAGTAAACTAAAGAAACATTCTATTTTAAACATTTTTCAAACGGTAGTAAAATGATTTACAACGTGCATAAATATAGATATCGATTGTTTCACATATGATGCCCTTATTTTTATTAAAAAATACTAAAATCATCTAAAATCCTTCATTGTTGTTAGTTAAAATAAAATAAAGAAATAGTGGTGTTTAAATATTTTTCAAAAGGTAGAAAAATCATCCAGAACGTGCATAAATATACATATCCATTGTTTCAAATATGATGGCCTTATTTTTATGAAAAATACTGAAATCGTCTAAAATCTCTTCGTTGACATTAGTTCAAGTAAACTAAAGAAATATTGGAGTTTAAATATTTTTCAAACGGTAGAAAAATGATTTACAACGTGCATAAATATAGATATCGATTTTTTCACATATGATGCCCTTATTTTTATGAAAAAATACTGAAATCGTCTAAAATCTCTGGTTGACATTAGTTCAAGTAAACGAAAGAAATATTGCAGTTTAAATATTTTTCAAATGGTAGAAAAATCATTTACAAAGTGCATAAATATATATATCGATTGTTTCAAATATGATGCCCTTATTTATATGAAAAATACTGAAATCATTTAAAATCTCTTCATTGACAATAGGTCAAATAAACTAAAGAAATATTCTAGTTTAAATATTTTTCACACGGTAGAAAAAATATTTACAACATGCATAAAAATATATATCGATTGTTTCAAATATGATGCCATTATTTTTATGAAAAATACTGAAATCGTCTAAAACCTCTTCGTTGACAATAGTTCAAGTAAACTAAAGAAATATTCTAGTTGAAATATTTTTCAAACGGTAGAAAAATGATTTAAAACGTGCATAAATATAGATATCTATTGTTTCAAATATGATGCCCCTATTTTTATGAAAATATACTAAAATCATTTAAAATCTCTTAATTGACATTAGTGTCAAATAAAATAAAGAAATATTGAAGTTTAAATATTTTTCAAACGGTAGAAAATTCATTAAAACGTATACAAATATATACATCGATTGTTTCAAATATGATGCCCTTATTTTTATGAAAAAGACTGAAATCGTCTAATATCTCTTCGTTGACATTAGTTTAAGTACACTACAGAAATATTCTATTTTAAACATTTTTCAAACGGTAGTAAAATGATTTACAACGTGCATAAATATAGATATCGATTGTTTCACATATGATGCCCTTATTTTTATTAAAAAATACTAAAATCATCTAAGATCTCTTCAATCATGTCAGTTCAAATAAACTAAAGAAATATTGCAGTTTAAATATTTTTCAAACGGTAGAAAAATCATTTACAAAGTGCATAAATATATATATCGATTGTTTCAAATATGATGCCCTTATTTTTATGAAAAATACTGAAATCATTTAAAATCTCTTCATTGACATTAGGTCAAATAAACTAAAGAAATATTCTGGTTTAAATATTTTTCAAACGGTAGAAAAAATATCTATAACGTGCATAAATATATATATCGATTGTTTCAAATATGATGCCCTTATTTTTATTAAAAAATACTAAAATCATCTAAGATCTCTTCAATGATGTCAGTTCAAATAAACTAAAGAAATATTGGAGTTTAAATATTTTTCAAACGGTAGAAAAATCATTTACAAAGTGCATAAATATATATATCGATTGTTTCAAATATGATGCCCTTATTTTTATGAAAAATACTGAAATCATTTAAAATCTCTTCATTGACAATAGGTCAAATAAACTAAAGAAATATTCTAGTTTAAATATTTTTCACACGGTAGAAAAAATATTTACAACATGCATAAAAATATATATCGATTGTTTCAAATATGATGCCATTATTTTTATGAAAAATACTGAAATCGTCTAAAACCTCTTCGTTGACAATAGTTCAAGTAAACTAAAGAAATATTCTAGTTGAAATATTTTTCAAACGGTAGAAAAATGATTTAAAACGTGCATAAATATAGATATCTATTGTTTCAAATATGATGCCCCTATTTTTATGAAAATATACTAAAATCATTTAAAATCTCTTAATTGATATTAGTGTCAAATAAAATAAAGAAATATTGAAGTTTAAATATTTTTCAAACGGTAGAAAATTCATTAAAACGTGCACAAATATATACATCGATTGTTTCAAATATGATGCTCTTATTTTTATGAAAAAGACTGAAATCGTCTAATATCTCTTCGTTGACATTAGTTTAAGTACACTACAGAAATATTCTATTTTAAACATTTTTCAAACGGTAGTAAAATGATTTACAACGTGCATAAATATAGATATCGATTGTTTCACATATGATGCCCTTATTTTTATTAAAAAATACTAAAATCATCTAAGATCTCTTCAATCATGTCAGTTCAAATAAACTAAAGAAATATTGCAGTTTAAATATTTTTCAAACGGTAGAAAAATCATTTACAATGTGCATAAATATATATATCGATTGTTTCAAATATGATGCCCTTATTTTTATGAAAAATACTGAAATCATTTAAAATCTCTTCATTGACATTAGGTCAAATAAACTAAAGAAATATTCTGGTTTAAATATTTTTCAAACGGTAGAAAAAATATCTATAACATGCATAAATATATATATCGATTGTTTCAAATATGATGCCCTTATTTTTATTAAAAAATACTAAAATCATCTAAGATCTCTTCAATGATGTCAGTTCAAATAAACTAAAGAAATATTGGAGTTTAAATATTTTTCAAACGGTATAAAAATCATTTACAATGTGCATAAATATATATATCGACTGTTTCAAATATGATGCCCTTATTTGTATGAAAAATACTGAAATCGTCTAAAATCTCTTCGCTGACATTAGTTCAAGTAAACTAAAGAAATATTCTATTTGAAATATTTTTCAAACGGTAGAAAAATGATTTACAACGTGCATAAATATAGATATCGATTGTTTCACATATGATGCCCTTATTTTTATTAAAAAATACTAAAATCATCTAAGATCTCTTCAATGATGTCAGTTCAAATAAACTAAAGAAATATTGGAGTTTAAATATTTTTCAAACGGTAGAAAAAATATTTACAACATGCATAAAAATATATATCGATTGTTTCAAATATGATGCCATTATTTTTATGAAAAATACTGAAATCGTCTAAAACCTCTTCGTTGACAATAGTTCAAGTAAACTAAAGAAATATTCTAGTTGAAATATTTTTCAAACGGTAGAAAAATGATTTAAAACGTGCATAAATATAGATATCTATTGTTTCAAATATGATGCCCCTATTTTTATGAAAATATACTAAAATCATTTAAAATCTCTTAATTGACATTAGTGTCAAATAAAATAAAGAAATATTGAAGTTTAAATATTTTTCAAACGGTAGAAAATTCATTAAAACGTGCACAAATATATACATCGATTGTTTCAAATATGATGCCCTTATTTTTATGAAAAAGACTGAAATCGTCTAATATCTCTTCGTTGACATTAGTTTAAGTACACTACAGAAATATTCTATTTTAAACATTTTTCAAACGGTAGTAAAATGATTTACAACGTGCATAAATATAGATATCGATTGTTTCACATATGATGCCCTTATTTTTATTAAAAAATACTAAAATCATCTAAGATCTCTTCAATCATGTCAGTTCAAATAAACTAAAGAAATATTGCAGTTTAAATATTTTGCAAACGGTAGAAAAATCATTTACAAAGTGCATAAATATATATATCGATTGTTTCAAATATGATGCCCTTATTTTTATGAAAAATACTGAAATCATTTAAAATCTCTTCATTGACATTAGGTCAAATAAACTAAAGAAATATTCTGGTTTAAATATTTTTCAAACGGTAGAAAAAATATCTATAACGTGCATAAATATATATATCGATTGTTTCAAATATGATGCCCTTATTTTTATTAAAAAATACTAAAATCATCTAAGATCTCTTCAATGATGTCAGTTCAAATAAACTAAAGAAATATTGGAGTTTAAATATTTTTCAAACGGTAGAAAAATCATTTACAAAGTGCATAAATATATATATCGATTGTTTCAAATATGATGCCCTTATTTTTATGAAAAATACTGAAATCATTTAAAATCTCTTCATTGACAATAGGTCAAATAAACTAAAGAAATATTCTAGTTTAAATATTTTTCACACGGTAGAAAAAATATTTACAACATGCATAAAAATATATATCGATTGTTTCAAATATGATGCCATTATTTTTATGAAAAATACTGAAATCGTCTAAAACCTCTTCGTTGACAATAGTTCAAGTAAACTAAAGAAATATTCTAGTTGAAATATTTTTCAAACGGTAGAAAAATGATTTAAAACGTGCATAAATATAGATATCTATTGTTTCAAATATGATGCCCCTATTTTTATGAAAATATACTAAAATCATTTAAAATCTCTTAATTGACATTAGTGTCAAATAAAATAAAGAAATATTGAAGTTTAAATATTTGTCAAACGGTAGAAAATTCATTAAAACGTGCACAAATATATACATCGATTGTTTCAAATATGATGCTCTTATTTTTATGAAAAAGACTGAAATCGTCTAATATCTCTTCGTTGACATTAGTTTAAGTACACTACAGAAATATTCTATTTTAAACATTTTTCAAACGGTAGTAAAATGATTTACAACGTGCATAAATATAGATATCGATTGTTTCACATATGATGCCCTTATTTTTATTAAAAAATACTAAAATCATCTAAGATCTCTTCAATCATGTCAGTTCAAATAAACTAAAGAAATATTGCAGTTTAAATATTTTTCAAACGGTAGAAAAATCATTTACAAAGTGCATAAATATATATATCGATTGTTTCAAATATGATGCCCTTATTTTTATGAAAAATACTGAAATCATTTAAAATCTCTTCATTGACATTAGGTCAAATAAACTAAAGAAATATTCTGGTTTAAATATTTTTCAAACGGTAGAAAAAATATCTATAACGTGCATAAATATATATATCGATTGTTTCAAATATGATGCCCTTATTTTTATTAAAAAATACTAAAATCATCTAAGATCTCTTCAATGATGTCAGTTCAAATAAACTAAAGAAATATTGGAGTTTAAATATTTTTCAAACGGTAGAAAAATCATTTACAAAGTGCATAAATATATATATCGATTGTTTCAAATATGATGCCCTTATTTTTATGAAAAATACTGAAATCATTTAAAATCTCTTCATTGACAATAGGTCAAATAAACTAAAGAAATATTCTAGTTTAAATATTTTTCACACGTTAGAAAAAATATTTACAACATGCATAAAAATATATATCGATTGTTTCAAATATGATGCCATTATTTTTATGAAAAATACTGAAATCGTCTAAAACCTCTTCGTTGACAATAGTTCAAGTAAACTAAAGAAATATTCTAGTTGAAATATTTTTCAAACGGTAGAAAAATGATTTAAAACGTGCATAAATATAGATATCTATTGTTTCAAATATGATGCCCCTATTTTTATGAAAATATACTAAAATCATTTAAAATCTCTTAATTGACATTAGTGTCAAATAAAATAAAGAAATATTGAAGTTTAAATATTTTTCAAACGGTAGAAAATTCATTAAAACGTGCACAAATATATACATGGATTGTTTCAAATATGATGCCCTTATTTTTATGAAAAAGACTGAAATCGTCTAATATCTCTTCGTTGACATTAGTTTAAGTACACTACAGAAATATTCTATTTTAAACATTTTTCAAACGGTAGTAAAATGATTTACAACGAGCATAAATATAGATATCGATTGTTTCACATATGATGCCCTTATTTTTATTAAAAAATACTAAAATCATCTAAGATCTCTTCAATCATGTCAGTTCAAATAAACTAAAGAAATATTGCAGTTTAAATATTTTTCAAACGGTAGAAAAATCATTTACAAAGTGCATAAATATATATATCGATTGTTTCAAATATGATGCCCTTATTTTTATGAAAAATACTGAAATCATTTAAAATCTCTTCATTGACATTAGGTCAAATAAACTAAAGAAATATTCTGGTTTAAATATTTTTCAAACGGTAGAAAAAATATCTATAACGTGCATAAATATATATATCGATTGTTTCAAATATGATGCCCTTATTTTTATTAAAAAATACTAAAATCATCTAAGATCTCTTCAATGATGTCAGTTCAAATAAACTAAAGAAATATTGGAGTTTAAATATTTTTCAAACGGTAGAAAAATCATTTACAAAGTGCATAAATATATATATCGATTGTTTCAAATATGATGCCCTTATATTTATGAAAAATACTGAAATCATTTAAAATCTCTTCATTGACAATAGGTCAAATAAACTAAAGAAATATTCTAGTTTAAATATTTTTCACACGGTAGAAAAAATATTTACAACATGCATAAAAATATATATCGATTGTTTCAAATATGATGCCATTATTTTTATGAAAAATACTGAAATCGTCTAAAACCTCTTCGTTGACAATAGTTCAAGTAAACTAAAGAAATATTCTAGTTGAAATATTTTTCAAACGGTAGAAAAATGATTTAAAACGTGCATAAATATAGATATCTATTGTTTCAAATATGATGCCCCTATTTTTATGAAAATATACTAAAATCATTTAAAATCTCTTAATTGACATTAGTGTCAAATAAAATAAAGAAATATTGAAGTTTAAATATTTTTCAAACGGTAGAAAATTCATTAAAACGTGCACAAATATATACATCGATTGTTTCAAATATGATGCTCTTATTTTTATGAAAAAGACTGAAATCGTCTAATATCTCTTCGTTGACATTAGTTTAAGTACACTACAGAAATATTCTATTTTAAACATTTTTCAAACGGTAGTAAAATGATTTACAACGTGCATAAATATAGATATCGATTGTTTCACATATGATGCCCTTATTTTTATTAAAAAATACTAAAATCATCTAAGATCTCTTCAATCATGTCAGTTCAAATAAACTAAAGAAATATTGCAGTTTAAATATTTTTCAAACGGTAGAAAAATCATTTACAAAGTGCATAAATATATATATCAATTGTTTCAAATATGATGCCCTTATTTTTATGAAAAATACTGAAATCATTTAAAATCTCTTCATTGACATTAGGTCAAATAAACTAAAGAAATATTCTGGTTTAAATATTTTGCAAACGGTAGAAAAAATATCTATAACGTGCATAAATATATATATCGATTGTTTCAAATATGATGCCCTTATTTTTATTAAAAAATACTAAAATCATCTAAGATCTCTTCAATGATGTCAGTTCAAATAAAGTAAAGAAATATTGGAGTTTAAATATTTTTCAAACGGTAGAAAAATCATTTACAAAGTGCATAAATATATATATCGACTGTTTCAAATATGATGCCCTTATTTGTATGAAAAATACTGAAATCGTCTAAAATCTCTTCGTTGACATTAGTTCAAGTAAACTAAAGAAATATTCTATTTGAAATATTTTTCAAACGGTAGAAAAATGATTTACAACGTGCATAAATATAGATATCGATTGTTTCACATATGATGCCCTTATTTTTATTAAAAAATACTAAAATCATCTAAGATCTCTTCAATGATGTCAGTTCAAATAAAGTAAAGAAATATTGGAGTTTAAATATTTTTCAAACGGTAGAAAAATCATTTACAAAGTGCATAAATATATATATCAATTGTTTCAAATATGATGCCCTTATTTTTATGAAAAATACTGAAATCGTCGAAAATCTCTTCGTTGACAATAGTTCTAGTAAACTAAAGAAATATTCTATTTTAAACATTTTTCAAACGGTAGAAAATTGATTTACAACGTGCATAAATATAGATATCGATTGTTTCAAATATTATGCCCTTATTATTATGAAAAATTACAAAAATCATTTAAAATCTCTTCATTGACATTAGTTCAAATAAACTAGAGAAATATTGGAGTTTAAATATTTTTCAAAAGGTAGAAAAATCATCTAAAACGTGCATAAATATATATATGCATTGTTTCAAATATGATGGCCTTATTTTTATGAAAAAATACTGAAATCGTCTAAAATCTCTGGTTGACATTAGTTCAAGTAAACTAAAGAAATATTGCAGTTTAAATATTTTTCAAACGGTAGAAAAATCATTTACAAAGTGCATAAATATATGTATCGATTGTTTCAAATATGATGCCCTTATTTTTATGAAAAATACTGAAATCATTTAAAATCTCTTCATTGACATTAGGTCAAATAAACTAAAGAAATATTCTAGTTTAAATATTTTTCACACGGTAGAAAAATGATTTACAACGTGCATAAATATAGATATCGATTGTTTCATATATGATGCCCTTATTTTTATTAAAAAATACTAAAATCATCTAAGATCTCTTCAATGATGTCAGTTCAAATAAACTAAAGAAATATTGGAATTTAAATATTTTTCAAACGGTAGAAAAGTGATTTACAGCGTGCATAAATATATATATCGATTGTTTCAAATATGTTGCCTTTATTATTATGAAAAATTACAAAAATCCTTTAAAATCACTTTATTGACATTAGGTCAAATAAACTAAAGAAATATTGGAGTTTAAATATTTTTCAAACGGTAGAAAAATCATTTACAACGTGCATAAATATATATATAGATTGGGTCAAAAATGAAGCCCTTATTTTTATGAAAAATACTGAAATCGTCTAAAATCTCTTCGTTGACACTAGTTCAAGTAAACTACAGAAATATTCTTTTTTAAATATTTTTCAAATGGTAGTAAAATGATTTACAACGTGCATAAATATAGATAGCGATTGTTTCAAATATTATGCCCTATTATTATGAAAAAATATAAAAATCATTTAAAATCTCTTCATTGACATTAGTTCAAATAAACAAAGAAATATTGTAGTTGAAATACTTTTCAAACGATAGAAAAATGATTTACAACGTGCATAAATATAGATATCGATTTTTTCACATATGATGCCCTTATTTTTATGAAAAAATACTAAAATCGTTTAAAATCTCTTCATTGACATTAGGTCAAATAAACTAAAGAAATATTCGAGTTTAAATATTTTTCAAATGGTATAAAAATTATTTACAACGTACATAAATATAGATATCTATTGTTTCAAATATGATGCCCCTATTTTTATGAAAAAATACTAAAATCGTTTAAAATCTCTTCATTGACATTAGTGTCAAATAAAATAAAGAAATATTGAAGTTTAAATATTTTTCAAACGGTAGAAAAATCATTTACAATGTTCACAAATATATATATCGATTGTTTCAAATATGATGCCCCTATTTTTATGAAAAAATACTAAAATCGTTTAAAATCTCTTCATTGACATTAGGTCAAATAAACTAAAGAAATATTCGAGTTTAAATATTTTTCAAATGGTATCAAAATTATTTACAACGTGCATAAATATAGATATCTATTGTTTCAAATATGATGCCCCTATTTTTATAAAAAAATACTAAAATCGTTTGAAATCTCTTCATTGACATTAGTTCAAATAAACAAAGAAATATTGTAGTTCAAATACTTTTCAAACGATAGAAAAATGATTTACAACGTGCATAAATATAGATATCGATTTTTTTCACATATGATGCCCTTATTTTTATGAAAAAATACTAGAATCGTTTAGAATCTCTTTATTGATATCAGGTCAAATAAACTAAAGAAATATTGGATTTTAAAGATTTTTCTAACGGTAGAAATGATTTACAGCGTGCATAAATATAGATATCGATTTTTTCAAATATGATGCCCTTATTTTTATGAAAAATACTGAAATCGTCTAAAATCTCTTCGTGGACAATAGTTCAAGTGAACTAAAGAAATATTCTAGTTGAAATATTTTTCAAACGGTAGAAAAATGATTTAAAACGTGCATAAATATAGATATCTATTGTTTCAAATATGATGCCCCTATTTTTATGAAAATCTACTAAAATCGTTTAAAATCTCTTAATTGACATTAGTGTCAAATAAAATAAAGAAATATTGAAGTTTAAATATTTTTCAAACGGTAGAAAAATGAATTAAAACTTGCATAAATATAGATATCTATTGTTTCAAATATGAAGCCCTTATTTTTATGAAAAAATACTAAAATCGTCTAAAATCTCTACATTGATATTAGGTCAAATTTAACTACAGAAATATTCTTTTTTAAATATTTTTCAAACGGTAGAAAAATGTTTTACAACGTGCATAAATATAGATATGGAATGTTTCAAATATTATGCCCTTATTATTATGAAAAAATAGAAAAATCATTTAAAATCTCTTCATTGACATTAGTTGAAATAAACTAAAGAAATATTGGAGTTTAAATATTTTTCAAACGGTAGAAAAATGAATTAAAACTTGCATAAATATATATATCGATTGTTTCACATATGATGCCCTTATTTTTATGAAAAAATACTAAAATCCTTAAAATCTCTTCATTAAAATTAGGTCAAATAAACTACAGAAATATCCATGTTTTCACATTTTTCAAACGGTAGTAAAATGATTTACAACGTGCATAAATATAGATATCGATTGTTTCAAATATTATGCCCTTATTATTATGAAAAATTACAAAAATCATTTAAAATCTCTTCATTGACATTAGTTCAAATAAACTAGAGAAATATTGGAGTTTAAATATTTTTCAAAAGGTAGAAAAATCATCTACAACGTGCATAAATGTATATATGCATTGTTTCAAATATGATGGCCTTATTTTTATGAAAAAATACTGAAATCGTCTAAAATCTCTGGTTGACATTAGTTCAAGTAAACTAAAGAAATATTCTAGTTTAAATATTTTTCACACGGTAGAAAAATGATTTACAACGTGCATAAATATAGATATCGATTGTTTCATATATGATGCCCTTATTTTTATTAAAAAATACTAAAATCATCTAAGATCTCTTCAATGATGTCAGTTCAAATAAACTAAAGAAATATTGGAGTTTAAATATTTTTCAAACGGTAGAAAAGTGATTTACAGCGTGCATAAATATATATATCGATTGTTTCAAATATGGTGCCTTTATTATTATGAAAAATTACAAAAATCCTTTAAAATCACTTTATTGACATTAGGTCAAATAAACTAAAGAAATATTGGAGTTTAAATATTTTTCAAACGGTAGAAAAATCATTTACAACGTGCATAAATATATATATAGATTGGGTCAAAAATGATGCCCTTATTTTTATGAAAAATACTGAAATCGTCTAAAATCTCTTCGTTGACACTAGTTCAAGTAAACTACAGAAATATTCTTTTTTAAATATTTTTCAAATGGTAGTAAAATGATTTACAACGTGCATAAATATAGATATCGATTGTTTCAAATATTATGCCCTTATTTTTATGAAAAAATACTGAAATCGTCTAAAATCTCTGGTTGACATTAGTTCAAGTAAACTAAAGAAATATTGCAGTTTAAATATTTTTCAAACGGTAGAAAAATCAATTACAAAGTGCATAAATATATGTATCGATTGTTTCAAATATGATGCCCTTATTTTTATGAAAAATACTGAAATCATTTAAAATCTCTTCATTGACATTAGGTCAAATAAACTAAAGAAATATTCTAGTTTAAATATTTTTCACACGGTAGAAAAATGATTTACAACGTACATAAATATAGATATCGATTGTTTCATATATGATGCCCTTATTTTTATTAAAAAATACTAAAATCATCAAAGATCTCTTTAATGATGTCAGTTCAAATAAACTAAAGAAATATTGGAGTTTAAATATTTTTCAAACGGTAGAAAATTGATTTACAACGTGCATAAATATAGATATGGAATGTTTCAAATATTATGCCCTTATTTTTATGAATAATACTGAAATCGTCTAAAATCTCTTCGTTGACATTAGTTCATGTAAACTACAGAAATATTTTAGTTGAAATATTTTTCAAACGGTAGAAAAATTATTTACAACGCGCATAAATATAGATATCGAATGTTTCAAATATTATGCCCTTATTATTATGAAAAAATAGAAAATCATTTAAAATCTCTTCATTGACATTAGTTCAAATAAACTAAAGAAATATTCTAGTTGATATATTTTTCAAACGGTAGAAAAGTGATTTACAGCGTGCATAAATATATATATCGATTGTTTCAAATATGGTGCCTTTATTATTATGAAAAATTACAAAAATCGTTTAAAATCACTTCATTGACATTAGGTCAAATAAACTAAAGAAATATTGGAGTTTAAATAATTTTCAAACGGTAGAAAAATCATTTACAACGTGCATAAATATATATATAGATTGGGTCAAAAATTATGCGCTTATTTTTATGAAAAATACTGAAATCGTCTAAAATCTCTTCGTTGACAGTAGTTCAAGTAAACTACAGAAATATTCTTTTTTAAATATTTTTCAAACGCTAGAAAATTGATTTACAACGTGCATAAATATATATATCGATTGGTTCAAAAATGATGCCCTTATTTTAATGAAAAATACTGAAATCGTCTAAAATCTCTTCGTTGACACTAGTTCAAGTAAACTACAGAAATATTCTAGTTTAAATATTTTTCAAACGGTAGTAAAATGATTTACAACGTGCATAAATATAGCTATCGATTGTTTCAAATATTATGCCCTATTATTATGAAAAAATATAAAAATCATTTAAAATCTCTTCATTGACATTAGTTCAAATAAACAAAGAAATATTGTAGTTGAAATACTTTTCAAATGGTAGAAAAATGATTGACAACGTGCATAAATATAGATATCGATTTTTTCACATACGATGCCCTTATTTTTATGAAAAAAATATTAGAATCGTTTAGAATCTCTTTATTGATATCATGTCAAATAAACTAAAGAAATATTGGATTTTAAAGAATTTTCTAACGATAGAATATGATTTACAGCGTGCATAAATATAGATATCGATTTTTTCAAATATGGAGCCTTTATTTTTATGAAAAATTACAAAAATCGTTTAAAATCACTTCATTGACATTAGGTCAAATAAACTACAGAAATATTTGAGTTTAAATATTTTTCAAACGGTAGAAAATTGATTTACAACGTGCATAAATATAGATATGGAATGTTTCAAATATTATGCCCTTATTTTTATGAATAATACTGAAATCGTCTAAAATCTCTTCGTTGACATTAATTCAAGTAAACTACAGAAATATTCTAGTTTAAACATTTTTCAACCGGTAGTAAAATGATTTACAATGTGCATAAATATAGATATCCATTGTTTCAAATATTATGCCCATCTTATGAAAAAATACAAAAATCATTTAAAATCCCTTCATTGACATTCGTTCAAATAAACTAAAGAAAAATTCTAGTTGAAATAATTTTCAAACGGTAGAAAAATGATTTACAACTTGCATAAATATAGATATCGATTGTTTCATATATGATGCCTTATTTTTATTAAAAAATACTAAAATCATCTAAGATCTCTTCAATGATGTCAGTTCAAATAAACTAAAGAAATATTAAAGTTTAAATATTTTTTAAACGGTAGAAAAATCATTTACAAAGTGCATAAATATATATATCGATTATTTCAAATATGATGCCTTATTTTTCAGAAAAAATACTAATATCCTTTAAAATCTCTTCATTAAAATTATCTAATAATAATCTATTGTTTCAAATATGATGCCCCTATTTTTATGAAAAAATACTAAAATCGTTTAAAATCTCTTCATTGACATTAGGTCAAATAAAATAAAGAAATATTGAAGTTTAAATATTTTTCAAACGGTAGAAAAATCATTCACAACGTTCACAAATATATATATATCGATTGTTTCAAATATGATGCCCTTATTTTTGTGATAAATACTGAAATCATCTAAAATCTCTTCGTTGACATTAATTCAAGTAAACTACAGAAATATTCTAGTTTAAACATTTTTCAACCGGTAGTAAAATGATTTACAATGTGCATAAATATAGATATCCATTGTTTCAAATATTATGCCCATCTTATGAAAAAATACAAAAATCATTTAAAATCCCTTCATTGACATTCGTTCAAATAAACTAAAGAAAAATTCTAGTTGAAATAATTTTCAAACGGTAGAAAAATGATTTACAACGTGCATAAATATAGATATCGATTGTTTCATATATGATGCCTTATTTTTATTAAAAAATACTAAAATCATCTAAGATCTCTTCAATGATGTCAGTTCAATTAAACTAAAGAAATATTAAAGTTTAAATATTTTTTAAACGGTAGAAAAATCATTTACAAAGTGCATAAATATATATATCGATTGTTTCAAATATCATGCCATTATTTTTCAGAAAAAATACGAATATCCTTTAAAATCTCTTCATTAAAATTATCTAATAATAATCTATTGTTTCAAATATGATGCCCCTATTTTTATGAAAAAATACTAAAATCGTCTAAAATCTCTTCATTGACATTAGGTCAAATAAACTAAAGAAATATTCGAGTTTAAATATTTTTCAAATGGTATAAAAATTATTTACAACGTACATAAATATAGATATCTATTGTTTCAAATATGATGCCCCTATTTTTATGAAAAAATACTAAAATCGTTTAAAATCTCTTCATTGACATTCGTGTCAAATAAAATAAAGAAATATTGAAGTTTAAATATTTTTCAAACGGTAGAAAAATCATTTACAACGTTCACAAATATATATATCGATTGTTTCAAATATGATGCCCCTATTTTTATGAAAAAATACTAAAATCGTTTAAAATCTCTTCATTGACATTAGGTCAAATAAACTAAAGAAATATTCGAGTTTAAATATTTTTCAAATGATTTCAAAATTATTTACAACGTGCATAAATATAGATATCTATTGTTTCAAATATGATGCCCCTATTTTTATAAAAAAATACTAAAATCGTTTGAAATCTCTTCATTGACATTAGTTCAAATAAACAAAGAAATATTGTAGTTGAAATACTTTTCAAACGATAGAAAAATGATTTACAACGTGCATAAATATAGATATCGATTTTTTTCACATATGATGCCCTTATTTTTATGAAAAAATACTAGAATCGTTTAGAATCTCTTTATTGATATCAGGTCAAATAAACTAAAGAAATATTGGATTTTAAAGAATTTTCTAACGGTAGAAAATGATTTACAGCGTGCATAAATATAGATATCGATTTTTTCAAATATGATGCCCTTATTTTTATGAAAAATACTGAAATCGTCTAAAATCTCTTCGTTGACAATAGTTCAAGTGAACTAAAGAAATATTCTAGTTGAAATATTTTTCAAACGGTAGAAAAATGATTTAAAACGTGCATAAATATAGATATATATTGTTTCAAATATGATGCCCCTATTTTTATGAAAATCTACTAAAATCGTTTAAAATCTCTTAATTGACATTAGTGTCAAATAAAATAAAGAAATATTGAAGTTTAAATATTTTTCAAACGGTAGAAAAATGAATTAAAACTTGCATAAATATAGATATCTATTGTTTCAAATATGATGCCCTTATTTTTATGAAAAATACTAAAATCGTCTAAAATCTCTACATTGATATTAGGTCAAATTTAACTACAGAAATATTCTTTTTTAAATATTTTTCAAACGGTAGAAAAATGATTTACAACGTGCATAAATATAGATGTCGGTTGTTTCAAATATGATGCCCTTATTTATATCAAAAATACTGAAATCTTCTAAAATTTCTTCGTTGAGATTCGTTCAAATAAACGAAAGAAATATTCTAGTTGAAATATTTTTCAAACGGTAGCAAAATGATTTACAACGTGCATAAATATAGATATGGATTGTTTCACATATAATGCCCTTATTTTTATTAAAAAATACTAATATCATATAAAATCTCTTCATTGATGTTAGTTCAAATAAAATAAAGAAATATTGGTGTTTAAATATTTTTCAAAAGTTAGATAACTGATTTACAACGTGCATAAATATAGATATCGATTGTTTCAAATATGATGCCCTTATTTTTAAGAAAAAATACTAATATCCTTAAAATCTGTTCATTAAAATTAGGTCAAATAAACTACAGAAATATCCATGTTTTCACATTTTTCAAACGGTAGTAAAATGATTTACAACGTGCATAAATATAGATATCGATTGTTTCAAATATTATGCCCTTATTATTATGAAAAATTACAAAAATCATTTAAAATCTCTTCATTGACATTAGTTCAAATAAACTAGAGAAATATTGGAGTTTAAATATTTTTCAAAAGGTAGAAAAATCATCTACAACGTGCATAAATATATATATGCATTGTTTCAAATATGATGGCCTTATTTTTATGAAAAAATACTGAAATCGTCTAAAATCTCTGGTTGACATTAGTTCAAGTAAACTAAAGAAATATTCTAGTTTAAATATTTTTCACACGGTAGAAAAATGATTTACAACGTGCATAAATATAGATATCGATTGTTTCATATATGATGCCCTTATTTTTATTAAAAAATACTGAAATCGTCTAAAATCTCTGGTTGACATTAGTTCAAGTAAACTAAAGAAATATTGCAGTTTAAATATTTTTCAAACGGTAGAAAAATCAATTACAAAGTGCATAAATATATGTATCGATTGTTTCAAATATGATGCCCTTATTTTTATGAAAAATACTGAAATCATTTAAAATCTCTTCATTGACATTAGGTCAAATAAACTAAAGAAATATTCTAGTTTAAATATTTTTCACACGGTAGAAAAATGATTTACAACGTGCATAAATATAGATATCGATTGTTTCATATATGATGCCCTTATTTTTATTAAAAAATACTAAAATCATCTAAGATCTCTTCAATGATGTCAGTTCAAATAAACTAAAGAAATATTGGAGTTTAAATATTTTTCAAACGGTAGAAAAATCATTTACAAAGTGCATAAATATATATATCGATTGTTTCAAATATGATGCCCTTATTTTTATGAAAAATACTGAAACCATCTAAAATCTCTTCGTTGACATTAGTTCAAGTAAACTAAAGAAATATTGGAGTTTAAATATTTTTCAAACAGTAGAAAAATGTATTACAACGTGCATATATATATATATCGATTGTTTCAAATATGATGCCCTTATTTTTATGAAAAATACTGAAACCATCTAAAATCTCTTCATTGACATTAGTTCAAATAAACAAAGAAATATTGTAGTTGAAATACTATTCAAATGGTAGAAAAATGATTTACAACGTGCATAAATATAGATATCGATTTTTTCACATATGATGCCCTTATTTTTATGAAAAAATACTAGAATCGTTTAGAATCTCTTTATTGATATCATGTCAAATAAACTAAAGAAATATTGGATTTTAAAGAATTTTCTAACGGTAGAATATGATTTACAGCGTGCATAAATATAGATATCGATTTTTTCAAATATGGAGCCTTTATTTTTATGAAAAATTACAAAAATCGTTTAAAATCACTTCATTGACATTAGGTCAAATAAACTACAGAAATATTGGAGTTTAAATATTTTTCAAACGGTATAAAAATGTATTACAACGTGCATAATTATATATATCGATTATTTCAAATATGATGCCTTATTTTTCAGAAAAAATACTAATATCCTTTAAAATCTCTTCATTAAAATTATCTAATAATAATCTATTGTTTCAAATATGATGCCCCTATTTTTATGAAAAAATACTAAAATCGTTTAAAATCTCTTCATTGACATTAGGTCAAATAAAATAAAGAAATATTGAAGTTTAAATATTTTTCAAACGGTAGAAAAATCATTCACAACGTTCACAAATATATATATATCGATTGTTTCAAATATGATGCCCTTATTTTTGTGATAAATACTGAAATCATCTAAAATCTCTTCGTTGACATTAATTCAAGTAAACTACAGAAATATTCTAGTTTAAACATTTTTCAACCGGTAGTAAAATGATTTACAATGTGCATAAATATAGATATCAATTGTTTCAAATATTATGCCCATCTTATGAAAAAATACAAAAATCATTTAAAATCCCTTCATTGGCATTCGTTCAAATAAACTAAAGAAAAATTCTAGTTGAAATAATTTTCAAACGGTAGAAAAATGATTTACAACGTGCATAAATATAGATATCGATTGTTTCTATATGATGCCTTATTTTTATTAAAAAATACTAAAATCATCTAAGATCTCTTCAATGATGTCAGTTCAAATAAACTAAAGAAATATTAAAGTTTAAATATTTTTTAAACGGTAGAAAAATCATTTACAAAGTGCATAAATATATATATCGATTGTTTCAAATATCATGCCATTATTTTTCAGAAAAAATACGAATATCCTTTAAAATCTCTTCATTAAAATTATCTAATAATAATCTATTGTTTCAAATATGATGCCCCTATTTTTATGAAAAAATACTAAAATCGTTTAAAATCTCTTCATTGACATTAGGTCAAATAAACTAAAGAAATATTCGAGTTTAAATATTTTTCAAATGGTATAAAAATTATTTACAACGTACATAAATATAGATATCTATTGTTTCAAATATGATGCCCCTATTTTTATGAAAAAATACTAAAATCGTTTAAAATCTCTTCATTGACATTAGTGTCAAATAAAATAAAGAAATATTGAAGTTTAAATATTTTTCAAACGGTAGAAAAATCATTTACAACGTTCACAAATATATATATCGATTGTTTCAAATATGATGCTCCTATTTTTATGAAAAAATACTAAAATCGTTTAAAATCTCTTCATTGACATTAGGTCAAATAAACTAAAGAAATATTCGAGTTTAAATATTTTTCAAATGGTATCAAAATTATTTACAACGTGCATAAATATAGATATCTATTGTTTCAAATATGATGCCCCTATTTTTATAAAAAAATACTAAAATCGTTTGAAATCTCTTCATTGACATTAGTTCAAATAAACAAAGAAATATTGTAGTTGAAATACTTTTCAAACGATAGAAAAATGATTTACAACGTGCATAAATATAGATATCGATTTTTTTCACATATGATGCCCTTATTTTTATGAAAAAATACTAGAATCGTTTAGAATCTCTTTATTGATATCAGGTCAAATAAACTAAAGAAATATTGGATTTTAAAGATTTTTCTAACGGTAGAACATGATTTACAGCGTGCATAAATATAGATATCGATTTTTTCAAATATGATGCCCTTATTTTTATGAAAAATACTGAAATCGTCTAAAATCTCTTCGTTGACAATAGTTCAAGTGAACTAAAGAAATATTCTAGTTGAAATATTTTTCAAACGGTATAAAAATGAATTAAAACTTGCATAACTATAGATATCTATTGTTTCAAATATGATGCCCCTATTTTTATGAAAATCTACTAAAATCGTTTAAAATCTCTTAATTGACATTAGTGTCAAATGAAATAAAGAATTATTGAAGTTTAAATATTTTTCAAACGGTAGAAAAATGAATTAAAACTTGCATAACTATAGATATCTATTGTTTCAAATATGATGCCCTTATTTTTATGAAAAAATACTAAAATCGTCTAAAATCTCTACATTGATATTAGGTCAAATTTAACTACAGAAATATTCTTTTTTAAATATTTTTCAAACGGTAGAAAAATGATTTACAACGTGCCCAAATATAGATGTCGGTTGTTTCAAATATAATGCCCTTATTTTTATGAAAAATACTGAAATCTTCTAAAATTTCTTCGTTGAGATTCGTTCAAATAAACGAAAGAAATATTCTAGTTGAAATATTTTTCAAACGGTAGCAAAATGATTTACAACGTGCATAAATATAGATATGGATTGTTTCGCATATGATGCCCTTATTTTTATTAAAAAATACTAATATCATATAAAATCTGTTCATTGATGTTAGTTCAAATAAAATAAAGAAATATTGGTGTTTAAATATTTTTCAAAAGTTAGAAAAATGATTTACAACGTGCATAAATATAGATATCGATTGTTTCAAATATGATGCCCTTATTTTTAAGAAAAAATACTAATATCCTTAAAATCTCTTCATTAAAATTAGGTCAAATAAACTACAGAAATATCCATGTTTTCACATTTTTCAAACGGTAGTAAAATGATTTACAACGGGCATAAATATAGATATCGATTGTTTCAAATATTATGCCCTTATTATTATGAGAAATTACAAAAATCATTTAAAATCTCTTCATTGACATTAGTTCAAATAAACTAGAGTAATATTGGAGTTTAAATATTTTTCAAAAGGTAGAAAAATCATCTACAACGTGCATAAATATATATATGCATTGTTTCAAATATGATGGCCTTATTTTTATGAAAAAATACTGAAATCGTCTAAAATCTCTGGTTGACATTAGTTCAAGTAAACTAAAGAAATATTGCAGTTTAAATATTTTTCAAACGGTAGAAAAATCATTTACAAAGTGCATAAATATATGTATCGATTGTTTCAAATATGATGCCCTTATTTTTATGAAAAATACTGAAATCATTTAAAATCTCTTCATTGACATTAGGTCAAATAAACTAAAGAAATATTCTAGTTTAAATATTTTTCACACGGTAGAAAAATGATTTACAACGTGCATAAATATAGATATCGATTGTTTCATATATGATGCCCTTATTTTTATTAAAAAATACTAAAATCATCTAAGATCTCTTCAATGATGTCAGTTCAAATAAACTAAAGAAATATTGGAGTTTAAATATTTTTTAAACGGTAGAAAAGTGATTTACAGCGTGCATAAATATATATATCGATTGTTTCAAATATGGTGCCTTTATTATTATGCAAAATTACAAAAATCCTTTAAAATCACTTTATTGACATTAGGTCAAATAAACTAAAGAAATATTGGAGTTTAAATATTTTTCAAACGGTAGAAAAATCATTTACAACGTGCATAAATATATATATAGATTGGCTCAAAAATGATGCCCTTATTTTTATGAAAAATACTGAAATCGTCTAAAATCTCTTCGTTGACAATAGTTCAAGTGAACTAAAGAAATATTCTAGTTGAAATATTTTTCAAACGGTAGAAAAATGATTTACAACGTGCATAAATATAGATATGGAATGTTTCAAATATTATGCCCTTATTATAAAAAAAAATAGAAAAATCATTTAAAATCTCTTCATTGACATTAGTTGAAATAAACTAAAGAAATATTGGAGTTTAAATATTTTCCAAACGGTAGAAAAATGAATTAAAACGTGCATAAATATAGATATCTATTGTTTCAAATATGATGCCCCTATTTTTATGAAAATCTACTAAAATCGTTTAAAATCTCTTAATTGACATTAGTGTCAAATGAAATAAAGAATTATTGAAGTTTAAATATTTTTCAAACGGTAGAAAAATGAATTAAAACTTGCATAACTATAGATATCTATTGTTTCAAATATGATGCCCATATTTTTATGAAAAAATACTAAAATCGTCTAAAATCTCTACATTGACATTAGGTCAAATAAACTACACAAATATTCTTTTTTAAATATTTTTCAAACGGTAGAAAAATGATTTACAACGTGCATAAATATAGATGTCGGTTGTTTCAAATATGATGCCCTTATTTATATGAAAAATACTGAAATCTTCTAAAATTTCTTCGTTGAGATTCGTTCAAATAAACGAAAGAAATATTATAGTTGAAATATTTTTCAAACGGTAGCAAAATGATTTACAACGTGCATAAATATAGATATGGATTGTTTCACATATGATGCCCTTATTTTTATTAAAAAATACTAATATCATATAAAATCTCTTCATTGATGTTAGTTCAAATAAAATAAAGAAATATTGGTGTTTAAATATTTTTCAAAAGTTAGAAAAATGATTTACAACGTGCATAAATATAGATATCGATTGTTTCAAATATGATGCCCTTATTTTTAAGAAAAAATACTAATATCCTTAAAATCTCTTCATTAAAATTAGGTCAAATAAACTACAGAAATATCCATGTTTTCACATTTTTCAAACGGTAGTAAAATGATTTACAACGTGCATAAATATAGATATCGATTGTTTCAAATATTATGCCCTTATTATTTTGAAAAATTACAAAAATCATTTAAAATCTCTTCATTGACATTAGTTCAAATAAACTAGAGAAATATTGGAGTTTAAATATTTTTCAAAAGGTAGAAAAATCATTTACAACGTGCATAAATATATATATGCATTGTTTCAAATATGATGCCCTTATTTTTTTGAAAAAATACTGAAATCGTCTAAAATCTCTGGTTGACATTAGCTCAAGTAAACTAAAGAAATATTGCAGTTTAAATATTTTTCAAACGGTAGAAAAATCATTTACAAAGTGCATAAATATATGTATCGATTGTTTCAAATATGATGCCCTTATTTTTATGAAAAATACTGAAATCATTTAAAATCTCTTCATTGACATTAGGTCAAATAAACTAAAGAAATATTCTAGTTTAAATATTTTTCACACGGTAGAAAAATTATTTACAACGTGCATAAATATAGATATCGATTGTTTCATATATGATGCCCTTATTTTATTAAAAAATATTAAAATCATCTAAGATCTCTTCAATGATGTCAGTTCAAATAAACTAAAGAAATATTGGAGTTTAAATATTTTTCAAACGGTAGAAAAGTGATTTACAGCGTGCATAAATATATATATCGATTGTTTCAAATATGGTGCCTTTAATATTATGAAAAATTACAAAAATCCTTTAAAATCACTTTATTGACATTAGGTCAAATAAACTAAAGAAATATTGGAGTTTAAATATTTTTCAAACGGTAGAAAAATCATTTACAACGTGCATAAATATATATATAGATTGGGTCAAAAATGATGCCCTTATTTTTATGAAAAATACTGAAATCGTCTAAAATCTCTTCGTTGACAATAGTTCAAGTGAACTAAAGAAATATTCTAGTTGAAATATTTTTCAAACGGTAGAAAAATGATTTAAAACGTGCATAAATATAGATATCGATTGTTTCAAATATTATGCCCTATTATTATGAAAAAATATAAAAATCATTTAAAATCTCTTCATTGACATTAGTTCAAATAAACAAAGAAATATTGTAGTTGAAATACTTTTCAAACGATAGAAAAATGATTTACAACGTGCATAAATATAGATATCGATTTTTTCACATATGATGCCCTTATTTTTATGAAAAAATACTAGAATCGTTTAGAATCTCTTTATTGATATCAGGTCAAATAAACTAAAGAAATATTGGATTTTAAAGATTTTTCTAACGGTAGAAAATGATTTACAGCGTGCATAAATATAGATATCGATTTTTTCAAATATGATGCCCTTATTTTTATGAAAAATACTGAAATCGTCTAAAATCTCTTCGTTGACAATAGTTCAAGTGAACTAAAGAAATATTCTAGTTGAAATATTTTTCAAACGGTAGAAAAATGATTTAAAACGTACATAAATAGAGATATCTATTGTTTCAAATATGATGCCCCTATTTTTATGAAAATATACTAAAATCGTTTAAAATCTCTTAATTGACATTAGTGTCAAATAAAATAAAGAATTATTGAAGTTTAAATATTTTTCAAACGGTAGAAAATGAATTAAACCTTGCATAAATATAGATATCTATTGTTTCAAATATGATGCCCTTATTTTTATGAAAAAATACTAAAATCGTCTAAAACCTCTACATTGATATTAGGACAAATTTAACTACAGAAATATTCTTTTTAAATATTTTTCAAACGGTAGAAAAATGATTTACAACGTGCCCAAATATAGATGTCGGTTGTTTCAAATATAATGCCCTTATTTTTATGAAAAATACTGAAATCACCTAAAATCTCTTCGTTGACATTAGTTCAAGTAAACTACAGAAATATTCTAGTTGAAATATTTTTCAAACGGTAGAAAAATGATTTACAACGTGCATAAATATAGATATGGAATGTTTCAAATATTATGCCCTTATTATAAAAAAAAATAGAAAAATCATTTAAAATCTCTTCATTGACATTAGTTGAAATAAACTAAAGAAATATTGGAGTTTAAATATTTTTCAAACGGTAGAAAAATGAATTAAAACTTGCATAAATATATATATTGATTGTTTCACATATGATGCCCTTATTTTTATGAAAAAATACTAAAATCGTCTAAAATCTCTACATTGACATTAGGTCAAATAAACTACACAAATATTCTTTTTTAAATATTTTTCAAACGGTAGAAAAATGATTTACAACGTGCATAAATATAGATGTCGGTTGTTTCAAATATGATGCCCTTATTTATATGAAAAATACTGAAATCTTCTAAAATTTCTTCGTTGAGATTCGTTCAAATAAACGAAAGAAATATTCTAGTTGAAATATTTTTCAAACGGTAGCAAAATGATTTACAACGTGTATAAATATATATATGGATTGTTTCACATATGATGCCCTTATTTTTATTAAAAAATACTAATATCATATAAAATCTCTTCATTGATGTTAGTTCAAATAAAATAAAGAAATATTGGTGTTTAAATATTTTTCAAAAGTTAGAAAAATGATTTACAACGTGCATAAATATAGATATCGATTGTTTCAAATATTATGCCCTTATTATTATGAAAAATTACAAAAATCATTTAAAATCTCTTCATTGACATTAGTTCAAATAAACTAGAGAAATATTGGAGTTTAAATATTTTTCAAAAGGTAGAAAAATCATCTACAACGTGAATAAATATATATATGCATTGTTTCAAATATGATGGCCTTATTTTTATGAAAAAATACTGAAATCGTCTAAAATCTCTGGTTGACATTAGTTCAAGTAAACTAAAGAAATATTGCAGTTTAAATATTTTTCAAACGGTAGAAAAATCATTTACAAAGTGCATAAATATATGTATCGATTGTTTCAAATATGATGCCCTTATTTTTATGAAAAATACTGAAATCATTTAAAATCTCTTCATTGTCATTAGGTCAAATAAACTAAAGAAATATTCTAGTTTAAATATTTTTCACACGGTAGAAAAATGATTTACAACGTGCATAAATATAGATATCGATTGTTTCATATATGATGCCCTTATTTTTATTAAAAAATACTAAAATCATCTAAGATCTCTTCAATGATGTCAGTTCAAATAAACTAAAGAAATATTGGAGTTTAAATATTTTTCAAACGGTAGAAAAGTGATTTACAGCGTGCATAAATATATGTATCGATTGTTTCAAATATGGTGCCTTTATTATTATGAAAAATTACAAAAATCCTTTAAAATCACTTTATTGACATTAGGTCAAATAAACTAAAGAAATATTGGAGTTTAAATATTTTTCAAACGGTAGAAAAATCATTTACAACGTGCATAAATATATATATAGATTGGGTCAAAAATGATGCCCTTATTTTTATGAAAAATACTGAAATCGTCTAAAATCTCTTCGTTGACAATAGTTCAAGTGAACTAAAGAAATATTCTAGTTGAAATATTTTTCAAACGGTAGAAAAATGATTTAAAACGTGCATAAATATAGATATCGATTGTTTCAAATATTATGCCCTATTATTATGAAAAAATATAAAAATCATTTAAAATCTCTTCATTGACATTAGTTCAAATAAACAAAGAAATATTGTAGTTGAAATACTTTTCAAACGATAGAAAAATGATTTACAACGTGCATAAATATAGATATCGATTTTTTCACATATGATGCCCTTATTTTTATGAAAAAATACTAGAATCGTTTAGAATCTCTTTATTGATATCAGGTCAAATAAACTAAAGAAATATTGGATTTTAAAGATTTTTCTAACGGTAGAAAATGATTTACAGCGTGCATAAATATAGATATCGATTTTTTCAAATATGATGCCCTTATTTTTATGAAAAATACTGAAATCGTCTAAAATCTCTTCGTTGACAATAGTTCAAGTGAACTAAAGAAATATTCTAGTTGAAATATTTTTCAAACGGTAGAAAAATGATTTAAAACGTGCATAAATATAGATATCTATTGTTTCAAATATGATGCCCCTATTTTTATGAAAATATACTAAAATCGTTTAAAATCTCTTAATTGACATTAGTGTCAAATAAAATAAAGAAATATTGAAGTTTAAATATTTTTCAAACGGTAGAAAAATGAATTAAAACTTGCATAAATATAGATATCTATTGTTTCAAATATGATGCCCTTATTTTTATGAAAAAATACTAAAATCGTCTAAAACCTCTACATTGATATTAGGTCAAATTTAACTACAGAAATATTCTTTTTAAATATTTTTCAAACGGTAGAAAAATGATTTACAACGTGCCCAAATATAGATGTCGGTTGTTTCAAATATAATGCCCTTATTTTTATGAAAAATACTGAAATCACCGAAAATCTCTTCGTTGACATTAGTTCAAGTAAACTACAGAAATATTCTAGTTGAAATATTTTTCAAACGGTAGAAAAATGATTTACAACGTGCATAAATATAGATATGGAATGTTTCAAATATTATGCCCTTATTATAAAAAAAAATAGAAAAATCATTTAAAATCTCTTCATTGACATTAGTTGAAATAAACTAAAGAAATATTGGAGTTTAAATATTTTTCAAACGGTAGAAAAATGAATTAAAACTTGCATAAATATATATATATCGATTGTTTCACAAATGATGCCCTTATTTTTATGAAAAAATACTAAAATCGTCTAAAATCTCTACATTGACATTAGGTCAAATAAACTACACAAATATTCTTTTTTAAATATTTTTCAAACGGTAGAAAAATGATTTACAACGTCCATAAATATAGATGTCGGTTGTTTCAAATATGATGCCCTTATTTATATGAAAAATACTGAAATCTTCTAAAATTTCTTCGTTGAGATTCGTTCAAATAAACGAAAGAAATATTCTAGTTGAAATATTTTTCAAACGGTAGCAAAATGATTTACAACGTGCATAAATATAGATATGGATTGTTTCACATATGATGCCCTTATTTTTATTAAAAAATACTAATATCATATAAAATCTCTTCATTGATGTTAGTTCAAATAAAATAAAGAAATATTGGTGTTTAAATATTTTTCAAAAGTTAGAAAAATGATTTACAACGTGCATAAATATAGATGTCGGTTGTTTCAAATATGATGCCCTTATTTATATGAAAAATACTGAAATCTTCTAAAATTTCTTAGCTGAGATTCGTTCAAATAAACGAAAGAAATATTCTAGTTGAAATATTTTTCAAACGGTAGCAAAATGATTTACAACGTGCATAAATATAGATATCTATTGTTTCACATATGATGCCCTTATTTTTTTAAAAAATACTAATATCATATAAAATCTCTTCATTGATGTTAGTTCAAATAAAATAAAGAAATATTGGTGTTTAAATATTTTTCAAAAGTTAGAAAAATGATTTACAACGTGCATAAATATAGATATCGATTGTTTCAAATATGATGCCCTTATTTTTAAGACAAAATACTAATATCCTTAAAATCTCTTCATTAAAATTAGGTCAAATAAACTACAGAAATATCCATGTTTTCACATTTTTCAAACGGTAGTAAAATGATTTACAACGTGCATAAATATAGATATCGATTGTTTAAAATATTATGCCCTTATTATTATGAAAAATTACAAAAATCATTTAAAATCTCTTCATTAACATTAGTTCAAATAAACTAGAGAAATATTGGAGTTTAAATATTTTTCAAAAGGTAGAAAAATCATCTACAACGTGCATAAATATATATATGCATTGTTTCAAATATGATGGCCTTATTTTTATGAAAAATACTGAAATCGTCTAAAATCTCTTCGTTGACATTAGTTCAAGTAAACTAAAGAAATATTGGAGTTTAAATATTTTTCAAACGGTAGAAAAATGATTTACAACGTGCATAAATATAGATATCGATTTTTTCACATATGATGCCCTTATTTTTATGAAAAAATACTGAAATCGTCTAAAATCTCTGGTTGACATTAGTTCAAGTAAACTAAAGAAATATTCTAGTTGAAATATTTTTCAAACGGTAGAAAAATGATTTACAACGTGCATAAATATAGATGTCGGTTGTTTCAAATATGATGCCCTTATTTATATGAAAAATACTGAAATCGTCCAAAATCTCTTCGTTGACATTAGTTCAAGTAAACTACAGAAATATTCTAGTTGAAATATTTTTCACACGGTAGAAAATGATTTACAACGTGCATAAATATAGATATCGATTGTTTCATATATGATGCCCTTATTTTTATTAAAAAATACTAAAATCATCTAAGATCTCTTCAATGATGTCAGTTCAAATAAACTAAAGAAATATTGGAGTTTAAATATTTTTCAAACGGTAGAAAAATCATTTACAAAGTGCATAAATATATATATCGATTGTTTCAAATATGATGCCCTTATTTTTATGAAAAATACTGAAACCATCTAAAATCTCTTCGTTGACATTAGTTCAAGTAAACTAAAGAAATATTGGAGTTTAAATATTTTTCAATCGGTAGAAAAATGTATTACAACGTGCATAAATATATATATCGATTGTTTCAAATATGATGCCCTTATTTTTATGAAAAATACTGAAATCATCTAAAATCTCTGCGTTGACAATAGTTCAAGTAAACTAAAGAAATATTCTAGTTGAAATATTTTTCAAACGGTAGAAAAATGATTTACAACGTGCATAAATATAGATGTCGGTTGTTTCAAATATGATGCCCTTATTTATATGAAAAATACTGAAATCGTCTAAAATCTCTTCGTTGACATTAGTTCAAGTAAACTACAGAAATATTCTAGTTGAAATATTTTTCAAACGGTAGAAAAATGATTTACAACGCGCATAAATATAGATATAGAATGTTTCAAATATAATGCCCTTATTATTATGAAAAAATAGAAAATCATTTAAAATCTCTTCATTGACATTAGTTCAAATAAACTAAAGAAATATTCTAGTTGAAATATTTTTCAAACGGTAGAAAAGTGATTTACAGCGTGCATAAATATATATATCGATTGTTTCAAATATGGTGCCTTTATTATTATGAAAAATTACAAAAATCCTTTAAAATCACTTCATTGACATTAGGTCAAATAAACTAAAGAAATATTGGAGTTTAAATATTTTTCAAACGGTAGAAAATTCATTTACAACGTGCATAAATATATATATAGATTGGGTCAAAAATGATGCCCTTATTTTTATGAAAAATACTGAAATCGTCTAAAATCTCTTCGTTGACACTAGTTCAAATAAACTACAGAAATATTCTTTTTTAAATATTTTTCAAACGGTAGTAAAATGATTTACAACCTGCATAAATATAGATATAGATTGTTTCAAATATTATGCCCTATTATTATGAAAAAATATAAAAATCATTTAAAATCTCTTCATTGACATTAGTTCAAATAAACAAAGAAATATTGTAGTTGAAATACTTTTCAAACGATAGAAAAATGATTTACAACGTGCATAAATATAGATATCGATTTTTTCACATATGATGCCCGTATTTTTATGAAAAAATACTAGAATCGTTTAGAATCTCTTTATTGATATCAGGTCAAATAAACTAAAGAAATATTGGATTTTAAAGATTTTTCTAACGGTAGAAAATGATTTACAGCGTGCATAAATATAGATATCGATTTTTTCAAATATGATGCCCTTATTTTTATGAAAAATACTGAAATCGTCTAAAATCTCTTCGTTGACAATAGTTCAAGTAAACTTAAGATATATTCTAGTTGAAATATTTTTCAAACGGTAGAAAAATGATTTAAAACGTGCATAAATATAGATATCTATTGTTTCAAATATGATGCCCCTATTTTTATGAAAATATACTAAAATCGTCTAAAATCTCTTCGTTGACAATAGTTCAAGTGAACTAAAGAAATATTCTAGTTGAAATATTTTTCAAACGGTAGAAAAATGATTTACAACGTGCATAAATATAGATATGGAATGTTTCAAATATTATGCCCTTATTATAAAAAAAAATAGAAAAATCATTTAAAATCTCTTCATTGACATTAGTTGAAATAAACTAAAGAAATATTGGAGTTTAAATATTTTTCAAACGGTAGAAAAATGAATTAAAACTTGCATAAATATATATATCGATTGTTTCACATATGATGCCCTTATTTTTATGAAAAAATACTAAAATCGTCTAAAATCTCTACATTGACATTAGGTCAAATAAACTACACAAATATTCTTTTTTAAATATTTTTCAAACGGTAGAAAAATGATTTACAACGTGCATAAATATAGATGTCGGTTGTTTCAAATATGATGCCCTTATTTATATGAAAAATACTGAAATCTTCTAAAATTTCTTCGTTGAGATTCGTTCAAATAAACGAAAGAAATATTATAGTTGAAATATTTTTCAAACGGTAGCAAAATGATTTACAACGTGCATAAATATAGATATGGATTGTTTCACATATGATGCCCTTATTTTTATTAAAAAATACTAATATCATATAAAATCTCTTCATTGATGTTAGTTCAAATAAAATAAAGAAATATTGGTGTTTAAATATTTTTCAAAAGTTAGAAAAATGATTTACAACGTGCATAAATATAGATATCGATTGTTTCAAATATGATGCCCTTATTTTTAAGAAAAAATACTAATATCCTTAAAATCTCTTCATTAAAATTAGGTCAAATAAACTACAGAAATATCCATGTTTTCACATTTTTCAAACGGTAGTAAAATGATTTACAACGTGCATAAATATAGATATCGATTGTTTCAAATATTATGCCCTTATTATTATGAAAAATTACAAAAATCATTTAAAATCTCTTCATTGACATTAGTTCAAATAAACTAGAGAAATATTGGAGTTTAAATATTTTTCAAAAGGTAGAAAAATCATCTACAACGTGCATAAATATATATATGCATTGTTTCAAATATGATGGCCTTATTTTTATGAAAAAATACTGAAATCGTCTAAAATCTCTGGTTGACATTAGCTCAAGTAAACTAAAGAAATATTGCAGTTGAAATATTTTTCAAACGGTAGAAAAATCATTTACAAAGTGCATAAATATATGTATCGATTGTTTCAAATATGATGCCCTTATTTTTATGAAAAATACTGAAATCATTTAAAATCTCTTCATTGACATTAGGTCAAATAAACTAAAGAAATATTCTAGTTTAAATATTTTTCACACGGTAGAAAAATTATTTACAACGTGCATAAATATAGATATCGATTGTTTCATATATGATGCCCTTATTTTTATTAAAAAATACTAAAATCTTCTAAGATCTCTTCAATGATGTCAGTTCAAATAAACTAAAGAAATATTGGAGTTTAAATATTTTTCAAACGGTAGAAAAGTGATTTACAGCGTGCATAAATATATATATCGATTGTTTCAAATATGGTGCCTTTATTATTATGAAAAATTACAAAAATCCTTTAAAATCACTTTATTGACATTAGGTCAAATAAACTAAAGAAATATTGGAGTTTAAATATTTTTCAAACGGTAGAAAAATCATTTACAACGTGCATAAATATATATATAGATTGGGTCAAAAATGATGCCCTTATTTTTATGAAAAATACTGAAATCGTCTAAAATCTCTTCGTTGACAATAGTTCAAGTGAACTAAAGAAATATTCTAGTTGAAATATTTTTCAAACGGTAGAAAAATGATTTAAAACGTGCATAAATATAGATATCGATTGTTTCAAATATTATGCCCTATTATTATGAAAAAATATAAAAATCATTTAAAATCTCTTCATTGACATTAGTTCAAATAAACAAAGAAATATTGTAGCTGAAATACTTTTCAAACGATAGAAAAATGATTTACAACGTGCATAAATATAGATATCGATTTTTTCACATATGATGCCCTTATTTTTATGAAAAAATACTAGAATCGTTTAGAATCTCTTTATTGATATCAGGTCAAATAAACTAAAGAAATATTGGATTTTAAAGATTTTTCTAACGGTAGAAAATGATTTACAGCGTGCATAAATATAGATATCAATTTTTTCAAATATGATGCCCTTATTTTTATGAAAAATACTGAAATCGTCTAAAATCTCTTCGTTGACAATAGTTCAAGTAAACTAAAGAAATATTCTAGTTGAAATATTTTTCAAACGGTAGAAAAATGATTTAAAACGTGCATAAATATAGATATCTATTGTTTCAAATATGATGCCCCTATTTTTATGAAAATATACTAAAATCGTCTAAAATCTCTTCGTTGACAATAGTTCAAGTGAACTAAAGAAATATTCTAGTTGAAATATTTTTCAAACGGTAGAAAAATGATTTACAACGTGCATAAATATAGATATGGAATGTTTCAAATATTATGCCCTTATTATAAAAAAAAATAGAAAAATCATTTAAAATCTCTTCATTGACATTAGTTGAAATAAACTAAAGAAATATTGGAGTTTAAATATTTTTCAAACGGTAGAAAAATGAATTAAAACTTGCATAAATATATATATCGATTGTTTCACATATGATGCCCTTATTTTTATGAAAAAATACTAAAATCGTCTAAAATCTCTACATTGACATTAGGTCAAATAAACTACACAAATATTCTTTTTTAAATATTTTTCAAACGGTAGAAAAATGATTTACAACGTGCATAAATATAGATGTCGGTTGTTTCAAATATGATGCCCTTATTTATATGAAAAATACTGAAATCTTCTAAAATTTCTTCGTTGAGATTCGTTCAAATAAACGAAAGAAATATTATAGTTGAAATATTTTTCAAACGGTAGCAAAATGATTTACAACGTGCATAAATATAGATATGGATTGTTTCACATATGATGCCCTTATTTTTATTAAAAAATACTAATATCATATAAAATCTCTTCATTGATGTTAGTTCAAATAAAATAAAGAAATATTGGTGTTTAAATATTTTTCAAAAGTTAGAAAAATGATTTACAACGTGCATAAATATAGATATCGATTGTTTCAAATATGATGCCCTTATTTTTAAGAAAAAATACTAATATCCTTAAAATCTCTTCATTAAAATTAGGTCAAATAAACTACAGAAATATCCATGTTTTCACATTTTTCAAACGGTAGTAAAATGATTTACAACGTGCATAAATATAGATATCGATTGTTTCAAATATTATGCCCTTATTATTATGAAAAATTACAAAAATCATTTAAAATCTCTTCATTGACATTAGTTCAAATAAACTAGAGAAATATTGGAGTTTAAATATTTTTCAAAAGGTAGAAAAATCATCTACAACGTGCATAAATATATATATGCATTGTTTCAAATATGATGGCCTTATTTTTATGAAAAAATACTGAAATCGTCTAAAATCTCTGGTTGACATTAGCTCAAGTAAACTAAAGAAATATTGCAGTTTAAATATTTTTCAAACGGTAGAAAAATCATTTACAAAGTGCATAAATATATGTATCGATTGTTTCAAATATGATGCCCTTATTTTTATGAAAAATACTGAAATCATTTAAAATCTCTTCATTGACATTAGGTCAAATAAACTAAAGAAATATTCTAGTTTAAATATTTTTCACACGGTAGAAAAATTATTTACAACGTGCATAAATATAGATATCGATTGTTTCATATATGATGCCCTTATTTTTATTAAAAAATACTAAAATCATCTAAGACCTCTTCAATGATGTCAGTTCAAATAAACTAAAGAAATATTGGAGTTTAAATATTTTTCAAACCGTAGAAAAGTGATTTACAGCGTGCATAAATATATATATCGATTGTTTCAAATATGGTGCCTTTATTATTATGAAAAATTACAAAAATCCTTTAAAATCACTTTATTGACATTAGGTCAAATAAACTAAAGAAATATTGGAGTTTAAATATTTTTCAAACGGTAGAAAAATCATTTACAACGTGCATAAATATATATATAGATTGGGTCAAAAATGATGCCCTTATTTTTATGAAAAATACTGAAATCGTCTAAAATCTCTTCGTTGACAATAGTTCAAGTGAACTAAAGAAATATTCTAGTTGAAATATTTTTCAAACGGTAGAAAAATGATTTAAAACGTGCATAAATATAGATATCGATTGTTTCAAATATTATGCCCTATTATTATGAAAAAATATAAAAATCATTTAAAATCTCTTCATTGACATTAGTTCAAATAAACAAAGAAATATTGTAGTTGAAATACTTTTCAAACGATAGAAAAATGATTTACAACGTGCATAAATATAGATATCGATTTTTTCACATATGATGCCCTTATTTTTATGAAAAAATACTAGAATCGTTTAGAATCTCTTTATTGATATCAGGTCAAATAAACTAAAGAAATATTGGATTTTAAAGATTTTTCTAACGGTAGAAAATGATTTACAGCGTGCATAAATATAGATATCGATTTTTACAAATATGATGCCCTTATTTTTATGAAAAATACTGAAATCGTCTAAAATATCTTCGTTGACAATAGTTCAAGTGAACTAAAGAAATATTCTAGTTGAAATATTTTTCAAACGGTAGAAAAATGATTTAAAACGTGCATAAATATAGATATCTATTGTTTCAAATATTATGCCCCTATTTTTATGAAAATATACTAAAATCGTTTAAAATCTCTTAATTGACATTAGTGTCAAATAAAATAAAGAATTATTGAAGTTTAAATATTTTTCAAACGGTAGAAAAATGAATTAAAACTTGCATAAATATCGATATATTGTTTCATATATGATGCCCTTATTTTTATTAAAAAATACTAAAATCATCTAAGATCTCTTCAATGATGTCAGTTCAAATAAACTAAAGAAATATTGGAGTTTAAATATTTTTCAAACGGTAGAAAAATCATTTACAAAGTGCATAAATATATATATCGATTGTTTCAAATATGATGCCCTTATTTTTATGAAAAATACTGAAACCATCTAAAATCTCTTCGTTGACATTAGTTCAAGTAAACTAAAGAAATATTGGAGTTTAAATATTTTTCAATCGGTAGAAAAATGTATTACAACGTGCATAAATATATATATCGATTGTTTCAAATATGATGCCCTTATTTTTATGAAAAATACTGAAATCATCTAAAATCTCTGCGTTGACAATAGTTCAAGTAAACTAAAGAAATATTCTAGTTGAAATATTTTTCAAACGGTAGAAAAATGATTTACAACGTGCATAAATATAGATGTCGGTTGTTTCAAATATGATGCCCTTATTTATATGAAAAATACTGAAATCGTCTAAAATCTCTTCGTTGACATTAGTTCAAGTAAACTACAGAAATATTCTAGTTGAAATATTTTTCAAACGGTAGAAAAATGATTTACAACGCGCATAAATATAGATATAGAATGTTTCAAATATAATGCCCTTATTATTATGAAAAAATAGAAAATCATTTAAAATCTCTTCATTGACATTAGTTCAAATAAACTAAAGAAATATTCTAGTTGAAATATTTTTCAAACCGTAGAAAAGTGATTTATAGCGTGCATAAATATATATATCGATTGTTTCAAATATGGTGCCTTTATTATTATGAAAAATTACAAAAATCCTTTAAAATCACTTCATTGACATTAGGTCAAATAAACTAAAGAAATATTGGAGTTTAAATATTTTTCAAACGGTAGAAAATTCATTTACAACGTGCATAAATATATATATAGATTGGGTCAAAAATTATGCCCTTATTTTTATGAAAAATACTGAAATCGTCTAAAATCTCTTCGTTGACACTAGTTCAAATAAACTACAGAAATATTCTTTTTTAAATATTTTTCAAACGGTAGTAAAATGATTTACAACCTGCATAAATATAGATATCGATTGTTTCAAATATTATGCCCTATTATTATGAAATAATATAAAAATCATTTAAAATCTCTTCATTGACATTAGTTCAAATAAACAAAGAAATATTGTAGTTGAAATACTTTTCAAACGATAGAAAAATGATTTACAACGTGCATAAATATAGATATCGATTTTTTCACATATGATGCCCTTATTTTTATGAAAAAATACTAGAATCGTTTAGAATCTCTTTATTGATATCAGGTCAAATAAACTAAAGAAATATTGGATTTTAAAGAATTTTCTAACGGTAGAAAATGATTTACAGCGTGCATAAATATAGATATCGATTTTTTCAAATATGATGCCCTTATTTTTATGAAAAATACTGAAATCATCTAAAATCTCTTCGTTGACAATAGTTCAAGTAAACTAAAGAAATATTCTAGTTGAAATATTTTTCAAACGGTAGAAAAATGATTTAAAACGTGCATAAATATAGATATCTATTGTTTCAAATATGATGCCCCTATTTTTATGAAAATATACTAAAATCGTCTAAAATCTCTTCGTTGGCAATAGTTCAAGTGAACTAAAGAAATATTCTAGTTGAAATATTTTTCAAACGGTAGAAAAATGATTTACAACGTGCATAAATATAGATATGGAATGTTTCAAATATTATGCCCTTATTATAAAAAAAAATAGAAAAATCATTTAAAATCTCTTCATTGACATTAGTTGAAATAAACTAAAGAAATATTGGAGTTTAAATATTTTTCAAACGGTAGAAAAATGAATTAAAACTTGCATAAATATATATATCGATTGTTTCACATATGATGCCCTTATTTTTATGAAAAAATACTAAAATCGTCTAAAATCTCTACATTGACATTAGGTCAAATAAACTACACAAATATTCTTTTTTAAATATTTTTCAAACGGTAGAAAAATGATTTACAACGTGCATAAATATAGATGTCGGTTGTTTCAAATATGATGCCCTTATTTATATGAAAAATACTGAAATCTTCTAAAATTTCTTCGTTGAGATTCGTTCAAATAAACGAAAGAAATATTATAGTTGAAATATTTTTCAAACGGTAGCAAAATGATTTACAACGTGCATAAATATAGATATGGATTGTTTCACATATGATGCCCTTATTTTTATTAAAAAATACTAATATCATATAAAATCTCTTCATTGATGTTAGTTCAAATAAAATAAAGAAATATTGGTGTTTAAATATTTTTCAAAAGTTAGAAAAATGATTTACAACGTGCATAAATATAGATATCGATTGTTTCAAATATAATGCCCTTATTTTTAAGAAAAAATACTAATATCCTTAAAATCTCTTCATTAAAATTAGGTCAAATAAACTACAGAAATATCCATGTTTTCACATTTTTCAAACGGTAGTAAAATGATTTACAACGTGCATAAATATAGATATCGATTGTTTCAAATATTATGCCCTTATTATTATGAAAAATTACAAAAATCATTTAAAATCTCTTCATTGACATTAGTTCAAATAAACTAGAGAAATATTGGAGTTTAAATATTTTTCAAAAGGTAGAAAAATCATCTACAACGTGCATAAATATATATATGCATTGTTTCAAATATGATGGCCTTATTTTTATGAAAAAATACTGAAATCGTCTAAAATCTCTGGTTGACATTAGCTCAAGTAAACTAAAGAAATATTGCAGTTTAAATATTTTTCAAACGGTAGAAAAATCATTTACAAAGTGCATAAATATATGTATCGATTGTTTCAAATATGATGCCCTTATTTTTATGAAAAATACTGAAATCATTTAAAATCTCTTCATTGACATTAGGTCAAATAAACTAAAGAAATATTCTAGTTTAAATATTTTTCACACGGTAGAAAAATTATTTACAACGTGCATAAATATAGATATCGATTGTTTCATATATGATGCCCTTATTTTTATTAAAAAATACTAAAATCATCTAAGATCTCTTCAATGATGTCAGTTCAAATAAACTAAAGAAATATTGGAGTTTAAATATTTTTCAAACGGTAGAAAAGTGATTTACAGCGTGCATAAATATATATATCGATTGTTTCAAATATGGTGCCTTTATTATTATGAAAAATTACAAAAATCCTTTAAAATCACTTTATTGACATTAGGTCAAATAAACTAAAGAAATATTGGAGTTTAAATATTTTTCAAACGGTAGAAAAATCATTTACAACGTGCATAAATATATATATAGATTGGGTCAAAAATGATGCCCTTATTTTTATGAAAAATACTGAAATCGTCTAAAATCTCTTCGTTGACAATAGTTCAAGTGAACTAAAGAAATATTCTAGTTGAAATATTTTTCAAACGGTAGAAAAATGATTTAAAACGTGCATAAATATATATATCGATTGTTTCAAATATGGTGCCCTTATTTTTATGAAAAAATACTAGAATCGTTTAGAATCTCTTTATTGATATCAGGTCAAATAAACTAAAGAAATATTGGATTTTAAAGATTTTTCTAACGGTAGAAAATGATTTACAGCGTGCATAAATATAGATATCGATTTTTTCACATATGATGCCCTTATTTTTATGAAAAAATACTAGAATCGTTTAGAATCTCTTTATTGATATCAGGTCAAATAAACTAAAGAAATATTGAATTTTAAAGATTTTTCTAACGGTAGAAAATGATTTACAGCGTGCATAAATATAGATATCGATTTTTACAAATATGATGCCCTTATTTTTATGAAAAATACTGAAATCGTCTAAAATATCTTCGTTGACAATAGTTCAAGTGAACTAAAGAAATATTCTAGTTGAAATATTTTTCAAACGGTAGAAAAATGATTTAAAACGTGCATAAATATAGATATCGATTGTTTCAAATATTATGCCCTATTATTATGAAAAAATATAAAAATCATTTAAAATCTCTTCATTGACATTAGTTCAAATAAACAAAGAAATATTGTAGTTGAAATACTTTTCAAACGATAGAAAAATGATTTACAACGTGCATAAATATAGATATCGATTTTTTCACATATGATGCCCTTATTTTTATGAAAAAATACTAGAATCGTTTAGAATCTCTTTATTGATATCAGGTCAAATAAACTAAAGAAATATTGGATTTTAAAGATTTTTCTAACGGTAGAAAATGATTTACAGCGTGCATAAATATAGATATCGATTTTTACAAATATGATGCCCTTATTTTTATGAAAAATACTAAAATCGTCTAAAATATCTTCGTTGACAATAGTTCAAGTGAACTAAAGAAATATTCTAGTTGAAATATTTTTCAAACGGTAGAAAAATGATTTAAAACGTGCATAAATATAGATATCTATTGTTTCAAATATGATGCCCCTATTTTTATGAAAATATACTAAAATCGTTTAAAATCTCTTAATTGACATTAGTGTCAAATAAAATAAAGAATTATTGAAGTTTAAATATTTTTCAAACGGTAGAAAAATGAATTAAAACTTGCATAAATATCGATATCTATTGTTTCATATATGATGCCCTTATTTTTATTAAAAAATACTAAAATCATCTAAGATCTCTTCAATGATGTCAGTTCAAATAAACTAAAGAAATATTGGAGTTTAAATATTTTTCAAACGGTAGAAAAATCATTTACAAAGTGCATAAATATATATATCGATTGTTTCAAATATGATGCCCTTATTTTTATGAAAAATACTGAAACCATCTAAAATCTCTTCGTTGACATTAGTTCAAGTAAACTAAAGAAATATTGGAGTTTAAATATTTTTCAATCGGTAGAAAAATGTATTACAACGTGCATAAATATATATATCGATTGTTTCAAATATGATGCCCTTATTTTTATGAAAAATACTGAAATCATCTAAAATCTCTGCGTTGACAATAGTTCAAGTAAACTAAAGAAATATTCTAGTTGAAATATTTTTCAAACGGTAGAAAAATGATTTACAACGTGCATAAATATAGATGTCGGTTGTTTCAAATATGATGCCCTTATTTATATGAAAAATACTGAAATCGTCTAAAATCTCTTCGTTGACATTAGTTCAAGTAAACTACAGAAATATTCTAGTTGAAATATTTTTCAAACGGTAGAAAAATGATTTACAACGCGCATAAATATAGATATAGAATGTTTCAAATATAATGCCCTTATTATTATGAAAAAATAGAAAATCATTTAAAATCTCTTCATTGACATTAGTTCAAATAAACTAAAGAAATATTCTAGTTGAAATATTTTTCAAACGGTAGAAAAGTGATTTACAGCGTGCATAAATATATATATCGATTGTTTCAAATATGGTGCCTTTATTATTATGAAAAATTACAAAAATCCTTTAAAATCACTTCATTGACATTAGGTCAAATAAACTAAAGAAATATTGGAGTTTAAATATTTTTCAAACGGTAGAAAATTCATTTACAACGTGCATAAATATATATATAGATTGGGTCAAAAATGATGCCCTTATTTTTATGAAAAATACTGAAATCGTCTAAAATCTCTTCGTTGACACTAGTTCAAATAAACTACAGAAATATTCTTTTTTAAATATTTTTCAAACGGTAGTAAAATGATTTACAACCTGCATAAATATAGATATCGATTGTTTCAAATATTATGCCCTATTATTATGAAAAAATATAAAAATCATTTAAAATCTCTTCATAGACATTAGTTCAAATAAACAAAGAAATATTGTAGTTGAAATACTTTTCAAACGATAGAAAAATGATTTACAACGTGCATAAATATAGATATCGATTTTTTCACATATGATGCCCTTATTTTTATGAAAAAATACTAGAATCGTTTAGAATCTCTTTATTGATATCAGGTCAAATAAACTAAAGAAATATTGGATTTTAAAGATTTTTCTAACGGTAGTAAATGATTTACAGGTGCATAAATATAGATATCGATTTTTTCAAATATGATGCCCATATTTTTATGAAAAATACTGAAATCGTCTAAAATCTCTTCGTTGACAATAGTTCAAGTAAACTAAAGAAATATTCTAGTTGAAATATTTTTCAAACGGTAGAAAAATGATTTAAAACGTGCATAAATATAGATATCTATTGTTTCAAATATGATGCCCCTATTTTTATGAAAATATACTAAAATCGTCTAAAATCTCTTCGTTGACAATAGTTCAAGTGAACTAAAGAAATATTCTAGTTGAAATATTTTTCAAACGGTAGAAAAATGATTTACAACGTGCATAAATATAGATATGGAATGTTTCAAATATTATGCCCTTATTATAAAAAAAAATAGAAAAATCATTTAAAATCTCTTCATTGACATTAGTTGAAATAAACTAAAGAAATATTGGAGTTTAAATATTTTTCAAACGGTAGAAAAATGAATTAAAACTTGCATAAATATATATATCGATTGTTTCACATATGATGCCCTTATTTTTATGAAAAAATACTAAAATCGTCTAAAATCTCTACATTGACATTAGGTCAAATAAACTACACAAATATTCTTTTTTAAATATTTTTCAAACGGTAGAAAAATGATTTACAACGTGCATAAATATAGATGTCGGTTGTTTCAAATATGATGCCCTTATTTATATGAAAAATACTGAAATCTTCTAAAATTTCTTCGTTGAGATTCGTTCAAATAAACGAAAGAAATATTATAGTTGAAATATTTTTCAAACGGTAGCAAAATGATTTACAACGTGCATAAATATAGATATGGATTGTTTCACATATGATGCCCTTATTTTTATTAAAAAATACTAATATCATATAGAATCTCTTCATTGATGTTAGTTCAAATAAAATAAAGAAATATTGGTGTTTAAATATTTTTCAAAAGTTAGAAAAATGATTTACAACGTGCATAAATATAGATATCGATTGTTTCAAATATGATGCCCTTATTTTTAAGAAAAAATACTAATATCCTTAAAATCTCTTCATTAAAATTAGGTCAAATAAACTACAGAAATATCCATGTTCTCACATTTTTCAAACGGTAGTAAAATGATTTACAACGTGCATAAATATAGATATCGATTGTTTCAAATATTATGCCCTTATTATTATGAAAAATTACAAAAATCATTTAAAATCTCTTCATTGACATTAGTTCAAATAAACTAGAGAAATATTGGAGTTTAAATATTTTTCAAAAGGTAGAAAAATCATCTACAACGTGAATAAATATATATATGCATTGTTTCAAATATGATGGCCTTATTTTTATGAACAAATACTGAAATCGTCTAAAATCTCTGGTTGACATTAGTTCAAGTAAACTAAAGAAATATTGCAGTTTAAATATTTTTCAAACGGTAGAAAAATCATTTACAAAGTGCATAAATATATGTATCGATTGTTTCAAATATGATGCCCTTATTTTTATGAAAAATACTGAAATCATTTAAAATCTCTTCATTGTCATTAGGTCAAATAAACTAAAGAAATATTCTAGTTTAAATATTTTTCACACGGTAGAAAAATGATTTACAACGTGCATAAATATAGATATCGATTGTTTCATATATGATGCCCTTATTTTTGTTAAAAAATACTAAAATCATCTAAGATCTCTTCAATGATGTCAGTTCAAATAAACTAAAGAAATATTGGAGTTTAAATATTTTTCAAACGGTAGAAAAGTGATTTACAGCGTGCATAAATATATATATCGATTGTTTCAAATATGGTGCCTTTATTATTATGAAAAATTACAAAAATCCTTTAAAATCACTTTATTGACATTAGGTCAAATAAACTAAAGAAATATTGGAGTTTAAATATTTTTCAAACGGTAGAAAAATCATTTACAACGTGCATAAATATATATATAGATTGGGTCAAAAATGATGCCCTTATTTTTATGAAAAATACTGAAATCGTCTAAAATCTCTTCGTTGACAATAGTTCAAGTGAACTAAAGAAATATTCTAGTTGAAATATTTTTCAAACGGTAGAAAAATGATTTAAAACGTGCATAAATATAGATATCGATTGTTTCAAATATTAAGCCCTATTATTATGAAAAAATATAAAAATCATTTAAAATCTCTTCATTGACATTAGTTCAAATAAACAAAGAAATATTGTAGTTGAAATACTTTTCAAACGATAGAAAATGATTTACAACGTGCATAAATATAGATATCGATTTTTTCACATATGATGCCCTTCTTTTTATGAAAAAATACTAGAATCATTTAGAATCTCTTTATTGATATCAGGTCAAATAAACTAAAGAAATATTGGATTTTAAAGATTTTTCTAACGGTAGAAAATGATTTACAGCGTGCATAAATATAGATATCGATTTTTACAAATATGATGCCCTTATTTTTATGAAAAATACTGAAATCGTCTAAAATCTCTTCGTTGACAATAGTTCAAGTGAACTAAAGAAATATTCTAGTTGAAATATTTTTCAAACGGTAGAAAAATGATTTAAAACGTGCATAAATATAGATATCTATTGTTTCAAATATGATGCCCCTATTTTTATGAAAATATACTAAAATCGTTTAAAATCTCTTAATTGACATTAGTGTCAAATAAAATAAAGAATTATTGAAGTTTAAATATTTTTCAAACGGTAGAAAAATGAATTAAAACTTGCATAAATATAGATATCTATTGTTTCAAATATGATGCCCTTATTTTTATGAAAAAATACTAAAATCGTCTAAAACCTCTACATTGATATTAGGTCAAATTTAACTACAGAAATATTCTTTTTAAATATTTTTCAAACGGTAGAAAAATGATTTACAACGTGCCCAAATATAGATGTCGGTTGTTTCAAATATAATGCCCTTATTTTTATGAAAAATACTGAAATCACCTAAAATCTCTTCGTTGACATTAGTTCAAGTAAACTACAGAAATATTCTAGTTGAAATATTTTTCAAACGGTAGAAAAATGATTTACAACGTGCATAAATATAGATATGGAATGTTTCAAATATTATGCCCTTATTATAAAAAAAAATAGAAAAATCATTTAAAATCTCTTCATTGACATTAGTTGAAATAAACTAAAGAAATATTGGAGTTTAAATATTTTTCAAACGGTAGAAAAATGAATTAAAACTTGCATAAATATATATATCGATTGTTTCACATATGATGCCCTTATTTTTATGAAAAAAGACTAAAATCGTCTAAAATCTCTACATTGACATTAGGTCAAATAAACTACACAAATATTCTTTTTTAAATATTTTTCAAACGGTAGAAAAATGATTTACAACGTGCATAAATATAGATGTCGGTTGTTTCAAATATGATGCCCTTATTTATATGAAAAATACTGAAATATTCTAAAATTTCTTCGTTGAGATTCGTTCAAATAAACGAAAGAAATATTCTAGTTGAAATATTTTTCAAACGGTAGCAAAATCATTTACAACGTGCATAAATATAGATATGGATTGTTTCACATATGATGCCCTTATTTTTATTAAAAAATACTAATATCATATAAAATCTCTTCATTGATGTTAGTTCAAATAAAATAAAGAAATATTGGTGTTTAAATATTTTTCAAAAGTTAGAAAAATGATTTACAACGTGCATAAATATAGATATCGATTGTTTCAAATATGATGCCCTTATTTTTAAGAAAAAATACTAATATCCTTAAAATCTCTTCATTAAAATTAGGTCAAATAAACTACAGAAATATCCATGTTTTCACATTTTTCAAACGGTAGTAAAATGATTTACAACGTGCATAAATATAGATATCGATTGTTTCAAATATTATGCCCTTATTATTATGAAAAATTACAAAAATCATTTAAAATCTCTTCATTGACATTAGTTCAAATAAACTAGAGAAATATTGGAGTTTAAATATTTTTCAAAAGGTAGAAAAATCATCTACAACGTGAATAAATATATATATGCATTGTTTCAAATATGATGGCCTTATTTTTATGAAAAAATACTGAAATCGTCTAAAATCTCTGGTTGACATTAGTTCAAGTAAACTAAAGAAATATTGCAGTTTAAATATTTTTCAAACGGTAGAAAAATCATTTACAAAGTGCATAAATATATGTATCGATTGTTTCAAATATGATGCCCTTATTTTTATGAAAAATACTGAAATCATTTAAAATCTCTTCATTGTCATTAGGTCAAATAAACTAAAGAAATATTCTGGTTTAAATATTTTTCACACGGTAGAAAAATGATTTACAACGTGCATAAATATAGATATCGATTGTTTCATATATGATGCCCTTATTTTTATTTAAAAATACTAAAATCATCTAAGATCTCTTCAATGATGTCAGTTCAAATAAACTAAAGAAATATTGGAGTTTAAATATTTTTCAAACGGTAGAAAAGTGATTTACAGCGTGCATAAATATATGTATCGATTGTTTCAAATATGGTGCCTTTATTATTATGAAAAATTACAAAAATCCTTTAAAATCACTTTATTGACATTAGGTCAAATAAACTAAAGAAATATTGGAGTTTAAATATTTTTCAAACGGTAGAAAAATCATTTACAACGTGCATAAATATATATATAGATTGGGTCAAAAATGATGCCCTTATTTTTATGAAAAATACTGAAATCGTCTAAAATCTCTTCGTTGACAATAGTTCAAGTGAACTAAAGAAATATTCTAGTTGAAATATTTTTCAAACGGTAGAAAAATGATTTAAAACGTGCATAAATATAGATATCGATTGTTTCAAATATTATGCCCTATTATTATGGAAAAATATAAAAATCATTTAAAATCTCTTCATTGACATTAGTTCAAATAAACAAAGAAATATTGTAGTTGAAATACTTTTCAAACGATAGAAAAATGATTTACAACGTGCATAAATATAGATATCGATTTTTTCACATATGATGCCCTTATTTTTATGAAAAAATACTAGAATCGTTTAGAATCTCTTTATTGATATCAGGTCAAATAAACTAAAGAAATATTGGATTTTAAAGATTTTTCTAACGGTAGAAAATGATTTACAGCGTGCATAAATATAGATATCGATTTTATCAAATATGATGCCCTTATTTTTATGAAAAATACTGAAATCGTCTAAAATCTCTTCGTTGACAATAGTTCAAGTGAACTAAAGAAATATTCTAGTTGAAATATTTTTCAAACGGTAGAAAAATGATTTAAAACGTGCATAAATATAGATATCTATTGTTTCAAATATGATGCCCCTATTTTTATGAAAATATACTAAAATCGTTTAAAATCTCTTAATTGACATTAGTGTCAAATAAAATAAAGAAATATTGAAGTTTAAATATTTTTCAAACGGTAGAAAAATGAATTAAAACTTGCATAAATATAGATATCTATTGTTTCAAATATGATGCCCTTATTTTTATGAAAAAATACTAAAATCGTCTAAAACCTCTACATTGATATTAGGTCAAATTTAACTACAGAAATATTCTTTTTAAATATTTTTCAAACGGTAGAAAAATGATTTACAACGTGCCCAAATATAGATGTCGGTTGTTTCAAATATAATGCCCTTATTTTTATGAAAAATACTGAAATCACCTAAAATCTCTTCGTTGACATTAGTTCAAGTAAACTACAGAAATATTCTAGTTGAAATATTTTTCAAACGGTAGAAAAATGATTTACAACGTGCATAAATATAGATATGGAATGTTTCAAATATTATGCCCTTATTATAAAAAAAAATAGAAAAATCATTTAAAATCTCTTCATTGACATTAGTTGAAATAAACTAAAGAAATATTGGAGTTTAAATATTTTTCAAACGGTAGAAAAATGAATTAAAACTTGCATAAATATAGATATCGATTGTTTCAAATATGATGCCCTTATTTTTAAGAAAAAATACTAATATCCTTAAAATCTCTTCATTAAAATTAGGTCAAATAAACTACAGAAATATCCATGTTTTCACATTTTTCAAACGGTAGTAAAATGATTTACAACGTGCATAAATATAGATATCGATTGTTTCAAATATTATGCCCTTATTATTATGAAAAATTACAAAAATCATTTAAAATCTCTTCATTGACATTAGTTCAAATAAACTAGAGAAATATTGGAGTTTAAATATTTTTCAAAAGGTAGAAAAATCATCTACAACGTGAATAAATATATATATGCATTGTTTCAAATATGATGGCCTTATTTTTATGAAAAAATACTGAAATCGTCTAAAATCTCTGGTTGACATTAGTTCAAGTAAACTAAAGAAATATTGCAGTTTAAATATTTTTCAAACGGTAGAAAAATCATTTACAAAGTGCATAAATATATGTATCGATTGTTTCAAATATGATGCCCTTATTTTTATGAAAAATACTGAAATCATTTAAAATCTCTTCATTGTCATTAGGTCAAATAAACTAAAGAAATATTCTAGTTTAAATATTTTTCACACGGTAGAAAAATGATTTACAACGTGCATAAATATAGATATCGATTGTTTCATATATGATGCCCTTATTTTTATTAAAAAATACTAAAATCATCTAAGATCTCTTCAATGATGTCAGTTCAAATAAACTAAAGAAATATTGGAGTTTAAATATTTTTCAAACGGTAGAAAAGTGATTTACAGCGTGCATAAATATATATATCGATTGTTTCAAATATGGTGCCTTTATTATTATGAAAAATTACAAAAATCCTTTAAAATCACTTTATTGACATTAGGTCAAATAAACTAAAGAAATATTGGAGTTTAAATATTTTTCAAACGGTAGAAAATCATTTACAACGTGCATAAATATATATATAGATTGGGTCAAAAATGATGCCCTTATTTTTATGAAAAATACTGAAATCGTCTAAAATCTCTTCGTTGACAATAGTTCAAGTGAACTAAAGAAATATTCTAGTTGAAATATTTTTCAAACGGTAGAAAAATGATTTAAAACGTGCATAAATATAGATATCGATTGTTTCAAATATTATGCCCTATTATTATGAAAAAATATAAAAATCATTTAAAATCTCTTCATTGACATTAGTTCAAATAAACAAAGAAATATTGTAGTTGAAATACTTTTCAAACGATAGAAAATGATTTACAACGTGCATAAATATAGATATCGATTTTTTCACATATGATGCCCTTATTTTTATGAAAAAATACTAGAATCATTTAGAATCTCTTTATTGATATCAGGTCAAATAAACTAAAGAAATATTGGATTTTAAAGATTTTTCTAACGGTAGAAAATGATTTACAGCGTGCATAAATATAGATATCGATTTTTTCAAATACGATGCCCTTATTTTTATGAAAAATACTGAAATCGTCTAAAATCTCTTCGTTGACAATAGTTCAAGTGAACTAAAGAAATATTCTAGTTGAAATATTTTTCAAACGGTAGAAAAATGATTTAAAACGTGCATAAATATAGATATCTATTGTTTCAAATATGATGCCCCTATTTTTATGAAAATATACTAAAATCGTTTAAAATCTCTTAATTGACATTAGTGTCAAATAAAATAAAGAATTATTGAAGTTTAAATATTTTTCAAACGGTAGAAAAATGAATTAAAACTTGCATAAATATAGATATCTATTGTTTCAAATATGATGCCCTTATTTTTAAGAAAAAATACTAATATCCTTAAAATCTCTTCATTAAAATTAGGTCAAATAAACTACAGAAATATCCATGTTTTCACATTTTTCAAACGGTAGTAAAATGATTCACAACGTGCATAAATATAGATATCGATTGTTTCAAATATTATGCCCTTATTATTATGAAAAATTACAAAAATCATTTAAAATCTCTTCATTGACATTAGTTCAAATAAACTAGAGAAATATTGGAGTTTAAATATTTTTCAAAAGGTAGAAAAATCATCTACAACGTGAATAAATATATATATGCATTGTTTCAAATATGATGGCCTTATTTTTATGAAAAAATACTGAAATCGTCTAAAATCTCTGGTTGACATTAGTTCAAGTAAACTAAAGAAATATTGCAGTTTAAATATTTTTCAAACGGTAGAAAAATCATTTACAAAGTGCATAAATATATGTATCGATTGTTTCAAATATGATGCCCTTATTTTTATGAAAAATACTGAAATCATTTAAAATCTCTTCATTGTCATTAGGTCAAATAAACTAAAGAAATATTCTGGTTTAAATATTTTTCACACGGTAGAAAAATGATTTACAACGTGCATAAATATAGATATCGATTGTTTCATATATGATGCCCTTATTTTTATTTAAAAATACTAAAATCATCTAAGATCTCTTCAATGATGTCAGTTCAAATAAACTAAAGAAATATTGGAGTTTAAATATTTTTCAAACGGTAGAAAAGTGATTTACAGCGTGCATAAATATATGTATCGATTGTTTCAAATATGGTGCCTTTATTATTATGAAAAATTACAAAAATCCTTTAAAATCACTTTATTGACATTAGGTCAAATAAACTAAAGAAATATTGGAGTTTAAATATTTTTCAAACGGTAGAAAAATCATTTACAACGTGCATAAATATATATATAGATTGGGTCAAAAATGATGCCCTTATTTTTATGAAAAATACTGAAATCGTCTAAAATCTCTTCGTTGACAATAGTTCAAGTGAACTAAAGAAATATTCTAGTTGAAATATTTTTCAAACGGTAGAAAAATGATTTAAAACGTGCATAAATATAGATATCGATTGTTTCAAATATTATGCCCTATTATTATGAAAAAATATAAAAATCATTTAAAATCTCTTCATTGACATTAGTTCAAATAAACAAAGAAATATTGTAGTTGAAATACTTTTCAAACGATAGAAAAATGATTTACAACGTGCATAAATATAGATATCGATTTTTTCACATATGATGCCCTTATTTTTATGAAAAAATACTAGAATCGTTTAGAATCTCTTTATTGATATCAGGTCAAATAAACTAAAGAAATATTGGATTTTAAAGATTTTTCTAACGGTAGAAAATGATTTACAGCGTGCATAAATATAGATATCGATTTTTTCAAATATGATGCCCTTATTTTTATGAAAAATACTGAAATCGTCTAAAATCTCTTCGTTGACAATAGTTCAAGTGAACTAAAGAAATATTCTAGTTGAAATATTTTTCAAACGGTAGAAAAATGATTTAAAACGTGCATAAATATAGATATCTATTGTTTCAAATATGATGCCCCTATTTTTATGAAAATATACTAAAATCGTTTAAAATCTCTTAATTGACATTAGTGTCAAATAAAATAAAGAAATATTGAAGTTTAAATATTTTTCAAACGGTAGAAAAATGAATTAAAACTTGCATAAATATAGATATCTATTGTTTCAAATATGATGCCCTTATTTTTATGAAAAAATACTAAAATCGTCTAAAACCTCTACATTGACATTAGGTCAAATTTAACTACAGAAATATTCTTTTTAAATATTTTTCAAACGGTAGAAAAATGATTTACAACGTGCCCAAATATAGATGTCGGTTGTTTCAAATATAATGCCCTTATTTTTATGAAAAATACTGAAATCACCTAAAATCTCTTCGTTGACATTAGTTCAAGTAAACTACAGAAATATTCTAGTTGAAATATTTTTCAAACGGTAGAAAAATGATTTACAACGTGCATAAATATAGATATGGAATGTTTCAAATATTATGCCCTTATTATAAAAAAAAATAGAAAAATCATTTAAAATCTCTTCATTGACATTAGTTGAAATAAACTAAAGAAATATTGGAGTTTAAATATTTTTCAAACGGTAGAAAAATGAATTAAAACTTGCATAAATATATATATCGATTGTTTCACAAATGATGCCCTTATTTTTATGAAAAAATACTAAAATCGTCTAAAATCTCTACATTGACATTAGGTCAAATAAACTACACAAATATTCTTTTTTAAATATTTTTCAAACGGTAGAAAAATGATTTACAACGTGCATAAATATAGATGTCGGTTGTTTCAAATATGATGCCCTTATTTATATGAAAAATACTGAAATCTTCTAAAATTTCTTCGTTGAGATTCGTTCAAATAAACGAAAGAAATATTCTAGTTGAAATATTTTTCAAACGGTAGCAAAATGATTTACAACGTGCATAAATATAGATATGGATTGTTTCACATATGATGCCCTTATTTTTATTAAAAAATACTAATATCATATAAAATCTCTTCATTGATGTTAGTTCAAATAAAATAAAGAAATATTGGTGTTTAAATATTTTTCAAAAGTTAGAAAAATGATTTACAACGTGCATAAATATAGATATCGATTGTTTCAAATATGATGCCCTTATTTTTAAGAAAAAATACTAATATCCTTAAAATCTCTTCATTAAAATTAGGTCAAATAAACTACAGAAATATCCATGTTTTCACATTTTTCAAACGGTAGTAAAATGATTTACAACGTGCATAAATATAGATATCGATTGTTTCAAATATTATGCCCTTATTATTATGAAAAATTACAAAAATCATTTAAAATCTCTTCATTGACATTAGTTCAAATAAACTAGAGAAATATTGGAGTTTAAATATTTTTCAAAAGGTAGAAAAATCATCTACAACGTGAATAAATATATATATGCATTGTTTCAAATATGATGGCCTTATTTTTATGAAAAAATACTGAAATCGTCTAAAATCTCTGGTTGACATTAGTTCAAGTAAACTAAAGAAATATTGCAGTTTAAATATTTTTCAAACGGTAGAAAAATCATTTACAAAGTGCATAAATATATGTATCGATTGTTTCAAATATGATGCCCTTATTTTTATGAAAAATACTGAAATCATTTAAAATCTCTTCATTGTCATTAGGTCAAATAAACTAAAGAAATATTTTTCACACGGTAGAAAAATGATTTACAACGTGCATAAATATAGATATCGATTGTTTCATATATGATGCCCTTATTTTTATTAAAAAATACTAAAATCATCTAAGATCTCTTCAATGATGTCAGTTCAAATAAACTAAAGAAATATTGGAGTTTAAATATTTTTCAAACGGTAGAAAAGTGATTTACAGCGTGCATAAATATATATATCGATTGTTTCAAATATGGTGCCTTTATTATTATGAAAAATTACAAAAATCCTTTAAAATCACTTTATTGACATTAGGTCAAATAAACTAAAGAAATATTGGAGTTTAAATATTTTTCAAACGGTAGAAAATCATTTACAACGTGCATAAATATATATATAGATTGGGTCAAAAATGATGCCCTTATTTTTATGAAAAATACTGAAATCGTCTAAAATCTCTTCGTTGACAATAGTTCAAGTGAACTAAAGAAATATTCTAGTTGAAATATTTTTCAAACGGTAGAAAAATGATTTAAAACGTGCATAAATATAGATATCGATTGTTTCAAATATTATGCCCTATTATTATGAAAAAATATAAAAATCATTTAAAATCTCTTCATTGACATTAGTTCAAATAAACAAAGAAATATTGTAGTTGAAATACTTTTCAAACGATAGAAAATGATTTACAACGTGCATAAATATAGATATCGATTTTTTCACATATGATGCCCTTATTTTTATGAAAAAATACTAGAATCATTTAGAATCTCTTTATTGATATCAGGTCAAATAAACTAAAGAAATATTGGATTTTAAAGATTTTTCTAACGGTAGAAAATGATTTACAGCGTGCATAAATATAGATATCGATTTTTTCAAATACGATGCCCTTATTTTTATGAAAAATACTGAAATCGTCTAAAATCTCTTCGTTGACAATAGTTCAAGTGAACTAAAGAAATATTCTAGTTGAAATATTTTTCAAACGGTAGAAAAATGATTTAAAACGTGCATAAATATAGATATCTATTGTTTCAAATATGATGCCCCTATTTTTATGAAAATATACTAAAATCGTTTAAAATCTCTTAATTGACATTAGTGTCAAATAAAATAAAGAATTATTGAAGTTTAAATATTTTTCAAACGGTAGAAAAATGAATTAAAACTTGCATAAATATAGATATCTATTGTTTCAAATATGATGCCCTTATTTTTAAGAAAAAATACTAATATCCTTAAAATCTCTTCATTAAAATTAGGTCAAATAAACTACAGAAATATCCATGTTTTCACATTTTTCAAACGGTAGTAAAATGATTCACAACGTGCATAAATATAGATATCGATTGTTTCAAATATTATGCCCTTATTATTATGAAAAATTACAAAAATCATTTAAAATCTCTTCATTGACATTAGTTCAAATAAACTAGAGAAATATTGGAGTTTAAATATTTTTCAAAAGGTAGAAAAATCATCTACAACGTGAATAAATATATATATGCATTGTTTCAAATATGATGGCCTTATTTTTATGAAAAAATACTGAAATCGTCTAAAATCTCTGGTTGACATTAGTTCAAGTAAACTAAAGAAATATTGCAGTTTAAATATTTTTCAAACGGTAGAAAAATCATTTACAAAGTGCATAAATATATGTATCGATTGTTTCAAATATGATGCCCTTATTTTTATGAAAAATACTGAAATCATTTAAAATCTCTTCATTGTCATTAGGTCAAATAAACTAAAGAAATATTCTAGTTTAAATATTTTTCACACGGTAGAAAAATGATTTACAACGTGCATAAATATAGATATCGATTGTTTCATATATGATGCCCTTATTTTTATTAAAAAATACTAAAATCATCTAAGATCTCTTCAATGATGTCAGTTCAAATAAACTAAAGAAATATTGGAGTTTAAATATTTTTCAAACGGTAGAAAAGTGATTTACAGCGTGCATAAATATATATATCGATTGTTTCAAATATGGTGCCTTTATTATTATGAAAAATTACAAAAATCCTTTAAAATCACTTTATTGACATTAGGTCAAATAAACTAAAGAAATATTGGAGTTTAAATATTTTTCAAACGGTAGAAAAATCATTTACAACGTGCATAAATATATATATAGATTGGGTCAAAAATGATGCCCTTATTTTTATGAAAAATACTGAAATCGTCTAAAATCTCTTCGTTGACAATAGTTCAAGTGAACTAAAGAAATATTCTAGTTGAAATATTTTTCAAACGGTAGAAAAATGATTTAAAACGTGCATAAATATAGATATCGATTGTTTCAAATATTATGCCCTATTATTATGAAAAAATATAAAAATCATTTAAAATCTCTTCATTGACATTAGTTCAAATAAACAAAGAAATATTGTAGTTGAAATACTTTTCAAACGATAGAAAATGATTTACAACGTGCATAAATATAGATATCGATTTTTTCACATATGATGCCCTTATTTTTATGAAAAAATACTAGAATCATTTAGAATCTCTTTATTGATATCAGGTCAAATAAACTAAAGAAATATTGGATTTTAAAGATTTTTCTAACGGTAGAAAATGATTTACAGCGTGCATAAATATAGATATCGATTTTTTCAAATATGATGCCCTTATTTTTATGAAAAATACTGAAATCGTCTAAAATCTCTTCCTTGACAATAGTTCAAGTGAACTAAAGAAATATTCTAGTTGAAATATTTTTCAAACGGTAGAAAAATGATTTAAAACGTGCATAAATATAGATATCTATTGTTTCAAATATGATGCCCCTATTTTTATGAAAATATACTAAAATCGTTTAAAATCTCTTAATTGACATTAGTGTCAAATAAAATAAAGAATTATTGAAGTTTAAATATTTTTCAAACGGTAGAAAAATGAATTAAAACTTGCATAAATATAGATATCTATTGTTTCAAATATGATGCCCTTATTTTTAAGAAAAAATACTAATATCCTTAAAATCTCTTCATTAAAATTAGGTCAAATAAACTACAGAAATATCCATGTTTTCACATTTTTCAAACGGTAGTAAAATGATTTACAACGTGCATAAATATAGATATCGATTGTTTCAAATATTATGCCCTTATTATTATGAAAAATTACAAAAATCATTTAAAATCTCTTCATTGACATTAGTTCAAATAAACTAGAGAAATATTGGAGTTTAAATATTTTTCAAAAGGTAGAAAAATCATCTACAACGTGAATAAATATATATATGCATTGTTTCAAATATGATGGCCTTATTTTTATGAAAAAATACTGAAATCGTCTAAAATCTCTGGTTGACATTAGTTCAAGTAAACTAAAGAAATATTGCAGTTTAAATATTTTTCAAACGGTAGAAAAATCATTTACAAAGTGCATAAATATATGTATCGATTGTTTCAAATATGATGCCCTTATTTTTATGAAAAATACTGAAATCATTTAAAATCTCTTCATTGTCATTAGGTCAAATAAACTAAAGAAATATTCTAGTTTAAATATTTTTCACACGGTAGAAAAATGATTTACAACGTGCATAAATATAGATATCGATTGTTTCATATATGATGCCCTTATTTTTATTAAAAAATACTAAAATCATCTAAGATCTCTTCAATGATGTCAGTTCAAATAAACTAAAGAAATATTGGAGTTTAAATATTTTTCAAACGGTAGAAAAGTGATTTACAGCGTGCATAAATATATGTATCGATTGTTTCAAATATGGTGCCTTTATTATTATGAAAAATTACAAAAATCCTTTAAAATCACTTTATTGACATTAGGTCAAATAAACTAAAGAAATATTGGATTTTAAAGATTTTTCTAACGGTAGAAAATGATTTACAGCGTGCATAAATATAGATATCGATTTTTTCAAATATGATGCCCTTATTTTTATGAAAAATACTGAAATCGTCTAAAATCTCTTCGTTGACAATAGTTCAAGTGAACTAAAGAAATATTCTAGTTGAAATATTTTTCAAACGGTAGAAAAATGATTTAAAACGTGCATAAATATAGATATCTATTGTTTCAAATATGATGCCCCTATTTTTATGAAAATATACTCAAATCGTTTAAAATCTCTTAATTGACATTAGTGTCAAATAAAATAAAGAAATATTGAAGTTTAAATATTTTTCAAACGGTAGAAAGATGAATTAAAACTTGCATAAATATAGATATCTATTGTTTCAAATATGATGCCCTTATTTTTATGAAAAAATACTAAAATCGTCTAAAACCTCTACATTGATATTAGGTCAAATTTAACTACAGAAATATTCTTTTTAAATATTTTTCAAACGGTAGAAAAATGATTTACAACGTGCCCAAATATAGATGTCGGTTGTTTCAAATATAATGCCCTTATTTTTATGAAAAATACTGAAATCACCTAAAATCTCTTCGTTGACATTAGTTCAAGTAAACTACAGAAATATTCTAGTTGAAATATTTTTCAAACGGTAGAAAAATGATTTACAACGTGCATAAATATAGATATGGAATGTTTCAAATATTATGCCCTTATTATAAAAAAAAATAGAAAAATCATTTAAAATCTCTTCATTGACATTAGTTGAAATAAACTAAAGAAATATTGGAGTTTAAATATTTTTCAAACGGTAGAAAAATGAATTAAAACTTGCATAAATATATATATCGATTGTTTCACAAATGATGCCCTTATTTTTATGAAAAAATACTAAAATCGTCTAAAATCTCTACATTGACATTAGGTCAAATAAACTACACAAATATTCTTTTTTAAATATTTTTCAAACGGTAGAAAAATGATTTACAACGTGCATAAATATAGATGTCGGTTGTTTCAAATATGATGCCCTTATTTATATGAAAAATACTGAAATCTTCTAAAATTTCTTCGTTGAGATTCGTTCAAATAAACGAAAGAAATATTCTAGTTGAAATATTTTTCAAACGGTAGCAAAATGATTTACAACGTGCATAAATATAGATATGGATTGTTTCACATATGATGCCCTTATTTTTATTAAAAAATACTAATATCATATAAAATCTCTTCATTGATGTTAGTTCAAATAAAATAAAGAAATATTGGTGTTTAAATATTTTTCAAAAGTTAGAAAAATGATTTACAACGTGCATAAATATAGATGTCGGTTGTTTCAAATATGATGCCCTTATTTATATGAAAAATACTGAAATCTTCTAAAATTTCTTCGCTGAGATTCGATCAAATAAACGAAAGAAATATTCTAGTTGAAATATTTTTCAAACGGTAGCAAAATGATTTACAACGTGCATAAATATAGATATCGATTGTTTCACATATGATGCCCTTATTTTTATTAAAAAATACTAATATCATATAAAATCTCTTCATTGATGTTAGTTCAAATAAAATAAAGAAATATTGGTGTTTAAATATTTTTCAAAAGTTAGAAAAATGATTTACAACGTGCATAAATATAGATATCGATTGTTTCAAATATGATGCCCTTATTTTTAAGACAAAATACTAATATCCTTAAAATCTCTTCATTAAAATTAGGTCAAATAAACTACAGAAATATCCATGTTTTCACATTTTTCAAACGGTAGTAAAATGATTTACAACGTGCATAAATATAGATATCGATTGTTTAAAATATTATGCCCTTATTATTATGAAAAATTACAAAAATCATTTAAAATCTCTTCATTAACATTAGTTCAAATAAACTAGAGAAATATTGGAGTTTAAATATTTTTCAAAAGGTAGAAAAATCATCTACAACGTGCATAAATATATATATGCATTGTTTCAAATATGATGGCCTTATTTTTATGAAAAATACTGAAATCGTCTAAAATCTCTTCGTTGACATTAGTTCAAGTAAACTAAAGAAATATTGGAGTTTAAATATTTTTCAAACGGTAGAAAAATGATTTACAACGTGCATAAATATAGATATCGAATTTTTCACATATGATGCCCTTATTTTTATGAAAAAATACTGAAATCGTCTAAAATCTCTGGTTGACATTAGTTCAAGTAAACTAAAGAAATATTGCAGTTTAAATATTTTTCAAGCGGTAGAAAAATCATTTACAAAGTGCATAAATATATGTATCGATTGTTTCAAATATGATGCCCTTATTTTTATGAAAAATACTGAAATCATTTAAAATCTCTTCATTGACATTAGGTCAAATAAACTAAAGAAATATTCTAGTTTAAATATTTTTCACACGGTAGAAAATGATTTACAACGTGCATAAATATAGATATCGATTGTTTCATATATGATGCCCTTATTTTTATTAAAAAATACTAAAATCATCTAAGATCTCTTCAATGATGTCAGTTCAAATAAACTAAAGAAATATTGGAGTTTAAATATTTTTCAAACGGTAGAAAAATCATTTACAAAGTGCATAAATATATATATCGATTGTTTCAAATATGATGCCCTTATTTTTATGAAAAATACTGAAACCATCTAAAATCTCTTCGTTGACATTAGTTCAAGTAAACTAAAGAAATATTGGAGTTTAAATATTTTTCAATCGGTAGAAAAATGTATTACAACGTGCATAAATATATATATCGAATGTTTCAAATATGATGCCCTTATTTTTATGAAAAATACTGAAACCATCTAAAATCTCTTCGTTGACATTAGTTCAAGTAAACTAAAGAAATATTGGAGTTTAAATATTTTTCAATCGGTAGAAAAATGTATTACAACGTGCATAAATATATATATCGAATGTTTCAAATATGATGCCCTTATTTATATGAAAAATACTGAAATCGTCTAAAATCTCTTCGTTGACATTAGTTCAAGTAAACTACAGAAATATTCTAGTTGAAATATTTTTCAACCGGTAGAAAAATGATTTACAACGCGCATAAATATAGATATATAATGTTTCAAATATAATGCCCTTATTATTATGAAAAAATAGAAAATCATTTAAAATCTCTTCATTGACATTAGTTCAAATAAACTAAAGAAATATTCTAGTTGAAATATTTTTCAAACGGTAGAAAAGTGATTTACAGCGTGCATAAATATATATATCGATTATTTCAAATATGGTGCCTTTATTATTATGAAAAATTACAAAAATCCTTTAAAATCACTTCATTGACATTAGGTCAAATAAACTAAAGAAATATTGGAGTTTAAATATTTTTCAAACGGTAGAAAATTCATTTACAACGTGCATAAATATATATATAGATTGGGTCAAAAATGATGCCCTTATTTTTATGAAAAATACTGAAATCGTCTAAAATCTCTTCGTTGACACTAGTTCAAATAAACTACAGAAATATTCTTTTTTAAATATTTTTCAAACGGTAGTAAAATGATTTACAACCTGCATAAATATAGATATCGATTGTTTCAAATATTATGCCCTATTATTATGAAAAAATATAAAAATCATTTAAAATCTCTTCATTGACATTAGTTCAAATAAACAAAGAAATATTGTAGTTGAAATACTTTTCAAACGATAGAAAAATGATTTACAACGTGCATAAATATAGATATCGATTTTTTCACATATGATGCCCTTATTTTTATGAAAAAATACTAGAATCGTTTAGAATCTCTTTATTGATATCAGGTCAAATAAACTAAAGAAATATTGGATTTTAAAGATTTTTCTAACGGTAGAAAATGATTTACAGCGTGCATAAATATAGATATCGATTTTTTGAAATATGATGCCCTTATTTTTATGAAAAATACTGAAATCGTCTAAAATCTCTTCGTTGACAATAGTTCAAGTAAACTAAAGAAATATTCTAGTTGAAATATTTTTCAAACGGTAGAAAAATGATTTAAAACGTGCATAAATATAGATATCTATTGTTTCAAATATGATGCCCCTATTTTTATGAAAATATACTAAAATCGTTTAAAATCTCTTAATTGACATTAGTGTCAAATAAAATAAAGAAATATTGAAGTTTAAATATTTTTCAAACGGTAGAAAATTCATTAAAACGTGCACAAATATATACATCGATTGTTTCAAATATGATGCCCTTATTTTTATGAAAAATACTGAAATCGTCTAATATCTCTTAGTTGACATTAGTTTAAGTACACTACAGAAATATTCTATTTTAAACATTTTTCAAACGGTAGTAAAATGATTTACAACGTGCATAAATATAGATATCGATTATTTCACATATGATGCCCTTATTTTTATTAAAAAAGACTAAAATCGTCTAAAATCTCTACATTGATATTAGGTCAAATAAACTACAGAAATATTCTTTTTTAAATATTTTTCAAACGGTAGAAAAATCATTTACAAAGTGCATAAATATATATATCCATTGTTTCAAATATGATGCCCTTATTTTTATGAAAAATACTGAAATCGTCTAAAATCCCTTCGTTGACATTAGTTCAAGTACACTATAGAAATATTCTATTTTAAACATTTTTCAAACGGTAGTAAAAAGATTTAGCACGTGCATAAATATAGATATCTATTGTTTCAAATATGATGCCCTTATTTTTATGAAAAAATACTAAAATCGTCTAAAATCTCTACATTGATTTTAGGTCAAATTTAACTACAGAAATATTCTTTTTTAAATATTTTTCAAACGGTAGAAAAATGATTTACAACGTGCATAAATATAGATATGGAATGTTTCAAATATTATGCCCTTATTATTATGAAAAAATAGAAAAATCATTTAAAATCTCTTCATTGACATTAGTTGAAATAAACTAAAGAAATATTGGAGTTTAAATATTTTTCAAACGGTAGAAAAATGAATTAAAACTTGCATAAATATATATATCGATTGTTTCAAATATGATGCCCTTATTTTTATGAAAAAATACTAAAATCGTCTAAAATCTCTACATTGATATTAGGTCAAATTTAACTACAGAAATATTCTTTTTTAAATATTTTTCAAACGGTAGAAAAATGATTTACAACGTGCATAAATATAGATGTCGGTTGTTTCAAATATGATGCCCTTATTTATATGAAAAATACTGAAATCATCTAAAATTTCTTCGTTGACATTCGTTCAAATAAACGAAAGAAACATTCTAGTTGCAATATTTTTCAAATGGTAGCAAACTGATTTACAACGTGCATAAATATATATATCGATTATTTCACATATGATGCCCTTATTTTTATAAAAAAGACTAAAATCGTCTAAAATCTCTACATTGATATTAGGTCAAATTTAACTACAGAAATATTCTTTTTTAAATATTTTTCAAACGGTAGAAAATTGATTTACAACGTGCATAAATATAGATATCGAATGTTTCAAATATTATGCCCTTATTTTTATGAATAATACTGAAATCGTCTAAAATCTCTTCGTTGACATTAGTTCAAGTAAACTACAGAAATATTTTAGTTGAAATATTTTTCAAACGGTAGAAAAATGATTTACAACGTGCATAAATATAGATATGGAATGTTTCAAATATTATGCCCTTATTATTATGAAAAAATAGAAAAATCATTTAAAATCTCTTCATTGACATTAGTTGAAATAAACTAAAGAAATATTGGAGTTTAAATATTTTTCAAACGGTAGAAAAATGAATTAAAACTTGCATAAATATATATATCGATTGTTTCAAATATGATGCCCTTATTTTTATGAAAAAATACTAAAATCGTCTAAAATCTCTACATTGATATTAGGTCAAATTTAACTACAGAAATATTCTTTTTTAAATATTTTTCAAACGGTAGAAAAATGATTTACAACGTGCATAAATATAGATGTCGGTTGTTTCAAATATGATGCCCTTATTTATATGAAAAATACTGAAATCATCTAAAATTTCTTCGTTGACATTCGTTCAAATAAACGAAAGAAACATTCTAGTTGCAATATTTTTCAAATGGTAGCAAACTGATTTACAACGTGCATAAATATATATATCGATTATTTCACATATGATGCCCTTATTTTTATAAAAAAGACTAAAATCGTCTAAAATCTCTACATTGATATTAGGTCAAATAAACTACAGAAATATTCTTTTTTAAATATTTTTCAAACGCTAGAAAAATCATTTACAAAGTGCATAAATATATATATCCATTGTTTCAAATATGATGCCCTTATTTTTATGAAAAATACTGAAATCCTCTAAAATCCCTTCGTTGACATTAGTTCAAGTACACTATAGAAATATTCTATTTTAAACATTTTTCAAACGGTAGTAAAAAGATTTAGCACGTGCATAATTATAGATATCTATTGTTTCAAATATGATGCCCTTATTTTTATGAAAAAATACTAAAATCGTCTAAAATCTCTACATTGATATTAGGTCAAATTTAACTACAGAAATATTCTTTTTTAAATATTTTTCAAACGGTAGAAAAATGATTTACAACGTGCCCAAATATAGATGCCGGTTGTTTCAAATATAATGCCCTTATTTTTATGAAAAATACTGAAATCACCTAAAATCTCTTCGTTGACATTAGTTCAAGTAAACTACAGAAATATTCTAGTTGAAATATTTTTCAAACGGTAGAAAAATGATTTACAATGTGCATAAATATAGATATGGAATGTTTCAAATATTATGCCCTTATTATTATGAAAAAATAGAAAAATCATTTAAAATCTCTTCATTGACATTAGTTGAAATAAACTAAAGAAATATTGGAGTTTAAATATTTTTCAAATGGTAGAAAAATGAATTAAAACTTGCATAAATATATATAACGATTGTTTCAAATATGATGCCCTTATTTTTATGAAAAAATACTAAAATCGTCTAAAATCTCTACATTGATATTAGGTCAAATTTAACTACAGAAATATTCTTTTTTAAATATTTTTCAAACGGTAGAAAAATGATTTACAACGTGCATAAATATAGATGTCGGTTGTTTCAAATATAATGCCCTTATTTATATGAAAAATACTGAAATCATCTAAAATTTCTTCGTTGACATTAGTTCAAATAAACGAAAGAAATATTCTAGTTGCAATATTTTTCAAATGGTAGCAAACTGATTTACAACGTGCATAAATATAGATATCGACTGTTTCAAATATTATGCCCTATTATTATGAAAAAATATAAAAATCATTTAAAATCTCTTCATTGACATTAGTTCAAATAAACAAAGAAATATTGTAGTTGAAATACTTTTCAAACGGTAGAAAAATGATTTACAACGTGCATAAATATAGATATCGATTTTTTCACATATGATGCCCTTATTTTTATGAAAAATTACAAAAATCATTTAAAATGACTTCATTGACATTAGTTCAAATAAAGTAAAGAAATATTGGAGTTTAAATATTTTTCAAACGGTAGAAAAATGTATTACAACGTGCAAAAATATAGATATCGATTGTTTCAAATGTGATGCACTTATTTTTAAGAAAAAATACTAATATCCTTAAATTCTCTTCATTAAAATTAGGTCAAATAAACTACAGAAATATCCATGTTTTCACATTTTTCAAACGGTAGTAAAATGATTTACAACGTGCATAAATATAGATATCGATTGTTTCACATATGATGCCCTTATTTTTATTAAAAAATACTAAAATCATCTAAGATCTCTTCAATGATGTCAGTTCAAATAAACTAAAGAAATATTGGAGTTTAAATATTTTTCAAACGGTAGAAAATTGATTTACAACGTGCATAAATATAGATATCGAATGTTTCAAATATTATGCCCTTATTTTTATGAATAATACTGAAATCGTCTAAAATCTCTTCGTTGACATTAGTTCAAGTAAACTACAGAAATATTTTAGTTGAAATATTTTTCAAACGGTAGAAAAATGATTTACAACGCGCATAAATATAGATATCGAATGTTTCAAATATTATGCCCTTATTATTATGAAAAAATAGAAAATCATTTAAAATCTCTTCATTGACATTAGTTCAAATAAACTAAAGAAATATTCTAGTTGATATATTTTTCAAACGGTAGAAAAGTGATTTACAGCGTGCATAAATATATATATCGATTGTTTCAAATATGGTGCCTTTATTATTATGAAAAATTACAAAAATCGTTTAAAATCACTTCATTTACATTAGGTCAAATAAACTAAAGAAATATTGAAGTGTAAATAATTTTCAAACGGTAGAAAAATCATTTACAACGTACATAAATATATATATAGATTGGGTCAAAAATTATGCCCTTATTTTTATGAAAAATACTGAAATCGTCTAAAATCTCTTCGTTGACACTAGTTCAAGTAAACTACAGAAATATTCTTTTTAAATATTTTTCAAACGCTAGAAAATTGATTTAAAACGTGCATAAATATATATATCGATTGGTTCAAAAATGATGCCCTTATTTTAATGAAAAATACTGAAATCGTCTAAAATCTCTTCGTTGACACTAGTTCAAGTAAACTACAGAAATATTCTAGTTTAAATATTTTTCAAACGGTAGTAAAATGATTTACGACGTGCATAAATATAGATATCGATTGTTTCAAATATTATGCCCTATTATTATGAAAAAATATAAAAATCATTTAAAATCTCTTCATTGACATTAGTTCAAATAAACAAAGAAATATTGTAGTTGAAATACTTTTCAAATGGTAGAAAAATGATTTACAACGTGCATAAATATAGATATCGATTTTTTCAAATATGATGCCCTTATTTTTATGAAAAATACTGAAATCGTCTAAAATCTCTTCGTTGACAATAGTTCAAGTGAACTAAAGAAATATTCTAGTTGAAATATTTTTCAAACGGTAGAAAAATGATTTAAAACGTGCATAAATATAGATATCTATTGTTACAAATATGATGCCCCTATTTTTATGAAAATATACTAAAATCGTTTAAAATCTCTTAATTGATATTAGTGTCAAATAAAATAAAGAAATATTGAAGTTTAAATATTTTTCAAACGGTAGAAAATTCATTAAAACGTGCACAAATATATACATCGATTGTTTCAAATATGATGCCCTTATTTTTATGAAAAATACTGAAATCGTCTAATATCTCTTAGTTGACATTAGTTTAAGTACACTACAGAAATATTCTATTTTAAACATTTTTCAAACGGTAGTAAAATGATTTACAACGTGCATAAATATAGATGTCGATTATTTCACATATGATACCCTTATTTTTATTAAAAAATACTAAAATCATCTAAGATCTCTTCAATGATGTCAGTTCAAATAAACTAACGAAATATTGGAGTTTAAATATTTTTCAAACGGTAGAAAAACCATTTACAAAGTGCATAAATATATATATCGATTGTTTCAAATATGATGCCCTTATTTTTATGAAAAATACTGAAATCATTTAAAATCTCTTCATTGACATTAGGTCAAATAAACAAGAAATATTCTAGTTTAAATATTTTTCGCACAGTAGAAAAAATATTTACAACATGCATAAATATATATATCGATTATTTCACATATGATGCCCTTATTTTTATAAAAAAGACTAAAATCGTCTAAAATCTCTACATTGATATTAGGTCAAATAAACTACAGAAATATTCTTTTTTAAATATTTTTCAAACGGTAGAAAAATCATTTACAAAGTGCATAAATATATATATCCATTGTTTCAAATATGATGCCCTTATTTTTATGAAAAATACTGAAATCGTCTAAAATCGCTTCGTTGACATTAGTTCAAGTACACTATAGAAATATTCTATTTTAAACATTTTTCAAACGGTAGTAAAAAGATTTAGCACGTGCATAAATATAGATATCTATTGTTTCAAATATGATGCCCTTATTTTTATGAAAAAATACTAAAATTGTCTAAAATCTCTACATTGATATTAGGTCAAATTTAACTACAGAAATATTCTTTTTTAAATATTTTTCAAACGGTAGAAAAATGATTTACAACGTGCCCAAATATAGAAGCCGGTTGTTTCAAATACAATGCCCTTATTTTTATGAAAAATACTGAAATCACCTAAAATCTCTTCGTTGACATTAGTTCAAGTAAACTACAGAAATATTCTAGTTGAAATATTTTTCAAACGGTAGAAAAATGATTTACAACGTGCATAAATATAGATATGGAATGTTTCAAATATTATGCCCTTATTATTATGAAAAAATAGAAAAATCATTTAAAATCTCTTCATTGACATTAGTTGAAATAAACTAAAGAAATATTGGAGTTTAAATATTTTTCAAACGGTAGAAAAATGAATTAAAACTTGCATAAATATATATATCGATTGTTTCAAATATGATGCCCTTATTTTTATGAAAAAATACTAAAATCGTCTAAAATCTCTACATTGATATTAGGTCAAATTTAACTACAGAAATATTCTTTTTTAAATATTTTTCAAACGGTAGAAAAATGATTTACAACGTGCATAAATATAGATGTCGGTTGTTTCAAATATGATGCCCTTATTTATATGAAAAATACTGAAATCATCTAAAATTTCTTCGTTGACATTCGTTCAAATAAACGAAAGAAATATTCTAGTTGCAATATTTTTCAAATGGTAGCAAACTGATTTACAACGTGCATAAATATAGATATCGATTGTTTCACATATGATGCCCTTATTTTTATTAAAAAATACTAAAATCATCTAAGATCTCTTCAATGATGTCAGTTCAAATAAACTAAAGAAATATTGGAGTTTAAATATTTTTCAAACGGTAGAAAATTGATTTACAACGTGCATAAATATAGATATCGAATGTTTCAAATATTATGCCCTTATTTTTATGAATAATAGTGAAATCGTCTAAAATCTCTTCGTTGACATTAGTTCAAGTAAACTACAGAAATATTTTAGTTGAAATATTTTTCAAACGGTAGAAAAATGATTTACAACGCGCATAAATATAGATATCGAATGTTTCAAATATTATGCCCTTATTATTATGAAAAAATAGAAAATCATTTAAAATCTCTTCATTGACATTAGTTCAAATAAACTAAAGAAATATTCTAGTTGATATATTTTTCAAACGGTAGAAAAGTGATTTACAGCGTGCATAAATATATATATCGATTGTTTCAAATATGGTGCCTTTATTATTATGAAAAATTACAAAAATCGTTTAAAATCACTTCATTGACATTAGGTCAAATAAACTAAAGAAATATTGGAGTTTAAATAATTTTCAAACGGTAGAAAAATCATTTACAACGTGCATAAATATATATATAGATTGGGTCAAAAATTATGCCCTTATTTTTATGAAAAATACTGAAATCGTCTAAAATCTCTTCGTTGAAACTAGTTCAAGTAAACTACAGAAATATTCTTTTTTTAATATTTTTCAAACGCTAGAAAATTGATTTACAACGTGCATAAATATATATATCGATTGGTTCAAAAATGATGCCCTTATTTTAATGAAAAATACTGAAATCGAATAAAATCTCTTCGTTGACACTAGTTCAAGTAAACTACAGAAATATTCTAGTTTAAATATTTTTCAAACGGTAGTAAAATTATTTACGACGTGCATAAATATAGATATCGATTGTTTCAAATATTATGCCCTATTATTATGAAAAAATATAAAAATCATTTAAAATCTCTTCATTGACATTAGTTCAAATAAACAAAGAAATATTGTAGTTGAAATACTTTTCAAATGGTAGAAAAATGATTTACAACGTGCATAAATATAGATATCGATTTTTTCACATATGATGCCCTTATTTTTATGAAAATATACTAGAATCGTTTAGAATCTCTTTATTGATATCATGTCAAATAAACTAAAGAAATATTGGATTTTAAAGAATTTTCTAACGGTAGAATATGATTTACAGCGTGCATAAATATAGATATCGATTTTTTCAAATATGGAGCCTTTATTTTTATGAAAAATTACAAAAATCGTTTAAAATCACTTCACTGACATTAGTTCAAATAAAGTAAAGAAATATTGGAGTTTAAATATTTTTCAAACGGTAGAAAAATGTATTACAACATGCATAAATATATATATCGATTGTTTCAAATATGATGCCCTTATTTTTCAGAAAAAATACTAATATCCTTTAAAATCTCTTCATTAAAATTAAGTCAAATAAACTACAGAAATATCCTAGTTTAAACATTATTCAAACGGTAGAAAAATGATTTACAACGTGCATAAATATAGATGTCGGTTGTTTCAAATATGATGCCTTTATTATTATGAAAAATTACAAAAATCGTTTAAAATCACTTCATTGACCTTAGGTCAAATAAACTACAGAAATATTGGAGTTTAAATATTTTTCAAACGGTATAAAAATGTATTACAACGTGCATAATTATATATATCGATTATTTCAAATATGATGCCCTTATTTTTAAGAAAAAATACTAATATCCTTTAAAATCTCTTCATTAAAATTATCTAATAATAATCTATTGTTTCAAATATGATGCCCCTATTTTTATGAAAAAATACTAAAATCGTTTAAAATCTCTTCATTGACATTAGGTCAAATAAACTAAAGAAATATTCGAGTTTAAATATTTTTCAAATGGTATAAAAATTATTTACAACGTGCATAAATATAGATATCTATTGTTTCAAATATGACGCCCCTATTTTTATGAAAAAATACTAAAATCGTTTAAAATCGCTTCATTGACATTAGTGTCAAATAAAATAAAGAAATATTGGAGTTTAAATATTTTTCAAACGGTAGAAAAATTAATTAAAACTTGCATAAATATATATATCGATTGTTTCACATATGATGCCCTTATTTTTATGAAAAAATACTAAAATCGTCTAAAATCTCTACATTGACATTAGGTCAAATAAACTACACAAATATTCTTTTTTAAATATTTTTCAAACGGTAGAAAAATGATTTACAACGTGCATAAATATAGATGTCGGTTGTTTCAAATATGATGCCCTTATTTATATGAAAAATACTGAAATCTTCTAAAATTTCTTCGTTGAGATTCGTTCAAATAAACGAAAGAAATATTCTAGTTGAAATATTTTTCAAACGGTAGCAAAATGATTTACAACGTGCATAAATGTAGATATCGATTGTTTCACATATGATGCCCTTATTTTTATAAAAAAATACTAATATCATATAAAATCTCTTCATTGATGTTAGTTCAAATAAAACAAAGAAATATTGGTGTTTAAATATTTTTCAAAAGTTAGAAAAATGATTTACAACGTGCATAAATATAGATATCGATTGTTTCAAATATGATGCCCTTATTTTTAAGAAAAAATACTAATATCCTTAAAATCTCTTCATTAAAATTAGGTCAAATAAACTACAGAAATATCCATGTTTTCACATTTTTCAAACGGTAGTAAAATGATTTACAACGTGCATAAATATAGATATCGATTGTTTCATATATTATGCCCTTATTATTATGAAAAATTACAAAAATCATTTAAATTCTCTTCATTGACATTAGTTCAAATAAACTAGAGAAATATTGGAGTTTAAATATTTTTCAAAAGGTAGAAAAATCATCTACAATGTGCATAAATATATATATGCATTGTTTCAAATATGATGCCCTTATTTTTATGAAAAATACTGAAATCGTCTAAAATCTCTTCGTTGACAATAGTTCAAGTAAACTAAAGAAATGTTCTAGTTGAAATATTTTTCAAACGGTAGAAAAATGATTTACAACGTGCATAAATATAGATATCGATTATTTCACATATGATGCCCTTATTTTTATTAAAAAATTCTAAAATCATCTAAGATCTCTTCAATAATGTCAGTTCAAATAAACTAAAGAAATATTGGAGTTTAAATATTTTTCAAACGGTAGAAAAACCATTTACAAAGTGCATAAATATATATATCGATTGTTTCAAATATGATGCCCTTATTTTTATGAAAAATACTGAAATCATTTAAAATCTCTTCTTTGACATTAGGTCAAATAAACAAGAAATATTCTAGTTTAAATATTTTTCGCACAGTAGAAAAAATATTTACAACATGCATAAATATATATATATCGATTATTTCACATATGATGCCCTTATTTTTATAAAAAAGACTAAAATCGTCTAAAATCTCTACATTGATATTAGGTCAAATAAACTACAGAAATATTCTTTTTTTAATATTTTTCAAACGGTAGAAAAATCATTTACAAAGTGCATAAATATATATATCCATTGTTTCAAATATGATGCCCTTATTTTTATGAAAAATACTGAAATCGTCTAAAATCTCTTCGTTGACATTAGTTCAAGTACACTATAGAAATATTCTATTTTAAACATTTTTCAAACGGTAGTAAAAAGATTTAGCACGTGCATAAATATAGATATCTATTGTTTCAAATATGATGCCCTTATTTTTATGAAAAAATACTAAAATCGTCTAAAATCTCTACATTGACATTAGTTCAAATAAACAAAGAAATATTGTAGTTGAAATACTTTTCAAACGGTAGAAAAATGATTTACAACGTGCATAAATATATATATAGATTGGGTCAAAAATTATGCCCTTATTTTTATGAAAAATACTGAAATCATCTAAAATCTCTTCGTTGACATTAGTTCAAGTAAACTAAAGAAATATTGGAGTTTAAATATTTTTCAAACGGTAGAAAAATATATACAATGTAAATAAATGTAGATATCGATTGTATCAAATATGATGCCCTTATTTTTAATAAAAAATACTAAAATCATCTAAAATCTCTTCATTGTTATTAGTTCAAATAAAATAAAGAAATATTGGTGTTTAAATATTTTTCAAAAGGTAGAAAAATGATTTACAACGTGCATAAATATAGATATCGATTGTTTCAAATATGATGCCATTATTTTTATGAAAAAATACTAAAATCGTTTGAAATCTCTTCATTCACATTAGTTCAAAAAAACTAAAGAAATATTCTAGTTGAAATATTTTTCAATCGGTAGTAAAATGATTTACAACGTGCATAAATATAGATATAGATTGTTTCAAATATTATGCCCTTATTATTATGAAAAAATACAAAAATCATTTAAAATCTCTTCATTGACAGTAGGTCAAATAAATCAAAGAAATATTGGACTTTAAATATTTTTCAAACGGTAGAAAAATTATATAAAATGTAAATAAATATAGATGTCGATTGTATCAAATATGATGCCCTTATTTTTAATAAAAAATACTAATATCATATAAAATCTCTTCATTGATGTTAGTTCAAATAAAATAAAGAAATATTGGTGTTTAAATATTTTTCAAAAGGTATAAAAATCATCTACAACGTGCATAAATATATATATCCATTGTTTCAAATATGATGGGCTTATTTTTATGAAAAATACTGAAATCGTCTAAAATCTTTTCGCTGACATTAGTTCAAGTAAACTACAGAAATATTGGAGTTTAAATATTTTTCAAATGGTAGAAAAATTATATACAACGTACATAAATATATATATCGATTGGTTCAAAAATGATGCCCTTATTTTTATGAAAAATACTGAAATCGTCTAAAATCTCTTCGTTGAGACTAGTTCAAGTAAACTACAGAAATATTCTTTTTTAAATATTTTTCAAACGCTAGAAAATTGATTTACAACGTGCATAAATATATATATCGATTGGTTGAAAAATGATGCCCTTATTTTTATGAAAAATACTGAAATCGTCTAAAATCTCTTCGTTGACACTAGTTCAAGTAAACTACAGAAATATTCTAGTTTAAATATTTTTCAAATGGTAGTAAAATGATTTACAACGTGCATAAATATAGATATCGATTGTTTCAAATATCATGCCCTATTATTATGAAAAAATATAAAAATCATTTAAAATCTCTTCATTGACATTAGTTCAAATAAACAAAGAAATATTGGAGTTTAAATATTTTTCAAACGGTAGAAAAATGTATTACAACGTGCAAAAATATAGATATCGATTGTTTCAAATGTGATGCACTTATTTTTAAGAAAAAATACTAATATCCTTAAATTCTCTTCATTAAAATTAGGTCAAATAAACTACAGAAATATCCATGTTTTCACATTTTTCAAACGGTAGTAAAATGATTTACAACGTGCATAAATATAGATATCGATTGTTTCACATATGATGCCCTTATTTTTATTAAAAAATACTAAAATCATCTAAGATCTCTTCAGTGTTGTCAGTTCAAATAAACTAAAGAAATATTGGAGTTTAAATATATTTCAAACGGTAGAAAATTGATTTACAACGTGCATAAATATAGATATCGAATGTTTCAAATATTATGCCCTTATTTTTATGAATAATACTGAAATCATCTAAAATCTCTTCGTTGACATTAGTTCAAGTAAACTACAGAAATATTTTAGTTGAAATATTTTTCAAACGGTAGAAAAATGATTTACAACGCGCATAAATATAGATATCGAATGTTTCAAATATGGTGCCTTTATTATTATGAAAAAATACTAGAATCGTTTAGAATCTCTTTATTTATATCATGTCAAATAAACTAAAGAAATATTGGATTTTTTAAAGAATTTTCTAACGGTAGAATATGATTTACAGCGTGCATAAATATAGATATCGATTTTTTCAAATATGGAGCCTTTATTTTTATGAAAAATTACAAAAATCGTTTAAAATCACTTCACTGACATTAGTTCAAATAAAGTAAAGAAATATTGGAGTTTAAATATTTTTCAAACGGTAGAAAAATGTATTACAACATGCATAAATATATATATCGATTGTTTCAAATATGATGCCCTTATTTTTCAGAAAAAATACTAATATCCTTTAAAATCTCTTCATTAAAATTAAGTCAAATAAACTACAGAAATATCCTAGTTTAAACATTATTCAAACGGTAGAAAAATGATTTACAACGTGCATAAATATAGATGTCGGTTGTTTCAAATATGATGCCTTTATTATTATGAAAAATTACAAAAATCGTTTAAAATCACTTCATTGACCTTAGGTCAAATAAACTACAGAAATATTGGAGTTTAAATATTTTTCAAACGGTATAAAAATGTATTACAACGTGCATAATTATATATATCGATTATTTCAAATATGATGCCCTTATTTTTAAGAAAAAATACTAATATCCTTTAAAATCTCTTCATTAAAATTATCTAATAATAATCTATTGTTTCAAATATGATGCCCTTATTTTTATGAAAAAATACTAAAATCGTCTAAAATCTCTACATTGATATTAGGTCAAATAAACTACACAAATATTCTTTTTTAAATATTTTTCAAACGGTAGAAAAATGATTTACAACGTGCATAAATATAGATGTCGGTTGTTTCAAATATGATGCCCTTATTTATATGAAAAATACTGAAATCTTCTAAAATTTCTTCGTTGAGATTCGTTCAAATAAACGAAAGAAATATTCTAGTTGAAATATTTTTCAAACGGTAGCAAAATGATTTACAACGTGCATAAATGTAGATATCGATTGTTTCACATATGATGCCCTTATTTTTATAAAAAAATACTAATATCATATAAAATCTCTTCATTGATGTTAGTTCAAATAAAACAAAGAAATATTGGTGTTTAAATATTTTTCAAAAGTTAGAAAAATGATTTACAACGTGCATAAATATAGATATCGATTGTTTCAAATATGATGCCCTTATTTTTAAGAAAAAATACTAATATCCTTAAAATCTCTTCATTAAAATTAGGTCAAATAAACTACAGAAATATCCATGTTTTCACATTTTTCAAACGGTAGTAAAATGATTTACAACGTGCATAAATATAGATATCGATTGTTTCATATATTATGCCCTTATTATTATGAAAAATTACAAAAATCATTTAAATTCTCTTCATTGACATTAGTTCAAATAAACTAGAGAAATATTGGAGTTTAAATATTTTTCAAAAGGTAGAAAAATCATCTACAATATGCATAAATATATATATGCATTGTTTCAAATATGATGCCCTTATTTTTATGAAAAATACTGAAATCGTCTAAAATCTCTTCGTTGACAATAGTTCAAGTAAACTAAAGAAATGTTCTAGTTGAAATATTTTTCAAACGGTAGAAAAATGATTTACAACGTGCATAAATATAGATATCGATTATTTCACATATGATGCCCTTATTTTTATTAAAAAATTCTAAAATCATCTAAGATCTCTTCAATAATGTCAGTTCAAATAAACTAAAGAAATATTGGAGTTTAAATATTTTTCAAACGGTAGAAAAACCATTTACAAAGTGCATAAATATATATATCGATTGTTTCAAATATGATGCCCTTATTTTTATGAAAAATACTGAAATCATTTAAAATCTCTTCTTTGACATTAGGTCAAATAAACAAGAAATATTCTAGTTTAAATATTTTTCGCACAGTAGAAAAAATATTTACAACATGCATAAATATATATATATCGATTATTTCACATATGATGCCCTTATTTTTATAAAAAAGACTAAAATCGTCTAAAATCTCTACATTGATATTAGGTCAAATAAACTACAGAAATATTCTTTTTTTAATATTTTTCAAACGGTAGAAAAATCATTTACAAAGTGCATAAATATATATATCCATTGTTTCAAATATGATGCCCTTATTTTTATGAAAAATACTGAAATCGTCTAAAATCTCTTCGTTGACATTAGTTCAAGTACACTATAGAAATATTCTATTTTAAACATTTTTCAAACGGTAGTAAAAAGATTTAGCACGTGCATAAATATAGATATCTATTGTTTCAAATATGATGCCCTTATTTTTATGAAAAAATACTAAAATCGTCTAAAATCTCTACATTGACATTAGTTCAAATAAACAAAGAAATATTGTAGTTGAAATACTTTTCAAACGGTAGAAAAATGATTTACAACGTGCATAAATATATATATAGATTGGGTCAAAAATTATGCCCTTATTTTTATGAAAAATACTGAAATCATCTAAAATCTCTTCGTTGACATTAGTTCAAGTAAACTAAAGAAATATTGGAGTTTAAATATTTTTCAAACGGTAGAAAAATTATATACAATGTAAATAAATGTAGATATCGATTGTATCAAATATGATGCCCTTATTTTTAATAAAAAATACTAAAATCATCTAAAATCTCTTCATTGTTATTAGTTCAAATAAAATAAAGAAATATTGGTGTTTAAATATTTTTCAAAAGGTAGAAAAATGATTTACAACGTGCATAAATATAGATATCGATTGTTTCAAATATGATGCCATTATTTTTATGAAAAAATACTAAAATCGTTTGAAATCTCTTCATTCACATTAGTTCAAAAAAACTAAAGAAATATTCTAGTTGAAATATTTTTCAATCGGTAGTAAAATGATTTACAACGTGCATAAATATAGATATAGATTGTTTCAAATATTATGCCCTTATTATTATGAAAAAATACAAAAATCATTTAAAATCTCTTCATTGACAGTAGGTCAAATAAATCAAAGAAATATTGGACTTTAAATATTTTTCAAACGGTAGAAAAATTATATAAAATGTAAATAAATATAGATGTCGATTGTATCAAATATGATGCCCTTATTTTTAATAAAAAATACTAATATCATATAAAATCTCTTCATTGATGTTAGTTCAAATAAAATAAAGAAATATTGGTGTTTAAATATTTTTCAAAAGGTATAAAAATCATCTACAACGTGCATAAATATATATATCCATTGTTTCAAATATGATGGGCTTATTTTTATGAAAAATACTGAAATCGTCTAAAATCTTTTCGCTGACATTAGTTCAAGTAAACTACAGAAATATTGGAGTTTAAATATTTTTCAAATGGTAGAAAAATTATATACAACGTACATAAATATATATATCGATTGGTTCAAAAATGATGCCCTTATTTTTATGAAAAATACTGAAATCGTCTAAAATCTCTTCGTTGAGACTAGTTCAAGTAAACTACAGAAATATTCTTTTTTAAATATTTTTCAAACGCTAGAAAATTGATTTACAACGTGCATAAATATATATATCGATTGGTTGAAAAATGATGCCCTTATTTTTATGAAAAATACTGAAATCGTCTAAAATCTCTTCGTTGACACTAGTTCAAGTAAACTACAGAAATATTCTAGTTTAAATATTTTTCAAATGGTAGTAAAATGATTTACAACGTGCATAAATATAGATATCGATTGTTTCAAATATTATGCCCTATTATTATGAAAAAATATAAAAATCATTTAAAATCTCTTCATTGACATTAGTTCAAATAAACAAAGAAATATTGTAGTTTAAATATTTTTCAAACGGTAGAAAAATGTATTACAACGTGCAAAAATATAGATATCGATTGTTTCAAATGTGATGCACTTATTTTTAAGAAAAAATACTAATATCCTTAAATTCTCTTCATTAAAATTAGGTCAAATAAACTACAGAAATATCCATGTTTTCACATTTTTCAAACGGTAGTAAAATGATTTACAACGTGCATAAATATAGATATCGATTGTTTCACATATGATGCCCTTATTTTTATTAAAAAATACTAAAATCATCTAAGATCTCTTCAGTGATGTCAGTTCAAATAAACTAAAGAAATATTGGAGTTTAAATATATTTCAAACGGTAGAAAATTGATTTACAACGTGCATAAATATAGATATCGAATGTTTCAAATATTATGCCCTTATTTTTATGAATAATACTGAAATCATCTAAAATCTCTTCGTTGACATTAGTTCAAGTAAACTACAGAAATATTTTAGTTGAAATATTTTTCAAACGGTAGAAAAATGATTTACAACGCGCATAAATATAGATATCGAATGTTTCAAATATGGTGCCTTTATTATTATGAAAAAATACTAGAATCGTTTAGAATCTCTTTATTTATATCATGTCAAATAAACTAAAGAAATATTGGATTTTTTAAAGAATTTTCTAACGGTAGAATATGATTTACAGCGTGCATAAATATAGATATCGATTTTTTCAAATATGGAGCCTTTATTTTTATGAAAAATTACAAAAATCGTTTAAAATCACTTCACTGACATTAGTTCAAATAAAGTAAAGAAATATTGGAGTTTAAATATTTTTCAAACGGTAGAAAAATGTATTACAACATGCATAAATATATATATCGATTGTTTCAAATATGATGCCCTTATTTTTCAGAAAAAATACTAATATCCTTTAAAATCTCTTCATTAAAATTAAGTCAAATAAACTACAGAAATATCCTAGTTTAAACATTATTCAAACGGTAGAAAAATGATTTACAACGTGCATAAATATAGATGTCGGTTGTTTCAAATATGATGCCTTTATTATTATGAAAAATTACAAAAATCGTTTAAAATCACTTCATTGACCTTAGGTCAAATAAACTACAGAAATATTGGAGTTTAAATATTTTTCAAACGGTATAAAAATGTATTACAACGTGCATAATTATATATATCGATTATTTCAAATATGATGCCCTTATTTTTAAGAAAAAATACTAATATCCTTTAAAATCTCTTCATTAAAATTATCTAATAATAATCTATTGTTTCAAATATGATGCCCCTATTTTTATGAAAAAATACTAAAATCGTTTAAAATCTCTTCATTGACATTAGGTCAAATAAACTAAAGAAATATTCGAGTTTAAATATTTTTCAAATGGTATAAAAATTATTTACAACGTGCATAAATATAGATATCTATTGTTTCAAATATGATGCCCCTATTTTTATGAAAAAATACTAAAATCGTTTAAAATCGCTTCATTGACATTAGTGTCAAATAAAATAAAGAAATATTGGAGTTTAAATATTTTTCAAACGGTAGAAAAATTAATTAAAACTTGCATAAATATATATATCGATTGTTTCACATATGATGCCCTTATTTTTATGAAAAAATACTAAAATCGTCTAAAATCTCTACATTGACATTAGGTCAAATAAACTACACAAATATTGTTTTTTAAATATTTTTCAAACGGTAGAAAAATGATTTACAACGTGCATAAATATAGATGTCGGTTGTTTCAAATATGATGCCCTTATTTATATGAAAAATACTGAAATCTTCTAAAATTTCTTCGTTGAGATTCGTTCAAATAAACGAAAGAAATATTCTAGTTGAAATATTTTTCAAACGGTAGCAAAATGATTTACAACGTGCATAAATGTAGATATCGATTGTTTCACATATGATGCCCTTATTTTTATAAAAAAATACTAATATCATATAAAATCTCTTCATTGATGTTAGTTCAAATAAAACAAAGAAATATTGGTGTTTAAATATTTTTCAAAAGTTAGAAAAATGATTTACAACGTGCATAAATATAGATATCGATTGTTTCAAATATGATGCCCTTATTTTTAATAAAAAATACTAATATCATATAAAATCTCTTCATTGATGTTAGTTCAAATAAAATAAAGAAATATTGGTGTTTAAATATTTTTCAAAAGGTATAAAAATCATCTACAACGTGCATAAATATATATATCCATTGTTTCAAATATGATGGGCTTATTTTTATGAAAAATACTGAAATCGTCTAAAATCTCTTCGCTGACATTAGTTCAAGTAAACTACAGAAATATTGGAGTTTAAATATTTTTCAAATGGTAGAAAAATTATATACAACGTACATAAATATATATATCGATTGGTTCAAAAATGATGCCCTTATTTTTATGAAAAATACTGAAATCGTCTAAAATCTCTTCGTTGAGACTAGTTCAAGTAAACTACAGAAATATTCTTTTTTAAATATTTTTCAAACGCTAGAAAATTGATTTACAACGTGCATAAATATATATATCGATTGGTTGAAAAATGATGCCCTTATTTTTATGAAAAATACTGAAATCGTCTAAAATCTCTTCGTTGACACTAGTTCAAGTAAACTACAGAAATATTCTAGTTTAAATATTTTTCAAACGGTAGCAAAATGATTTACAACGTGCATAAATATAGATATCGATTGTTTCAAATATTATGCCCTATTATTATGAAAAAATATAAAAATCATTTAAAATCTCTTCATTGACATTAGTTCAAATAAACAAAGAAATATTGGAGTTTAAATATTTTTCAAACGGTAGAAAAATGTATTACAACGTGCAAAAATATAGATATCGATTGTTTCAAATGTGATGCACTTATTTTTAAGAAAAAATACTAATATCCTTAAATTCTGTTCATTAAAATTAGGTCAAATAAACTACAGAAATATCCATGTTTTCACATTTTTCAAACGGTAGTAAAATGATTTACAACGTGCATAAATATAGATATCGATTGTTTCACATATGATGCCCTTATTTTTATTAAAAAATACTAAAATCATCTAAGATCTCTTCAGTGATGTCAGTTCAAATAAACTAAAGAAATATTGGAGTTTAAATATTTTTCAAACGGTAGAAAATTGATTTACAACGTGCATAAATATAGATATCGAATGTTTCAAATATTATGCCCTTATTTTTATGAATAATACTGAAATCATCTAAAATCTCTTCGTTGACATTAGTTCAAGTAAACTACAGAAATATTTTAGTTGAAATATTTTTCAAACGGTAGAAAAATGATTTACAACGCGCATAAATATAGATATCGAATGTTTCAAATATTATGCCCTTATTATTATGAAAAAATAAAAATCATTTAAAATCTCTTCATTGACATTAGTTCAAATAAACTAAAGAAATATTCTAGTTGATATATTTTTCAAACGGTAGAAAAGTGATTTACAGCGTGCATAAATATATATATCGATTGTTTCAAATATGGTGCCTTTATTATTATGAAAAATTACAAAAATCGTTAAAATCACTTCATTGACATTAGGTCAAATAAACTAAAGAAATATTGGAGTTTAATTAATTTTCAAACGGTAGAAAAATCATTTACAACGTGCATAAATATATATATAGATTGGGTCAAAAATGATGCCCTTATTTTTATGAAAAATACTGAAATCGTCTAAAATCTCTTCGTTGACACTAGTTCAAGTAAACTACAGAAATATTCTTTTTTTAATATTTTTCAAACGCTAGAAAATTGATTTACAACGTGCATAAATATATATATCGATTGGTTCAAAAATGATGCCCTTATTTTAATGAAAAATACTGAAATCGTCTAAAATCTCTTCGTTGACACTAGTTCAAGTAAACTACAGAAATATTCTAGTTTAAATATTTTTCAAACGGTAGTAAAATGATTTACAATGTGCATAAATATAGATATCGATTGTTTCAAATATTATGCCCTATTATTATGAAAAAATATAAAAATCGTTTAAAATCTTTGACATTAGTTTTTAAAATCTTTGACATTAAAATTCATTGACATTAGTTCAAATAAACAAAGAAATATTGTAGTTGAAATACTTTTCATTTGAAAAAAAAAAGATTTACAACGTACATAAATATAGATATCGATTTTTTCACATATGATGCCCTTATTTTTATGAAAAAATACTAGAATCGTTTAGAATCTCTTTATTGATATCATGTCAAATAAACTAAAGAAATATTGGATTTTAAAGATTTTTCTAACGGTAGAATATGATTTACAGCGTGCATAAATATAGATATCGATTTTTTCAAATATGATGCCATTATTTTTATGAAAAAATACTAAAATCGTTTGAAATCTCTTCATTCACATTAGTTCAAAAAAACTAAAGAAATATTCTAGTTGAAATATTTTTCAATCGGTAGTAAAATGATTTACAACGTGCATAAATATAGATATAGATTGTTTCAAATATTATGCCCTTATTATTATGAAAAAATACAAAAATCATTTAAAATCTCTTCATTGACAGTAGGTCAAATAAATCAAAGAAATATTGGACTTTAAATATTTTTCAAACGGTAGAAAAATTATATAAAATGTAAATAAATATAGATGTCGATTGTATCAAATATGATGCCCTTATTTTTAATAAAAAATACTAATATCATATAAAATCTCTTCATTGATGTTAGTTCAAATAAAATAAAGAAATATTGGTGTTTAAATATTTTTCGAAAGGTATAAAAATCATCTACAACTTGCATAAATATATATATCCATTGTTTCAAATATGATGGCCTTATTTTTATGAAAAATACTGAAATCGTCTAAAATCTCTTCGCTGACATTAGTTCAAGTAAACTACAGAAATATTGGAGTTTAAATATTTTTCAAATGGTAGAAAAATTATATACAACGTGCATAAATATATATATCGATTGGTTCAAAAATGATGCCCTTATTTTTATGCAAAATACTGAAATCGTCTAAAATCTCTTCGTTGACACTAGTTCAAGTAAACTACAGAAATATTCTAGTTTAAATATTTTTCAAACGGTAGTAAAATGATTTACAACGTGCATAAATATAGATATCGACTGTTTCAAATATTATGCCCTATTATTATGAAAAAATATAAAAATCATTTAAAATCTCTTCATTGACATTAGTTCAAATAAACAAAGAAATATTGTAGTTGAAATACTTTTCAAACGGTAGAAAAATGATTTACAACGTGCATAAATATAGATATCGATTTTTTCACATATGATGCCCTTATTTTTATGAAAAATTACAAAAATCATTTAAAATCACTTCATTGTCATTAGTTCAAATAAAGTAAAGAAATATTGGAGTTTAAATATTTTTCAAACGGTAGAAAAATGTATTACAACGTGCAAAAATATAGATATCGATTGTTTCAAATGTGATGCACTTATTTTTAAGAAAAAATACTAATATCCTTAAATTCTCTTCATTAAAATTAGGTCAAATAAACTACAGAAATATTCATGTTTTCACATTTTTCAAACGGTAGTAAAATGATTTACAACGTGCATAAATATAAATATCTATTTTTTCAAATATGATGGCCCTATTTTTATGAAAAAATACTAAAATCGTTTAAAATCTCTTCATTGACATTAGTGTCAAATGAAATAAAGAAATATTGGTGTTTAAATATTTTTCAAAGGGTAGAAAAATGATTTACAACGTGCATAAATATAGATATCGATTGTTTCAAATGTGATGCACTTATTTTTAAGAAAAAATACTAATATCCTTAAATTCTCTTCATTAAAATTAGGTCAAATAAACTACAGAAATATCCATGTTTTCACATTTTTCAAACGGTAGTAAAATGATTTACAACGTGCATAAATATAGATATCGATTGTTTCACATATGATGCCCTTATTTTTATTAAAAAATACTAAAATCATCTAAGATCTCTTCAATGATGTCAGTTCAAATAAACTAAAGAAATATTGGAGTTTAAATTTATTTCAAACGGTAGAAAATTGATTTACAACGTGCATAAATATAGATATCGAATGTTTCAAATATTATGCCCTTATTTTTATGAATAATACTGAAATCGTCTAAAATCTCTTCGTTGACATTAGTTCAAGTAAACTACAGAAATATTTTAGTTGAAATATTTTTCAAACGGTAGAAAAATGATTTACAACGCGCATAAATATAGATATCGAATGTTTCAAATATTATGCCCTTATTATTATGAAAAAATAGAAAATCATTTAAAATCTCTTCATTGACATTAGTTCAAATAAACTAATGAAATATTCTAGTTGATATATTTTTCAAACGGTAGAAAAGTGATTTACAGCGTGCATAAATATATATATCGATTGTTTCAAATATGGTGCCTTTATTATTATGAAAAATTACAAAAATCGTTAAAATCACTTCATTGACATTAGGTCAAATAAACTAAAGAAATATTGGAGTTTAAATAATTTTCAAACGGTAGAAAAATCATTTACAACGTGCATAAATATATATATAGATTGGGTCAAAAATAATGCCCTTATTTTTATGAAAAATACTGAAATCGTCTAAAATCTCTTCGTTGACACTAGTTCAAGTAAACTACAGAAATATTCTTTTTTAAATATTTTTAAAACGCTAGAAAATTGATTTACAACGTGCATAAATATATATATCGATTGGTTCAAAAATGATGCCCTTATTTTAATGAAAAATACTGAAATCGTCTAAAATCTCTTCGTTGACACTAGTTCAAGTAAACTACAGAAATATTCTAGTTTAAATATTTTTCAAACGGTAGTAAAATGATTTACAATGTGCATAAATATAGATATCGATTGTTTCAAATATGCTGCCTTTATTATTATGAAAAATTACAAAAATCGTTAAAATCACTTCATTGACATTAGGTCAAATAAACTAAAGAAATATTGGAGTTTAAATATTTTTCAAAAGGTATAAAAATGTATTACAACGTGCATAATTATATATATATCGATTGTTTCAAATATGATGCCCTTATTTTTCAGAAAAAATACTAATATCCTTTAAAATCTCTTCATTAAAATTAGGTCAAATAAACTACAGAAATATCCTAGTTTAAACATTATTCAAACGGTAGAAAAATGATTTAAAACGTGCATAAATATAGATGTCGGTTGTTATAAATATGATGCCTTTATTATTATGAAAAATTACAAAAATCGTTTAAAATCACTTCATTGACATTAGGTCAAATAAACTAAAGAAATATTCGAGTTTAAATATTTTTCAAATGGTTAAAAATTATTTAAAACGTGCATAAATATAAATATCTATTTTTTCAAATATGATGCCCCTATTTTTATGAAAAAATACTAAAATCGTTTAAAATCTCTTCATTGACATTAGTGTCAAATAAAATAAAGAAATATTGGTGTTTAAATATTTTTCAAAAGGTAGAAAAATGATTTACAACATGCATAAATATAGATATCGATTGTTTCAAATGTGATGCACTTATTTTTAAGAAAAAATACTAATATCCTTAAATTCTCTTCATTAAAATTAGGTCAAATAAACTACAGAAATATCCATGTTTTCACATTTTTCAAACGGTAGTAAAATGATTTACAACGTGCATAAATATAGATATCGATTGTTTCACATATGATGCCCTGATTTTTATTAAAAAATACTAAAATCATCTAAGATCTCTTCAATGATGTCAGTTCAAATAAACTAAAGAAATATTGGAGTTTAAATATTTTTCAAACGGTAGAAAATTGATTTACAACGTGCATAAATATAGATATCGAATGTTTCAAATATGATGCCCTTATTTTTATGAATAATACTGAAATCGTCTAAAATCTCTTCGTTGACATTAGTTCAAGTAAACTACAGAAATATTTTAGATGAAATATTTTTCAAACGGTAGAAAAATGATTTATAACGCGCATAAATATAGATATCGAATGTTTCAAATATTATGCCCTTATTATTATGAAAAAATAGAAAATCATTTAAAATCTCTTCATTGACATTAGTTCAAATAAACTAATGAAATATTCTAGTTGATATATTTTTCAAACGGTAGAAAAGTGATTTACAGCGTGCATAAATATATATATCGATTGTTTCAAATATGGTGCCTTTATTATTATGAAAAATTACAAAAATCGTTAAAATCACTTCATTGACATTAGGTCAAATAAACTAAAGAAATATTGGAGTTTAAATAATTTTCAAACGGTAGAAAAATCATTTACAACGTGCATAAATATATATATAGATAGGGTCAAAAATAATGCCCTTATTTTTATGAAAAATACTGAAATCGTCTAAAATCTCTTCGTTGACACTAGTTCAAGTAAACTACAGAAATATTCTTTTTTAAATATTTTTAAAACGCTAGAAAATTGATTTACAACGTGCATAAATATATATATCGATTGGTTCAAAAATGATGCCCTTATTTTAATGAAAAATACTGAAATCGTCTAAAATCTCTTCGTTGACACTAGTTCAAGTAAACTACAGAAATATTCTAGTTTAAATATTTTTCAAACGGTAGTAAAATGATTTACAATGTGCATAAATATAGATATCGATTGTTTCAAATATGGTGCCTTTATTATTATGAAAAATTACAAAAATCGTTAAAATCACTTCATTGACATTAGGTCAAATAAACTAAAGAAATATTGGAGTTTAAATATTTTTCAAAAGGTATAAAAATGTATTACAACGTGCATAATTATATATATCGATTGTTTCAAATATGATGCCCTTATTTTTCAGAAAAAATACTAATATCCTTTAAAATCTCTTCATTAAAATTAGGTCAAATAAACTACAGAAATATCCTAGTTTAAACATTATTCAAACGGTAGAAAAATGATTTAAAACGTGCATAAATATAGATGTCGGTTGTTACAAATATGATGCCTTTATTATTATGAAAAATTACAAAAATCGTTTAAAATCTCTTCATTGACATTAGGTCAAATAAACTAAAGAAATATTCGAGTTTAAATATTTTTCAAATGGTATAAAAATTATTTACAACGTGCATAAATATAGATATCTATTGTTTCAAATATGATGCCCCTATTTTTATGAAAAAATACTAAAATCGTTTAAAATCTCTTCATTGACATTAGTGTCAAATAAAATAAAGAAATATTGAAGTTTAAATATTTTTCAAACGGTAGAAAAATCATTTACAACGTTCACAAATATATATATCGATTGTTTCAAATATGATGCCTTTATTTTTATGAAAAATACTGAAATCGTCTAAAATCTCTTCGTTGACATTAGTTCAAGTACACTACAGAAATATCCTAGTTTAAACATTATTCAAACGGTAGAAAAATGATTTAAAACGTGCATAAATATAGATGTCGGTTGTTATAAATATGATGCCTTTATTATTATGAAAAATTACAAAAATCGTTTAAAATCACTTCATTGACATTAGGTCAAATAAACTAAAGAAATATTCGAGTTTAAATATTTTTCAAATGGTTAAAAATTATTTAAAACGTGCATAAATATAAATATCTATTTTTTCAAATATGATGCCCCTATTTTTATGAAAAAATACTAAAATCGTTTAAAATCTCTTCATTGACATTAGTGTCAAATAAAATAAAGAAATATTGGTGTTTAAATATTTTTCAAAAGGTAGAAAAATGATTTACAACATGCATAAATATAGATATCGATTGTTTCAAATGTGATGCACTTATTTTTAAGAAAAAATACTAATATCCTTAAATTCTCTTCATTAAAATTAGGTCAAATAAACTACAGAAATATCCATGTTTTCACATTTTTCAAACGGTAGTAAAATGATTTACAACGTGCATAAATATAGATATCGATTGTTTCACATATGATGCCCTGATTTTTATTAAAAAATACTAAAATCATCTAAGATCTCTTCAATGATGTCAGTTCAAATAAACTAAAGAAATATTGGAGTTTAAATATTTTTCAAACGGTAGAAAATTGATTTACAACGTGCATAAATATAGATATCGAATGTTTCAAATATGATGCCCTTATTTTTATGAATAATACTGAAATCGTCTAAAATCTCTTCGTTGACATTAGTTCAAGTAAACTACAGAAATATTTTAGATGAAATATTTTTCAAACGGTAGAAAAATGATTTATAACGCGCATAAATATAGATATCGAATGTTTCAAATATTATGCCCTTATTATTATGAAAAAATAGAAAATCATTTAAAATCTCTTCATTGACATTAGTTCAAATAAACTAATGAAATATTCTAGTTGATATATTTTTCAAACGGTAGAAAAGTGATTTACAGCGTGCATAAATATATATATCGATTGTTTCAAATATGGTGCCTTTATTATTATGAAAAATTACAAAAATCGTTAAAATCACTTCATTGACATTAGGTCAAATAAACTAAAGAAATATTGGAGTTTAAATAATTTTCAAACGGTAGAAAAATCATTTACAACGTGCATAAATATATATATAGATAGGGTCAAAAATAATGCCCTTATTTTTATGAAAAATACTGAAATCGTCTAAAATCTCTTCGTTGACACTAGTTCAAGTAAACTACAGAAATATTCTTTTTTAAATATTTTTAAAACGCTAGAAAATTGATTTACAACGTGCATAAATATATATATCGATTGGTTCAAAAATGATGCCCTTATTTTAATGAAAAATACTGAAATCGTCTAAAATCTCTTCGTTGACACTAGTTCAAGTAAACTACAGAAATATTCTAGTTTAAATATTTTTCAAACGGTAGTAAAATGATTTACAATGTGCATAAATATAGATATCGATTGTTTCAAATATGGTGCCTTTATTATTATGAAAAATTACAAAAATCGTTAAAATCACTTCATTGACATTAGGTCAAATAAACTAAAGAAATATTGGAGTTTAAATATTTTTCAAAAGGTATAAAAATGTATTACAACGTGCATAATTATATATATCGATTGTTTCAAATATGATGCCCTTATTTTTCAGAAAAAATACTAATATCCTTTAAAATCTCTTCATTAAAATTAGGTCAAATAAACTACAGAAATATCCTAGTTTAAACATTATTCAAACGGTAGAAAAATGATTTAAAACGTGCATAAATATAGATGTCGGTTGTTACAAATATGATGCCTTTATTATTATGAAAAATTACAAAAATCGTTTAAAATCTCTTCATTGACATTAGGTCAAATAAACTAAAGAAATATTCGAGTTTAAATATTTTTCAAATGGTATAAAAATTATTTACAACGTGCATAAATATAGATATCTATTGTTTCAAATATGATGCCCCTATTTTTATGAAAAAATACTAAAATCGTTTAAAATCTCTTCATTGACATTAGTGTCAAATAAAATAAAGAAATATTGAAGTTTAAATATTTTTCAAACGGTAGAAAAATCATTTACAACGTTCACAAATATATATATCGATTGTTTCAAATATGATGCCTTTATTTTTATGAAAAATACTGAAATCGTCTAAAATCTCTTCGTTGACATTAGTTCAAGTACACTACAGAAATATTCTATTTTAAACATTTTTCAAACGGTAGTAAAATGATTTACAACTTGCATAAATATAGATATCGATTGTTTCACATATGATGCCCTTATTTTTATTAAAAAATACTAAAATCATCTAAAATCCTTCATTGTTGTTAGTTCAAATAAAATAAAGAAATATTGGTGTTTAAATATTTTTCAAAAGGTAGAAAAATCATCTACAACGTGCATAAATATATATATCCATTGTTTCAAATATGATGGCCTTATTTTTATGAAAAATACTGAAATCATCTAAAATCTCTTCGTTGACATTAGTTCAAGTAAACTAAAGAAATATTGGAGTTTAAATATTTTTCAAACGGTAGAAAAATTATATACAATGTAAATAAATGTATATATCGATTGTATCAAATATGATGCCCTTATTTTTCAGAAAAAATACTAATATCCTTTAAAATCTCTTCATTAAAATTAGGTCAAATAAACTACAGAAATATCCTAGTTTAAACATTATTCAAACGGTAGAAAAATGATTTACAACGTGCATAAATATAGATGTCGGTTGTTTCAAATATGATGCCTTTATTATTATGAAAAATTACAAAAATCGTTTAAAATCACTTCATTGACCTTAGGTCAAATAAACTACAGAAATATTGGAGTTTAAATATTTTTCAAACGGTATAAAAATGTATTACAACGTGCATAATTATATATATCGATTATTTCAAATATGATGCCCTTATTTTTAAGAAAAAATACTAATATCCTTTAAAATCTCTTCATTAAAATTATCTAATAATAATCTATTGTTTCAAATATGATGCCCCTATTTTTATGAAAAAATACTAAAATCGTTTAAAATCTCTTCATTGACATTAGGTCAAATAAACTAAAGAAATATTCGAGTTTAAATATTTTTCAAATGGTATAAAAATTATTTACAACGTGCATAAATATAGATATCTATTGTTTCAAATACGATGCACCTATTTTTATGAGAACATACTAGAATCGTTTAAAATCTCTTCATTGACATTAGTGTCAAATAAAATAAAGAAATATTGAAGTTTAAATATTTTTCAAACGGTATAAAAATCATTTACAACGTTCACAAATATATATATCGATTGTTTCAAATATGATGCCTTTATTTTTATGAAAAATACTGAAATCGTCTAAAATCTCTTCGTTGACATTAGTTCAAGTACACTACAGAAATATTCTATTTTAAACATTTTTCAAACGGTAGTAAAATGATTTACAACGTGCATAAATATAGATATCGATTGTTTCACATATGATGCCCTTATTTTTATTAAAAAATACTAAAATCATCTAAAATCCTTCATTGTTGTTAGTTCAAATAAAATAAAGAAATATTGGTGTTTAAATATTTTTCAAAAGGTAGAAAAATCATCTACAACGTGCATAAATACAGATGTCGGTTGTTTCAAATATGATGGCCTTATTTTTATGAAAAATACTGAAATCATCTAAAATCTCTTCGTTGACATTAGTTCAAGTAAACTAAAGAAATATTGGAGTTTAAATATTTTTCAAACGGTAGAAAAATTATATACAATGTAAATAAATGTAGATATCAATTGTATCAAATATGATGCCCTTATTTTTCAGAAAAAATACTAATATCCTTTAAAATCTCTTCATTAAAATTAGGTCAAATAAACTACAGAAATATCCTAGTTTAAACATTATTCAAATGGTAGAAAAATGATTTACAACATGCATAAATATAGATGTCGGTTGTTACAAATATGATGCCTTTATTATTATGAAAAATTACAAAAATCGTTTAAAATCTCTTCATTGACATTAGTGTCAAATAAAATAAAGAAATATTGGTGTTTAAATATTTTTCAAAAGGTAGAAAAATGATTTACAACGTGCATAAATATAGATATCGATTGTTTCAAATGTGATGCCCTTATTTTTAAGAAAAAATACTAATATCCTTAAATTCTCTTCATTAAAATTAGGTCAAATAAACTACAGAAATATCCATGTTTTCACATTTTTCAAACGGTAGTAAAATGATTTACAACGTGCATAAATATAGATATCGATTGTTTCAAATATTATGCCCTTATTATTATGAAAAAATACAAAAATCATTTAAAATCTCTTCATTGACATTAGTTCACATAAACTAAAGAAATATTCTAGTTGTAATATTTTTCAAACGGTAGAAAATGATTTAGCACGTACATAAATATAGATATCTATTGTTTCAAATATGATGCCCCTATTTTAATGAAAAAATACTAAAATCGTTTAAAATCTCTTCATTGACATTAGGTCAAATAAACTAAAGAAATATTCTGGTTTAAATATTTTTCAAACGGTAGAAAAAATATCTATAACGTGCAAAAATATATATATCGATTGTTTCAAATATGATGCCCTTATTTGTATGAAAAATACTAAAATCGTCTAAAATCTCTTCGTTGACATTAGTTCAAGTAAACTAAAGAAATATTCTAGTTGAAATATTTTTCAAACGGTAGAAAAATGATTTACAACGTGCATAAATATAGATATCGATTGTTTCACATATAATGCCCTTATTTTTATTAAAAAATACTAAAATCATCTAAGATCTCTTCAATGATGTCAGTTCAAATAAACTAAAGAAATATTGGAGTTTAAATATTTTTCAAACGGTAGAAAAATCATTTACAAAGTGCATAGATATATATATCGATTGTTTCAAATATGATGCCCTTATTTTTATGAAAAATACTGAAATCATTTAAAATCTCTTCATTTACATTAGGTCAAATAAACTAAAGAAATATTCTAGTTTAAATATTTTTCACACGTTAGAAAAAATATTTACAACATAGATAAATATATATATCGATTGTTTCAAATATGGTGCCATTATTTTTATGAAAAATACTGAAATCGTCTAAAATCTCTTCGTTGACATTAGTTCAAGTAAACTAAGGAAATATTGGAGTTTAAATATTTTTCAAATGGTAGAAAAATTATATACAACGTGCATAAATATATATATCGATTGGTTCAAAAATGATGCCCTTATTTTTATGAAAAATACTGAAATCGTCTAAAATCTCTTCGTTGAGACTAGTTCAAGTAAACTACAGAAATATTCTTTTTTAAATATTTTTCAAACGCTAGAAAATTGATTTACAACGTGCATAAATATATATATCGATTGGTTCAAAAATGATGCCCTTATTTTTATGAAAAATACTGAAATCGTCTAAAATCTCTTCGTTGACACTAGTTCAAGTAAACTACAGAAATATTCTAGTTTAAATATTTTTCAAACGGTAGTAAAATGATTTACAACGTGCATAAATATAGATATCGATTGTTTCAAATATTATGCCCTATTATTATGAAAAAATATAAAAATCATTTAAAATCTCTTCATTGACATTAGTTCAAATAAACAAAGAAATATTGTAGTTGAAATACTTTTCAAATGGTAGAAAAATGATTTACAACGTGCATAAATATAGATATCGATTTTTTCACATATGATGCCCTTATTTTTATGAAAAAATACTAGAATCGTTTAGAATCTCTTTATTGATATCAGGTCAAATAAACTAAAGAAATATTGGATTTTAAAGAATTTTCTAACGTTAGAAAATGATTTACAGCGTGCATAAATATAGATATCGATTTTTTCAAATATGGTGCCTTTATTTTTATGAAAAATTACAAAAATCATCTAAAATCACTTCATTGACATTGGTTCAAATAAAGTAAAGAAATATTGGAGTTTAAATATTTTTCAAACGGTAGAAAAATGTATTACAACGTGCATAAATATATATATCGATTGTTTCAAATATGATGCCCTTATTTTTCAGAAAAAATACTAATATCCTTTAAAATCTCTTCATTAAAATTAGGTCAAATAAACTACAGAAATATCCTAGTTTAAACATTATTCAAACGGTAGAAAAATGATTTAAAACGTGCATAAATATAGATGTCGGTTGTTACAAATATGATGCCTTTATTATTATGAAAAATTACAAAAATCGTTTAAAATCACTTCATTGACATTAGGTCAAATAAACTAAAGAAATATTCGAGTTTAAATATTTTTCAAATGGTATAAAAATTATTTACAACGTGCATAAATATAAATATCTATTTTTTCAAATATGATGCCCCTATTTTTATGAAAAAATACTAAAATCGTTTAAAATCTCTTCATTGACATTAGTGTCAAATAAAATAAAGAAATATTGGTGTTTAAATATTTTTCAAAAGGTAGAAAAATGATTTACAACGTGCATAAATATAGATATCGATTGTTTCAAATGTGATGCACTTATTTTTAAGAAAAAATACTAATATCCTTAAATTCTCTTCATTAAAATTAGGTCAAATAAACTACAGAAATATCCATGTTTTCACATTTTTCAAACGGTAGTAAAATGATTTACAACGTGCATAAATATAGATATCGATTGTTTCACATATGATGCCCTTATTTTTATTAAAAAATACTAAAATCATCTAAGATCTCTTCAATGATGTCAGTTCAAATAAACTAAAGAAATATTGGAGTTTAAATATTTTTCAAACGGTAGAAAAATGTATTACAACGTGCATAAATATATATATCGATTGTTTCAAATATGATGCCCTTATTTTTATGAAAAATACTGAAATCGTCTAAAATCTCTTCGTTCACAATAGTTCAAGTAAACTAAAGAAATATTCTAGTTGAAATATTTTTCAAACGGTAGAAAAATGATTTACAACGTGCATAAATATAGATATCGATTGTTTCACATATAATGCCCTTATTTTTATTAAAAAATACTAAAATCATCTAAGATCTCTTCAATGATGTCAGTTCAAATAAACTAAAGAAATATTGGAGTTTAAATATTTTTCAAACGGTAGAAAAATCATTTACAAAGTGCATAGATATATATATCGATTGTTTCAAATATGATGCCCTTATTTTTATGAAAAATACTGAAATCATTTAAAATCTCTTCATTTACATTAGGTCAAATAAACTAAAGAAATATTCTAGTTTAAATATTTTTCACACGGTAGAAAAAATATTTACAACATGCATAAATATATATATCGATTGTTTCAAATATGATGCCATTATTTTTATGAAAAATACTGAAATCGTCTAAAATCTCTTCGTTGACATTAGTTCAAGTAAACTAAGGAAATATTGGAGTTTAAATATTTTTCAAATGGTAGAAAAATTATATACAACGTGCATAAATATATATATCGATTGGTTCAAAAATGATGCCCTTATTTTTATGAAAAATACTGAAATCATCTAAAATCTCTTCGTTGAGACTAGTTCAAGTAAACTACAGAAATATTCTTTTTTAAATATTTTTCAAACGCTAGAAAATTGATTTACAACGTGCATAAATATATATATCGATTGGTTCAAAAATGATGCCCTTATTTTTATGAAAAATACTGAAATCGTCTAAAATCTCTTCGTTGACACTAGTTCAAGTAAACTACAGAAATATTCTAGTTTAAATATTTTTCAAACGGTAGTAAAATGATTTACAACGTGCATAAATATAGATATCGATTGTTTCAAATATTATGCCCTATTATTATGAAAAAATATAAAAATCATTTAAAATCTCTTCATTGACATTAGTTCAAATAAACAAAGAAATATTGTAGTTGAAATACTTTTCAAATGGTAGAAAAATGATTTACAACGTGCATAAATATAGATATCGATTTTTTCACATATGATGCCCTTATTTTTATGAAAAAATACTAGAATCGTTTAGAATCTCTTTATTGATATCAGGTCAAATAAACTAAAGAAATATTGGATTTTAAAGATTTTTCTAACGTTAGAAAATGATTTACAGCGTGCATAAATATAGATATCGATTTTTTCAAATATGGTGCCTTTATTTTTATGAAAAATTTCAAAAATCATTTAAAATCACTTCATTGACATTGGTTCAAATAAAGTAAAGAAATATTGGAGTTTAAATATTTTTCAAACGGTAGAAAAATGTATTACAACGTGCATAAATATATATATCGATTGTTTCAAATATGATGCCCTTATTTTTCAGAAAAAATACTAATATCCTTTAAAATCTCTTCATTAAAATTAGGTCAAATAAACTACAGAAATATCCTAGTTTAAACATTATTCAAACGGTAGAAAAATGATTTAAAACGTGCATAAATATAGATGTCGGTTGTTACAAATATGATGCCTTTATTATTATGAAAAATTACAAAAATCGTTTAAAATCACTTCATTGACATTAGGTCAAATAAACTAAAGAAATATTCGAGTTTAAATATTTTTCAAATGGTATAAAAATTATTTACAACGTGCATAAATATAAATATCTATTTTTTCAAATATGATGCCCCTATTTTTATGAAAAAATACTAAAATCGTTTAAAATCTCTTCAGTGACATTAGGTCAAATAAACTAAAGAAATATTCGAGTTTAAATATTTTTCAAATGGTATAAAAATTATTTACAACGTGCATAAATATAGATATCGATTGTTTCACATATGATGCCTTATTTTTATTAAAGAATACTAAAATCATCTAAAATCTCTTCATTGTTATTAGTTCAAATAAAATAAAGAAATATTGGTGTTTAAATATTTTTCAAAAGGTAGAAAAATCATCTACAACGTGCATAAATATATATATCCATTGTTTCAAATATGATGGCCTTATTTTTATGAAAAATACTGAAATCATCTAAAAGCTCATCGTTGACATTAGTTCAAGTAAACTAAAGAAATATTGGAGTTTAAATATTTTTCAAACGGTAGAAAAATTATATACAATGTAAATAAATGTAGATATCGATTGTATCAAATATGATGCCCTTATTTTTAATAAAAAATACTAAAATCATCTAAAATCTCTTCATTGTTATTAGTTCAAATAAAATAAAGAAATATTGGTGTTTAAATATTTTTCAAAAGGTAGAAAAATGATTTACAACGTGCATAAATATAGATATCGATTGTTTCAAATATGATGCCATTATTTTTATGAAAATATACTAAAATCGTTTAAAATCTCTTCATTGACAGTAGGTCAAATAAATTAAAGAAATATTTGACTTTAAATATTTTTCAAACGGTAGAAAAATTATATAAAATGTAAATAAATATAGATGTAGATTGTATCAAATATGATGCCCTTATTTTTAATAAAAAATACTAATATCATATAAAATCTCTTCATTGATGTTAGTTCAAATAAAATAAAGAAATATTGGTGTTTAAATATTTTTCAAAAGGTATAAAAATCATCTACAACGTGCATAAATATATATATCCATTGTTTCAAATATGATGGCCTTATTTTTATGAAAAATACTGAAATCGTCTAAAATCTCTTCGCTGACATTAGTTCAAGTAAACTAAAGAAATATTGGAGTGTAAATATTTTTCAAATGGTAGAAAAATTATATACAACGTGCATAAATATATATATCGATTGGTTCAAAAATGATGCCCTTATTTTTATGAAAAATACTGAAATCGTCTAAAATCTCTTCGTTGAGACTAGTTCAAGTAAACTACAGAAATATTCTTTTTTAAATATTTTTCAAACGCTAGAAAATTGATTTACAACGTGCATAAATATATATATCGATTGGTTCAAAAATGATGCCCTTATTTTTATGAATAATACTGAAATCGTCTAAAATCTCTTCGTTGACATTAGTTCAAGTAAACTACAGAAATATTTTAGTTGAAATATTTTTCAAACGGTAGAAAAATGATTTATAACGCGCATAAATATAGATATCGAATGTTTCAAATATTATGCCCTTATTATTATGAAAAAATAGAAAATCATTTAAAATCTCTTCATTGACATTAGTTCAAATAAACTAAAGGAATATTCTAGTTGATATATTTTTCAAACGGTAGAAAAGTGATTTAAAGCGTGCATAAATATATATATCGATTGTTTCAAATATGGTGCCTTTATTATTATGAAAAATTACAAAAATCGTTTAAAATCACTTCATTGACATTAGGTCAAATAAACTAAAGAAATATTGGAGTTTAAATAATTTTCAAACGGTAGAAAAATCATTTACAACGTGCATAAATATATATATAGATTGGGTCAAAAATGATGCCCTTATTTTTATGAAAAATACTGAAATCGTCTAAAATCTCTTCGTTGACACTAGTTCAAGTAAACTAAAGAAATATTCTTTTTTAAATATTTTTCAAACGCTAGAAAATTGATTTACAACGTGCATAAATATATATATCGATTGGTTCAAAAATGATGCCCTTATTTTAATGAAAAATACTGAAATCGTCTAAAATCTCTTCGTTGACACTAGTTCAAGTAAACTACAGAAATATTCTAGTTTAAATATTTTTCAAACGGTAGTAAAATGATTTACAACGTGCATAAATATAGATATCGATTGTTTCAAATATTATGCCCTATTATTATGAAAAAATATAAAAATCATTTAAAATCTCTTCATTGACATTAGTTCAAATAAACAAAGAAATATTGTAGTTGAAATACTTTTCAAATGGTAGAAAAATGATTTACAACGTGCATAAATATAGATATCGATTTTTTCACATATGATGCCCTTATTTTTAAGAAAAAATACTAGAATCGTTTAGAATCTCTTTATTGATATCATGTCAAATAAACTAAAGAAATATTGGATTTTAAAGATTTTTCTAACGGTAGAATATGATTTACAGCATGCATAAATATAGATATCGATTTTTTCAAATATGGAGCCTTTATTTTTATGAAAAATTACAAAAATCGTTTAAAATCACTTCATTGACATTAGTTCAAATAAAGTAAAGAAATATTGGAGTTTAAATATTTTTCAAACGGTAGAAAAATGTATTACAACGTGCATAAATATATATATCGATTGTTTCAAATATGATGCCCTTATTTTTCAGAAAAAAAACTAATATCCTTTATAATCTCTTCATTAAAATTAAGTCAAATAAACTACAGAAATATCCTAGTTTAAACATTATTCAAACGGTAGAAAAATGATTTACAACGTGCATAAATATAGATGTCGGTTGTTTCAAATATGATGCCTTTATTATTATGAAAAATTACAAAAATCGTTTAAAATCACTTCATTGACCTTAGGTCAAATAAACTACAGAAATATTGGAGTTTAAATATTTTTCAAACGGTAGAACAATGTATTACAACGTGCATAAATATATATATCGATTGTTTCAAATATGATGCCCTTATTTTTAAGAAAAAATACTAATATCCTTTAAAATCTCTTCATTAAAATTATCTAATAATAATCTATTGTTTCAAATATGATGCCCCTATTTTTATGAAAAAATACTAAAATCGTTTAAAATCTCTTCATTGACATTAGGTCAAATAAACTAAAGAAATATTCGAGTTTAAATATTTTTCAAATGGTATAAAAATTATTTACAACGTGCATAAATATAGATATCTATTGTTTCAAATATGATGCCCCTATTTTTATGAGAACATACTAAAATCGTTTAAAATCTCTTCATTGACATTAGTGTCAAATAAAATAAAGAAATATTGAAGTTTAAATATTTTTCAAACGGTAGAAAAATCATTTACAACGTTCAAAAATATATATATGGATTGTTTCAAATATGATGCCTTTATTTTTATGAAAAATACTGAAATCGTCTAAAATCTCTTCGTTGACATTAGTTCAAGTACACTACAGAAATATTCTATTTTAAACATTTTTCAAACGGTAGTAAAATGATTTACAACGTGCATAAATATAGATATCGATTGTTTCACATATGATGCCCTTATTTTTTTTTAAAATACTAAAATCATCTAAAATCCTTCATTGTTGTTAGTTCAAATAAAATAAAGAAATATTGGTGTTTAAATATTTTTCAAAAGGTAGAAAAATCATCTACAACGTGCATAAATACAGATGTCGGTTGTTTCAAATATGATGGCCTTATTTTTATGAAAAATACTGAAATCATCTAAAATCTCTTCGTTGACATTAGTTCAAGTAAACTAAAGAAATATTGGACTTTAAATATTTTTCAAACGGTAGAAAAATTATATACAATGTAAATAAATGTAGATATCGATTGTATCAAATATGATGCCCTTATTTTTCAGAAAAAATACTAATATCCTTTAAAATCTCTTCATTAAAATTAGGTCAAATAAACTACAGAAATATCCTAGTTTAAACATTATTCAAACGGTAGAAAAATGATTTACAACATGCATAAATATAGATGTCGGTTGTTACAAATATGATGCCTTTATTATTATGAAAAATTACAAAAATCGTTTAAAATCTCTTCATTGACATTAGTGTCAAATAAAATAAAGAAATATTGGTGTTTAAATATTTTTCAAAAGGTAGAAAAATGATTTACAACGTGCATAAATATAGATATCGATTGTTTCAAATATTATGCCCTTATTATTATGAAAAAATACAAAAATCATTTAAAATCTCTTCATTGACATTAGTTCACATAAACTAAAGAAATATTCTAGTTGTAATATTTTTCAAACGGTAGAAAATGATTTAGCACGTGCATAAATATAGATATCTATTGTTTCAAATATGATGCCCCTATTTTAATGAAAAAATACTAAAATCGTTTAAAATCTCTTCATTGACATTAGGTCAAATAAACTAAAGAAATATTCTGGTTTAAATATTTTTCAAACGGTAGAAAAAATATCTATAACGTGCATAAATATATATATCGATTGTTTCAAATATGATGCCCTTATTTGTATGAAAAATACTAAAATCGTCTAAAATCTCTTCGTTGACATTAGTTCAAGTAAACTACAGAAATATTTTAGTTGAAATATTTTTCAAACGGTAGAAAAATGATTTATAACGCGCATAAATATAGATATCGAATGTTTCAAATATTATGCCCTTATTATTATGAAAAAATAGAAAATCATTTAAAATCTCTTCATTGACATTAGTTCAAATAAACTAAAGGAATATTCTAGTTGATATATTTTTCAAACGGTAGAAAAGTGATTTAAAGCGTGCATAAATATATATATCGATTGTTTCAAATATGGTGCCTTTATTATTATGAAAAATTACAAAAATCGTTTAAAATCACTTCATTGACATTAGGTCAAATAAACTAAAGAAATATTGGAGTTTAAATAATTTTCAAACGGTAGAAAAATCATTTACAACGTGCATAAATATATATATAGATTGGGTCAAAAATGATGCCCTTATTTTTATGAAAAATACTGAAATCGTCTAAAATCTCTTCGTTGACACTAGTTCAAGTAAACTAAAGAAATATTCTTTTTTAAATATTTTTCAAACGCTAGAAAATTGATTTACAACGTGCATAAATATATATATCGATTGGTTCAAAAATGATGCCCTTATTTTAATGAAAAATACTGAAATCGTCTAAAATCTCTTCGTTGACACTAGTTCAAGTAAACTACAGAAATATTCTAGTTTAAATATTTTTCAAACGGTAGTAAAATGATTTACAACGTGCATAAATATAGATATCGATTGTTTCAAATATTATGCCCTATTATTATGAAAAAATATAAAAATCATTTAAAATCTCTTCATTGACATTAGTTCAAATAAACAAAGAAATATTGTAGTTGAAATACTTTTCAAATGGTAGAAAAATGATTTACAACGTGCATAAATATAGATATCGATTTTTTCACATATGATGCCCTTATTTTTAAGAAAAAATACTAGAATCGTTTAGAATCTCTTTATTGATATCATGTCAAATAAACTAAAGAAATATTGGATTTTAAAGATTTTTCTAACGGTAGAATATGATTTACAGCATGCATAAATATAGATATCGATTTTTTCAAATATGGAGCCTTTATTTTTATGAAAAATTACAAAAATCGTTTAAAATCACTTCATTGACATTAGTTCAAATAAAGTAAAGAAATATTGGAGTTTAAATATTTTTCAAACGGTAGAAAAATGTATTACAACGTGCATAAATATATATATCGATTGTTTCAAATATGATGCCCTTATTTTTCAGAAAAAAAACTAATATCCTTTAAAATCTCTTCATTAAAATTAAGTCAAATAAACTACAGAAATATCCTAGTTTAAACATTATTCAAACGGTAGAAAAATGATTTACAACGTGCATAAATATAGATGTCGGTTGTTTCAAATATGATGCCTTTATTATTATGAAAAATTACAAAAATCGTTTAAAATCACTTCATTGACCTTAGGTCAAATAAACTACAGAAATATTGGAGTTTAAATATTTTTCAAACGGTAGAACAATGTATTACAACGTGCATAAATATATATATCGATTGTTTCAAATATGATGCCCTTATTTTTAAGAAAAAATACTAATATCCTTTAAAATCTCTTCATTAAAATTATCTAATAATAATCTATTGTTTCAAATATGATGCCCCTATTTTTATGAAAAAATACTAAAATCGTTTAAAATCTCTTCATTGACATTAGGTCAAATAAACTAAAGAAATATTCGAGTTTAAATATTTTTCAAATGGTATAAAAATTATTTACAACGTGCATAAATATAGATATCTATTGTTTCAAATATGATGCCCCTATTTTTATGAGAACATACTAAAATCGTTTAAAATCTCTTCATTGACATTAGTGTCAAATAAAATAAAGAAATATTGAAGTTTAAATATTTTTCAAACGGTAGAAAAATCATTTACAACGTTCAAAAATATATATATGGATTGTTTCAAATATGATGCCTTTATTTTTATGAAAAATACTGAAATCGTCTAAAATCTCTTCGTTGACATTAGTTCAAGTACACTACAGAAATATTCTATTTTAAACATTTTTCAAACGGTAGTAAAATGATTTACAACGTGCATAAATATAGATATCGATTGTTTCACATATGATGCCCTTATTTTTATTAAAAAATACTAAAATCATCTAAAATCCTTCATTGTTGTTAGTTCAAATAAAATAAAGAAATATTAGTGTTTAAATATTTTTCAAAAGGTAGAAAAATCATCTACAACGTGCATAAATACAGATGTCGGTTGTTTCAAATATGATGGCCTTATTTTTATGAAAAATACTGAAATCATCTAAAATCTCTTCGTTGACATTAGTTCAAGTAAACTAAAGAAATATTGGACTTTAAATATTTTTCAAACGGTAGAAAAATTATATACAATGTAAATAAATGTAGATATCGATTGTATCAAATATGATGCCCTTATTTTTCAGAAAAAATACTAATATCCTTTAAAATCTCTTCATTAAAATTAGGTCAAATAAACTACAGAAATATCCTAGTTTAAACATTATTCAAACGGTAGAAAAATGATTTACAACATGCATAAATATAGATGTCGGTTGTTACAAATATGATGCCTTTATTATTATCAAAAATTACAAAAATCGTTTAAAATCTCTTCATTGACATTAGTGTCAAATAAAATAAAGAAATATTGGTGTTTAAATATTTTTCAAAAGGTAGAAAAATGATTTACAACGTGCATAAATATAGATATCGATTGTTTCAAATGTGATGCCCTTATTTTTAAGAAAAACTACTAATATCCTTAAATTCTCTTCATTAAAATTAGGTCAAATAAACTACAGAAATATCCATGTTTTCACATTTTTCAAACGGTAGTAAAATGATTTACAACGTGCATAAATATAGATATCGATTGTTTCAAATATTATGCCCTTATTATTATGAAAAAATACAAAAATCATTTAAAATCTCTTCATTGACATTAGTTCACATAAACTAAAGAAATATTCTAGTTGTAATATTTTTCAAACGGTAGAAAATGATTTAGCACGTGCATAAATATAGATATCTATTGTTTCAAATATGATGCCCCTATTTTAATGAAAAAATACTAAAAACGTTTAAAATCTCTTCATTGACATTAGGTCAAATAAACTAAAGAAATATTCTGGTTTAAATATTTTTCAAACGGTAGAAAAAATATCTATAACGTGCATAAATATATATATCGATTGTTTCAAATATGATGCCCTTATTTGTATGAAAAATACTAAAATCGTCTAAAATCTCTTCGTTGACATTAGTTCAAGTAAACTAAAGAAATATTCTAGTTGAAATATTTTTCAAACGGTAGAAAAATGATTTACAACGTGCATAAATATATATATCGATTGGTTCAAAAATGATGGCCTTATTTTTATGAAAAATACTGAAATCGTCTAAAATCTCTTCGCTGACATTAGTTCAAGTAAACTAAAGAAATATTGGAGTGTAAATATTTTTCAAATGGTAGAAAAATTATATACAACGTGCATAAATATATATATCGATTGGTTCAAAAATGATGCCCTTATTTTTATGAAAAATACTGAAATCGTCTAAAATCTCTTCGTTGAGACTAGTTCAAGTAAACTACAGAAATATTCTTTTTTAAATATTTTTCAAACGCTAGAAAATTGATTTACAACGTGCATAAATATATATATCGATTGGTTCAAAAATGATGCCCTTATTTTTATGAATAATACTGAAATCGTCTAAAATCTCTTCGTTGACATTAGTTCAAGTAAACTACAGAAATATTTTAGTTGAAATATTTTTCAAACGGTAGAAAAATGATTTATAACGCGCATAAATATAGATATCGAATGTTTCAAATATTATGCCCTTATTATTATGAAAAAATAGAAAATCATTTAAAATCTCTTCATTGACATTAGTTCAAATAAACTAAAGGAATATTCTAGTTGATATATTTTTCAAACGGTAGAAAAGTGATTTAAAGCGTGCATAAATATATATATCGATTGTTTCAAATATGGTGCCTTTATTATTATGAAAAATTACAAAAATCGTTTAAAATCACTTCATTGACATTAGGTCAAATAAACTAAAGAAATATTGGAGTTTAAATAATTTTCAAACGGTAGAAAAATCATTTACAACGTGCATAAATATATATATAGATTGGGTCAAAAATGATGCCCTTATTTTTATGAAAAATACTGAAATCGTCTAAAATCTCTTCGTTGACACTAGTTCAAGTAAACTAAAGAAATATTCTTTTTTAAATATTTTTCAAACGCTAGAAAATTGATTTACAACGTGCATAAATATATATATCGATTGGTTCAAAAATGATGCCCTTATTTTAATGAAAAATACTGAAATCGTCTAAAATCTCTTCGTTGACACTAGTTCAAGTAAACTACAGAAATATTCTAGTTTAAATATTTTTCAAACGGTAGTAAAATGATTTACAACGTGCATAAATATAGATATCGATTGTTTCAAATATTATGCCCTATTATTATGAAAAAATATAAAAATCATTTAAAATCTCTTCATTGACATTAGTTCAAATAAACAAAGAAATATTGTAGTTGAAATACTTTTCAAATGGTAGAAAAATGATTTACAACGTGCATAAATATAGATATCGATTTTTTCACATATGATGCCCTTATTTTTAAGAAAAAATACTAGAATCGTTTAGAATCTCTTTATTGATATCATGTCAAATAAACTAAAGAAATATTGGATTTTAAAGATTTTTCTAACGGTAGAATATGATTTACAGCATGCATAAATATAGATATCGATTTTTTCAAATATGGAGCCTTTATTTTTATGAAAAATTACAAAAATCGTTTAAAATCACTTCATTGACATTAGTTCAAATAAAGTAAAGAAATATTGGAGTTTAAATATTTTTCAAACGGTAGAAAAATGTATTACAACGTGCATAAATATATATATCGATTGTTTCAAATATGATGCCCTTATTTTTCAGAAAAAAAACTAATATCCTTTAAAATCTCTTCATTAAAATTAAGTCAAATAAACTACAGAAATATCCTAGTTTAAACATTATTCAAACGGTAGAAAAATGATTTACAACGTGCATAAATATAGATGTCGGTTGTTTCAAATATGATGCCTTTATTATTATGAAAAATTACAAAAATCGTTTAAAATCACTTCATTGACCTTAGGTCAAATAAACTACAGAAATATTGGAGTTTAAATATTTTTCAAACGGTAGAACAATGTATTACAACGTGCATAAATATATATATCGATTGTTTCAAATATGATGCCCTTATTTTTAAGAAAAAATACTAATATCCTTTAAAATCTCTTCATTAAAATTATCTAATAATAATCTATTGTTTCAAATATGATGCCCCTATTTTTATGAAAAAATACTAAAATCGTTTAAAATCTCTTCATTGACATTAGGTCAAATAAACTAAAGAAATATTCGAGTTTAAATATTTTTCAAATGGTATAAAAATTATTTACAACGTGCATAAATATAGATATCTATTGTTTCAAATATGATGCCCCTATTTTTATGAGAACATACTAAAATCGTTTAAAATCTCTTCATTGACATTAGTGTCAAATAAAATAAAGAAATATTGAAGTTTAAATATTTTTCAAACGGTAGAAAAATCATTTACAACGTTCAAAAATATATATATGGATTGTTTCAAATATGATGCCTTTATTTTTATGAAAAATACTGAAATCGTCTAAAATCTCTTCGTTGACATTAGTTCAAGTACACTACAGAAATATTCTATTTTAAACATTTTTCAAACGGTAGTAAAATGATTTACAACGTGCATAAATATAGATATCGATTGTTTCACATATGATGCCCTTATTTTTATTAAAAAATACTAAAATCATCTAAAATCCTTCATTGTTGTTAGTTCAAATAAAATAAAGAAATATTAGTGTTTAAATATTTTTCAAAAGGTAGAAAAATCATCTACAACGTGCATAAATACAGATCTCGGTTGTTTCAAATATGATGGCCTTATTTTTATGAAAAATACTGAAATCATCTAAAATCTCTTCGTTGACATTAGTTCAAGTAAACTAAAGAAATATTGGACTTTAAATATTTTTCAAACGGTAGAAAAATTATATACAATGTAAATAAATGTAGATATCGATTGTATCAAATATGATGCCCTTATTTTTCAGAAAAAATACTAATATCCTTTAAAATCTCTTCATTAAAATTAGGTCAAATAAACTACAGAAATATCCTAGTTTAAACATTATTCAAACGGTAGAAAAATGATTTACAACATGCATAAATATAGATGTCGGTTGTTACAAATATGATGCCTTTATTATTATCAAAAATTACAAAAATCGTTTAAAATCTCTTCATTGACATTAGTGTCAAATAAAATAAAGAAATATTGGTGTTTAAATATTTTTCAAAAGGTAGAAAAATGATTTACAACGTGCATAAATATAGATATCGATTGTTTCAAATGTGATGCCCTTATTTTTAAGAAAAACTACTAATATCCTTAAATTCTCTTCATTAAAATTAGGTCAAATAAACTACAGAAATATCCATGTTTTCACATTTTTCAAACGGTAGTAAAATGATTTACAACGTGCATAAATATAGATATCGATTGTTTCAAATATTATGCCCTTATTATTATGAAAAAATACAAAAATCATTTAAAATCTCTTCATTGACATTAGTTCACATAAACTAAAGAAATATTCTAGTTGTAATATTTTTCAAACGGTAGAAAATGATTTAGCACGTGCATAAATATAGATATCTATTGTTTCAAATATGATGCCCCTATTTTAATGAAAAAATACTAAAATCGTTTAAAATCTCTTCATTGACATTAGGTCAAATAAACTAAAGAAATATTCTGGTTTAAATATTTTTCAAACGGTAGAAAAAATATCTATAACGTGCATAAATATATATATCGATTGTTTCAAATATGATGCCCTTATTTGTATGAAAAATACTAAAATCGTCTAAAATCTCTTCGTTGACATTAGTTCAAGTAAACTAAAGAAATATTCTAGTTGAAATATTTTTCAAACGGTAGAAAAATGATTTACAACGTGCATAAATATAGATATCGATTGTTTCACATATAATGCCCTTATTTTTATTAAAAAATACTAAAATCATCTAAGATCTCTTCAATGATGTCAGTTCAAATAAACTAAAGAAATATTGGAGTTTAAATATTTTTCAAACGGTAGAAAAATCATTTACAAAGTGCATAGATATATATATCGATTGTTTCAAATATGATGCCCTTATTTTTATGAAAAATACTGAAATCATTTAAAATCTCTTCATTTACATTAGGTCAAATAAACTAAAGAAATATTCTAGTTTAAATATTTTTCACACGGTAGAAAAAATATTTACAACATGCATAAATATATATATCGATTGTTTCAAATATGATGCCATTATTTTTATGAAAAATACTGAAATCGTCTAAAATCTCTTCGTTGACATTAGTTCAAGTAAACTAAAGAAATATTGGAGTTTAAATATTTTTCAAACGGTAGAAAAATGTATTACAACGTGCATAAATATAGATATCTATTGTTTCAAATATGATGCCCCTATTTTTATGAAAATATACTAAAATCGTTTAAAATCTCTTAATTGACATTAGTGTCAAATAAAATAAAGAAATATTGAAGTTTAAATATTTTTCAAACGGTAGAAAATTCATTAAAACGTGCACAAATATATACATCGATTGTTTCAAATATGATGCCTTTATTTTTATGAAAAATACTGAAATCGTCTAAAATTTCTTCGTTGACATTAGTTTAAGTACACTACAGAAATATTCTATTTAAACATTTTTCAAACGGTAGTAAAATGATTTACAACGTGCATAAATATAGATATCGATTTTTTCACATATGATGCCCTTATTTTTATTAAAAAATACTAAAATCATCTAAGAGCTCTTCATTGATGTCAGTTCAAATGAACTAAAGAAATATTGGAGTTTAAATATTTTTCGCACGGTAGAAAAAATATTTACAACATGCATAAATATATATATATCTATTTTTTCAAATATGATGCCCCTATTTTTATGAAAAAATACTAAAATCGTTTAAAATCTCTTCAGTGACATTAGGTCAAATAAACTAAAGAAATATTCGAGTTTAAATATTTTTCAAATGGTATAAAAATTATTTAAAACGTGCATAAATATAGATATCTATTGTTTCAAATATGATGCCCCTATTTTTATGAAAAAATACTAAAATCGTTTAAAATCTCTTCATTGACATTAGTGTCAAATAAAAGAAAGAAATATTGAAGTTTAAATATTTTTCAAACGGTAGAAAAATCATTTACAACGTTCACAAATATATATATCGATTGTTTCAAATATGATGCCTTTATTTTTATGAAAAATACTGAAATCGTCTAAAATCTCTTCGTTGATATTAGTTCAAGTACACTACAGAAATATTCTATTTTAAACATTTTTCAAACGGTAGTAAAATGATTTACAACGTGCATAAATATAGATATCGATTGTTTCACATATGATGCCCTTATTTTTATTAAAAAATACTAAAATCATCTAAAATCCTTCATTGTTGTTAGTTCAAATAAAATAAAGAAATATTGGTGTTTAAATATTTTTCAAAAGGTAGAAAAATCATCTACAACGTGCATAAATATATATTTCCATTGTTTCAAATATGATGGCCTTATTTTTATGAAAAATACTGAAATCATCTAAAATCTCTTCGTTGACATTAGTTCAAGTAAACTAAAGAAATATTGGAGTTTAAATATTTTTCAAACGGTAGAAAAATATATACAATGTAAATAAATGTAGATATCGATTGTATCAAATATGATGCCCTTATTTTTAATAAAAAATACTAAAATCATCTAAAATCTCTTCATTGTTATTAGTTCAAATAAAATAAAGAAATATTGGTGTTTAAATATTTTTCAAAAGGTAGAAAAATGATTTACAACGTGCATAAATATAGATATCGATTGTTTCAAATATGATGCCATTATTTTTATGAAAAAATACTAAAATCGTTTGAAATCTCTTCATTCACATTAGTTCAAAGAAACTAAAGAAATATTCTAGTTGAAATATTTTTCAATCGGTAGTAAAATGATTTACAACGTGCATAAATATAGATATAGATTATTTCAAATATTATGCCCTTATTATTATGAAAAAATACAAAAATCATTTAAAATCTCTTCATTGACAGTAGGTCAAATAAATTAAAGAAATATTTGACTTTAAATATTTTTCAAACGGTAGAAAAATTATATAAAATGTAAATAAATATAGATGTAGATTGTATCAAATATGATGCCCTTATTTTTAATACAAAATACTAATATCATATAAAATCTCTTCATTGATGTTAGTTCAAATAAAATAAAGAAATATTGGTGTTTAAATATTTTTCAAAAGGTATAAAAATCATCTACAACGTGCATAAATATATATATCCATTGTTTCAAATATGATGGCCTTATTTTTATGAAAAATACTGAAATCGTCTAAAATCTCTTCGCTGACATTAGTTCAAGTAAACTAAAGAAATATTGGAGTTTAAATATTTTTCAAATTGTAGAAAAATTATATACAACGTGCATAAATATATATATCGATTGGTTCAAAAATGATGCCCTTATTTTTATGAAAAATACTGAAATCGTCTAAAATCTCTTCGTTGACACTAGTTCAAGTAAACTACAGAAATATTCTAGTTTAAATATTTTTCAAACGGTAGTAAAATGATTTACAACGTGCATAAATATAGATATCGATTGTTTCAAATATGATGCCCCTATTTTTATGAAAAAATACTAAAATCGTTTAAAATCTCTTCATTGACATTAGTGTCAAATAAAATAAAGAAATCTTGGTGTTTAAATATTTTTCAAAAGGTAGAAAAATGATTTACAACGTGCATAAATATAGATATCGATTGTTTCAAATGTGATGCACTTATTTTTAAGAAAAAATACTAATATCCTTAAATTCTCTTCATTAAAATTAGGTCAAATAAACTACAGAAATATCCATGTTTTCACATTTTTCAAACGGTAGTAAAATGATTTACAACGTGCATAAATATAGATATCGATTGTTTCACATATGATGCCCTTATTTTTATTAAAAAATACTAAAATCATCTAAGATCTCTTCAATGATGTCAGTTCAAATAAACTAAAGAAATATTGGAGTTTAAATATTTTTCAAACGGTAGAAAATTGATTTACAACGTGCATAAATATAGATATCGAATGTTTCAAATATTATGCCCTTATTTTTATGAATAATACTGAAATCGTCTAAAATCTCTTCGTTGACATTAGTTCAAGTAAACTACAGAAATATTTTAGTTGAAATATTTTTCAAACGGTAGAAAAATGATTTATAACGCGCATAAATATAGATATCGAATGTTTCAAATATTATGCCCTTATTATTATGAAAAAATAGAAAATCATTTAAAATCTCTTCATTGACATTAGTTCAAATAAACTAAAGAAATATTCTAGTTGATATATTTTTCAAACGGTAGAAAAGTGATTTAAAGCGTGCATAAATATATATATCGATTGTTTCAAATATGGTGCCTTTATTATTATGAAAAATTACAACAATCGTTTAAAATCACTTCATTGACATTAGGTCAAATAAACTAAAGAAATATTGGAGTTTAAATAATTTTCAAACGGTAGAAAAATCATTTACAACGTGCATAAATATATATATAGATTGGGTCAAAAATGATGCCCTTATTTTTATGAAAAATACTGAAATCGTCTAAAATCTCTTCGTTGACACTAGTTCAAGTAAACTAAAGAAATATTCTTTTTTAAATATTTTTCAAACGCTAGAAAATTGATTTACAACGTGCATAAATATATATATCGATTGGTTCAAAAACGATGCCCTTATTTTAATGAAAAATACTGAAATCGTCTAAAATCTCTTCGTTGACACTAGTTCAAGTAAACTACAGAAATATTCTAGTTTAAATATTTTTCAAACGGTAGTAAAATGATTTACAACGTGCATAAATATAGATATCGATTGTTTCAATTATTATGCCCTATTATTATGAAAAAATATAAAAATCATTTAAAATCTCTTCATTGACATTAGTTCAAATAAACAAAGAAATATTGTAGTTGAAACACTTTTCAAATGGTAGAAAAATGATTTACAATGTGCATAAATATAGATATCGATTTTTTCACATATGATGCCCTTATTTTTATGAAAAAATACTAGAATCGTTTAGAATCTCTTTATTGATATCATGTCAAATAAACTAAAGAAATATTGGATTTTAAAGATTTTTCTAACGGTAGAATATGATTTACAGCATGCATAAATATAGATATCGATTTTTTCAAATATGGAGCCTTTATTTTTATGAAAAATTACAAAAATCGTTTAAAATCACTTCATTGACATTAGTTCAAATAAAGTAAAGAAATATTGGAGTTTAAATATTTTTCAAACGGTAGAAAAATGTATTACAACCTGCATAAATATATATATCGATTGTTTCAAATATGATGCCCTTATTTTTCAGAAAAAATACTAATATCCTTTAAAATCTCTTCATTAAAATTAAGTCAAATAAACTACAGAAATATCCTAGTTTAAACATTATTCAAACGGTAGAAAAATGATTTACAACGTGCATAAATATAGATGTCGGTTGTTTCAAATATGATGCTTTTATTATTATGAAAAATTACAAAAATCGTTTAAAATCACTTCATTGACCTTAGGTCAAATAAACTACAGAAATATTGGAGTTTAAATATTTTTCAAACGGTAGAAAAATGTATTACAACGTGCATAAATATAGATATCGATTGTTTCAAATATGATGCCTTTATTTTTATGAAAAATACTGAAATCGTCTAAAATCTCTTCGTTGACATTAGTTCAAGTACACTACAGAAATATTCTATTTTAAACATTTTTCAAACGGTAGTAAAATGATTTACAACGTGCATAAATATAGATATCGATTGTTTCACATATGATGCCCTTATTTTTATTAAAAAATATTAAAATCATCTAAAATCCTTCAATGTTGTTAGTTCAAATAAAATAAAGAAATATTGGTGTTTAAATATTTTTCAAAAGGTAGAAAAATCATCTACAACGTGCATAAATACAGATGTCGGTTGTTTCAAATATGATGGCCTTATTTTTATGAAAAATACTGAAATCATCTAAAATCTCATCGTTGACATTAGTTCAAGTAAACTAAAGAAATATTGGAGTTTAAATATTTTTCAAACGGTAGAAAAATTATATACAATGTAAATAAATGTAGATATCGATTGTATCAAATATGATGCCCTTATTTTTCAGAAAAAATACTAATATCCTTTAAAATCTCTTCATTAAAATTAGGTCAAATAAACTACAGAAATATCCTAGTTTAAACATTATTCAAACGGTAGAAAAATGATTTACAACATGCATAAATATAGATGTCGGTTGTTACAAATATGATGCCTTTATTATTATGAAAAATTACAAAAATCGTTTAAAATCTCTTCATTGACATTAGTGTCAAATAAAATAAAGAAATATTGGTGTTTAAATATTTTTCAAAAGGTAGAAAAATGATTTACAACGTGCATAAATATAGATATCGATTGATTCAAATGTGATGCCCTTATTTTTAAGAAAAAATACTAATATCCTTAAATTCTCTTCATTAAAATTAGGTCAAATAAACTACAGAAATATCCATGTTTTCACATTTTTCAAACGGTAGTAAAATGATTTACAACGTGCATAAATATAGATATCGATTGTTTCAAATATTATGCCCTTATTATTATGAAAAAATACAAAAATCATTTAAAATCTCTTCATTGACATTAGTTCACATAAACTAAAGAAATATTCTAGTTGTAATATTTTTCAAACGGTAGAAAATGATTTAGCACGTGCATAAATATAGATATCTATTGTTTCAAATATGATGCCCCTATTTTAATGAAAAAATACTAAAATCGTTTAAAATCTCTTCATTGAGATTAGGTCAAATAAACTAAAGAAATATTCTGGTTTAAATATTTTTCAAACGGTAGAAAAAATATCTATAACGTGCATAAATATAAATATCGATTGTTTCAAATATGATGCCCTTATTTGTATGAAAAATACTAAAATCGTCTAAAATCTCTTCGTTGACATTAGTTCAAGTAAACTAAAGAAATATTCTAGTTGAAATATTTTTCAAACGGTAGAAAAATGATTTACAACGTGCATAAATATAGATATCGATTGTTTCACATATAATGCCCTTATTTTTATTAAAAAATACTAAAATCATCTAAGATCTCTTCAATGATGTCAGTTCAAATAAACTAAAGAAATATTGGAGTTTAAATATTTTTCAAACGGTAGAAAAATCATTTACAAAGTGCATAGATATATATATCGATTGTTTCAAATATGATGCCCTTATTTTTATGAAAAATACTGAAATCATTTAAAATCTCTTCATTTACATTAGGTCAAATAAACTAAAGAAATATTCTAGTTTAAAAATTTTTCACACGGTAGAAAAAATATTTACAACATGCATAAATATATATATCGATTGTTTCAAATATGATGCCATTATTTTTATGAAAAATACTGAAATCGTCTAAAATCTCTTCGTTGACGTTAGTTCAAGTAAACTAAAGAAATATTGGAGTTTAAATATTTTTCAAACGGTAGAAAAATGTATTACAACGTGCATAAATATATATATCGATTGTTTCAAATATGATGCCCTTATTTTTATGAAAAATACTGAAATCGTCTAAAATCTCTTCGTTCACAATAGTTCAAGTAAACTAAAGAAATATTCTAGTTGAAATATTTTTCAAACGGTAGAAAAATGATTTAAAACGTGCATAAATATAGATATCTATTGTTTCAAATATGATGCCCCTATTTTTATGAAAATATACTAAAATCGTTTAAAATCTCTTAATTGACATTAGTGTCAAATAAAATAAAGAAATATTGAAGTTTAAATATTTTTCAAACGGTAGAAAATTCATTAAAACGTGCACAAATATATACATCGATTGTTTCAAATATGATGCCTTTATTTTTATGAAAAATACTGAAATCGTCTAAAATCTCTTCATTGACATTAGTTTAAGTACACTACAGAAATATTCTATTTAAACATTTTTCAAACGGTAGTAAAATGATTTACAACGTGCATAAATATAGATATCGATTGTTTCACATATGATGCCCTTATTTTTATTAAAAAATACTAAAATCATCTAAGATCTCTTCATTGATGTCAGTTCAAATAAACTAATGAAATATTGGAGTTTAAATATTTTTCGCACGGTAGAAAAAATATTTACAACATGCATAAATATATATATCTATTGTTTCAAATATGATGCCCCTATTTTTATGAAAAAATACTAAAATCGTTTACAATCTCTTCAGTGACATTAGGTCAAATAAACTAAAGAAATATTCGAGTTTAAATATTTTTCAAATGGTATAAAAATTATTTACAACGTGCATAAATATAGATATCTATTGTTTCAAATATGATGCCCCTATTTTTAATGAAAAATACTAAAATCGTTTAAAATCTCTTCATTGACATTAGTGTCAAATAAAATAAAGAAATATTGTATTTTAAACATTTTTCAAACGGTAGTAAAATGATTTACAACGTGCATAAATATAGATATCGATTGTTTCACATATGATGCCTTATTTTTATTAAAGAATACTAAAATCATCTAAAATCCTTCATTGTTGTTAGTTCAAATAAAATAAAGAAATATTGGTGTTTAAATATTTTTCAAAAGGTAGAAAAATCATCTACAACGTGCATAAATATATATATCCATTGTTTCAATTATGATGGCCTTATTTTTATGAAAAATACTGAAATCATCTAAAAGCTCTTCGTTGACATTAGTTCAAGTAAACTAAAGAAATATTGGAGTTTAAATATTTTTCAAACGGTAGAAAAATTATATACAATGTAAATAAATGTAGATATCGATTGTATCAAATATGATGCCCTTATTTTTAATAAAAAATACTAAAATCATCTAAAATCTCTTCATTGTTATTAGTTCAAATGAAATAAAGAAATATTGGTGTTTAAATATTTTTCAAAAGGTAGAAAAATGATTTACAACGTGCATAAATATAAATATCGATTGTTTCAAATATGATGCCATTATTTTTATGAAAAAATACTAAAATCGTTTAAAATCTCTTCATTCACATTAGTTCAAAAAAACTAAAGAAATATTCTAGTTGAAATATTTTTCAATCGGTAGTAAAATGATTTACAACGTGCATAAATATAGATATAGATTGTTTCAAATATTATGCCCTTATTATTATGAAAAAATACAAAAATCATTTAAAATCTCTTCATTGACAGTAGGTCAAATAAATTAAAGAAATATTTGACTTTAAATATTTTTCAAACGGTAGAAAAATTATATAAAATGTAAATAAATATAGATGTGGATTGTATCAAATATGATGCCCTTATTTTTAATAAAAAATACTAATATCATATAAAATCTCTTCATTGATGTTAGTTCAAATAAAATAAAGAAATATTGGTGTTTAAATATTTTTCAAAAGGTATAAAAATCATCTACAACGTGCATAAATATATATATCCATTGTTTCAAATATGATGGCCTTATTTTTATGAAAAATACTGAAATCGTCTAAAATCTCTTCGCTGACATTAGTTCAAGTAAACTAAAGAAATATTGGAGTTTAAATATTTTTCAAATGGTAGAAAAATTATATACAACGTGCATAAATATATATATCGATTGGTTCAAAAATGATGCCCTTATTTTTATGAAAAATACTGAAATCGTCTAAAATCTCTTCGTTGAGACTAGTTCAAGTAAACTACAGAAATATTCTTTTTTAAATATTTTTCAAACGCTAGAAAATTGATTTACAACGTGCATAAATATATATATCGATTGGTTCAAAAATGATGCCCTTATTTTTCAGAAAAAATACTAATATCCTTTAAAATCTCTTCATTAAAATTAGGTCAAATAAACTACAGAAATATCCTAGTTTAAACATTATTCAAACGGTAGAAAAATGATTTAAAACGTGCATAAATATAGATGTCGGTTGTTACAAATATGATGCCTTTATTATTATGAAAAATTACAAAAATCGTTTAAAATCACTTCATTGACATTAGGTCAAATAAACTAAAGAAATATTCGAGTTTAAATATTTTTCAAATGGTATAAAAATTATTTACAACGTGCATAAATATAAATATCTATTTCTTCAAATATGATGCCCCTATTTTTATGAAAAAATACTAAAATCGTTTAAAATCTCTTCATTGACATTAGTGTCAAATAAAATAAAGAAATATTGGTGTTTAAATATTTTTCAAAAGGTAGAAAAATGATTTACAACGTGCATAAATATAGATATCGATTGTTTCAAATGTGATGCACTTATTTTTAAGAAAAAATACTATTATCCTTAAATTCTCTTCATTAAAATTAGGTCAAATAAACTACAGAAATATCCATGTTTTCACATTTTTCAAACGGTAGTAAAATGATTTACAACCTGCATAAATATAGATATCGATTGTTTCACATATGATGCCCTTATTTTTATTAAAAAATACTAAAATCATCTAAGATCTCTTCAATGATGTCAGTTCAAATAAACTAAAGAAATATTGGAGTTTAAATATTTTTCAAACGGTAGAAAATTGATTTACAACGTGCATAAATATAGATATCGAATGTTTCAAATATTATGCCCTTATTTTTATGAATAATACTGAAATCGTCTAAAATCTCTTCGTTGACATTAGTTCAAGTAAACTACAGAAATATTTTAGTTGAAATATTTTTCAAACGGTAGAAAAATGATTTATAACGCGCATAAATATAGATATCGAATGTTTCAAATATTATGCCCTTATTATTATGAAAAAATAGAAAATCATTTAAAATCTCTTCATTGACATTAGTTCAAATAAACTAAAGAAATATTCTAGTTGATATATTTTTCAAACGGTAGAAAAGTGATTTAAAGCGTGCATAAATATATATATCGATTGTTTCAAATATGGTGCCTTTATTATTATGAAAAATTACAAAAATCGTTTAAAATCACTTCATTGACATTAGGTCAAATAAGCTAAAGAAATATTGGAGTTTAAATAATTTTCAAACGGTAGAAAAATCATTTACAACGTGCATAAATATATATATAGATTGGGTCAAAAATGATGCCCTTATTTTTATGAAAAATACTGAAATCGTCTAAAATCTCTTCGTTGACACTAGTTCAAGTAAACTAAAGAAATATTCTTTTTTAAATATTTTTCAAACGCTAGAAAATTGATTTACAACGTGCATAAATATATATATCGATTGGTTCAAAAATGATGCCCTTATTTTAATGAAAAATACTGAAATCGTCTAAAATCTCTTCGTTGACACTAGTTCAACTAAACTACAGAAATATTCTAGTTTAAATATTTTTCAAACGGTAGTAAAATGATTTACAACGTGCATAAATATAGATATCGATTGTTTCAAATATTATGCCCTATTATTATGAAAAAATATAAAAATCATTTAAAATCTCTTCATTGACATTAGTTCAAATAAACAAAGAAATATTGTAGTTGAAATACTTTTCAAATGGTAGAAAAATGATTTACAACGTGCATAAATATAGATATCGATTTTTTCACATATGATGCCCTTATTTTTATGAAAAAATACTAGAATCGTTTAGAATCTCTTTATTGATATCATGTCAAATAAACTAAAGAAATATTGGATTTTAAAGATTTTTCTAACGGTAGAAAAATGTATTACAACGTGCATAAATATATATATCGATTGTTTCAAATATGATGCCCTTATTTTTCAGAAAAAATACTAATATCCTTTAAAATCTCTTCATTAAAATTAAGTCAAATAAACTACAGAAATATCCTAGTTTGAACATTATTCAAACGGTAGAAAAATGATTTACAACGTGCATAAATATAGATGTCGGTTGTTTCAAATATGATGCCTTTATTATTATGAAAAATTACAAAAATCGTTTAAAATCACTTCATTGACCTTAGGTCAAATAAACTACAGCAATATTGGAGTTTAAATATTTTTCAAACGGTAGAAAAATGTATTATAACGTGCATAAATATATATATCGATTGTTTCAAATATGATGCCCTTATTTTTAAGAAAAAATACTAATATCCTTTAAAATCTCTTCATTAAAATTATCTAATAATAATCTATTGTTTCAAATATGATGCCCCTATTTTTATGAAAAAATACTAAAATCGTTTAAAATCTCTTCATTGACATTAGGTCAAATAAACTAAAGAAATATTCGAGTTTAAATATATTTCAAATGGTATAAAAATTATTTACAACGTGCTTAAATATAGATATCTATTGTTTCAAATATGATGCCCCTATTTTTATGAGAACATACTAAAATCGTTTAAAATCTCTTCATTGATATTAGTGTCAAATAAAATAAAGAAATATTGAAGTTTAAATATTTTTCAAACGGTAGAAAAATCATTTACAACGTCCACAAATATATATATCGATTGTTTCAAATATGATGCCTTTATTTTTATGAAAAATACTGAAATCGTCTAAAATCTCTTCGTTGACATTAGTTCAAGTACACTACAGAAATAATCTATTTTAAACATTTTTCAAACGGTAGTAAAATGATTTACAACGTGCATAAATATAGATATCGATTGTTTCACATATGATGCCCTTATTTTTATTAAAAAATACTAAAATCATCTAAAATCCTTCATTGTTGTTAGTTCAAATAAAATAAAGAAATATTGGTGTTTAAATATTTTTCAAAAGGTAGAAAAATCATCTACAACGTGCATAAATACAGATGTCGGTTGTTACAAATATGATGGCCTTATTTTTATGAAAAATACTGAAATCATCTAAAATCTCTTCGTTGACATTAGTTCAAGTAAACTAAAGAAATATTGGAGTTTAAACCTTTTCAAACGTAGAAAAATTATATACAATGTAAATAAATGTAGATATCGATTGTATCAAATATGATGCCCTTATTTTTCAGAAAAAATTCTAATATCCTTTAAAATCTCTTTATTAAAATTAGGTCAAATAAACTACAGAAATATCCTAGTTTAAACATTATTCAAACGGTAGAAAAATGATTTACAACATGCATAAATATAGATGTCGGTTGTTACAAATATGATGCCTTTATTATTATGAAAAATTACAAAAATCGTTTAAAATCTCTTCATTGACATTAGTGTCAAATAAAATAAAGAAATATTGGTGTTTAAATATTTTTCAAAAGGTAGAAAAATGATTTACAACGTGCATAAATATAGATATCGATTGTTTCAAATATGATGCCCTTATTTTTAAGAAAAAATACTAATATCCTTAAATTCTCTTCATTAAAATTAGGTCAAATAAACTACAGAAATATCCATGTTTTCTCATTTTTCAAACGGTAGTAAAATGATTTACAACGTGCATAAATATAGATATCGATTGTTTCAAATATTATGCCCTTATTATTATGAAAAAATACAAAAATCATTTAAAATCTCTTCATTGACATTAGTTCACACAAACTAAAGAAATATTCTAGTTGTAATATTTTTCAAACGGTAGAAAATGATTTAGCACGTGCATAAATATAGATATCTATTGTTTCAAATTTGATGCCCCTATTTTAATGAAACAATACTAAAATCGTTTAAAATCTCTTCATTGACATTAGGTCAAATAAACTAAAGAAATATTCTGGTTTAAATATTTTTCAAACGGTAGAAAAAATATCTATAACGTGCATAAATATATATATCGATTGTTTCAAATATGATGCCCTTATTTGTATGAAAAATACTAAAATCGTCTAAAGTCTCTTCGTTGACATTAGTTCAAGTAAACTAAAGAAATATTCTAGTTGAAATATTTTTCAAACGGTAGAAAAATGATTTACAACGTGCATAAATATAGATATCGATTGTTTCACATATAATGCCCTTATTTTTATTAAAAAATACTGAAATCATCTCAGATCTCTTCAATGATGTCAGTTCAAATAAACTAAAGAAATATTGGAGTTTAAATATTTTTCAAACGGTAGAAAAATCATTTACAAAGTGCATAGATATATATATCGATTGTTTCAAATATGATGCCCTTATTTTTATGAAAAATACTGAAATCATTTAAAATCTCTTCATTTACATTAGGTCAAATAAACTAAAGAAATATTCTAGTTTAAATATTTTTCACACGGTAGAAAAAATATTTACAACATGCATAAATATATATATCGATTGTTTCAAATATGAGGCCCTTATTTTTATGAAAAATACTGAAATCGTCTAAAATCCCTTCGTTCACAATAGTTCAAGTAAACTAAAGAAATATTCTAGTTGAAATATTTTTCAAACGGTAGAAAAATGATTTAAAACGTGCATAAATATAGATATCTATTGTTTCAAATATGATGCCCCTATTTTTATGAAAATATACTAAAATCGTTTAAAATCTCTTAATTGACATTAGTGTCAAATAAAATAAAGAAATATTGAAGTTTAAATATTTTTCAAACGGTAGAAAATTCATTAAAATGTGCACAAATATATACATCGATTGATTCAAATATGATGCCTTTATTTTTATGAAAAATACTGAAATCGTCTAAAATTTCTTCGTTGACATTAGTTTAAGTACACTACAGAAATATTCTATTTAAACATTTTTCAAACGGTAGTAAAATGATTTACAACGTGCATAAATATAGATATCGATTGTTTCACATATGATGCCCTTATTTTTATTAAAAAATACTAAAATCATCTAAGAGCTCTTCATTGATGTCAGTTCAAATGAACTAAAGAAATATTGGAGTTTAAATATTTTTCGCACGGTAGAAAAAATATTTACAACATGCATAAATATATATATATCTATTGTTTCAAATATGATGCCCCTATTTTTATGAAAAAATACTAAAATCGTTTAAAATCTCTTCAGTGACATTAGGTCAAATAAACTAAAGAAATATTCGAGTTTAAATATTTTTCAAATGGTATAAAAATTATTTACAACGTGCATAAATATAGATATCTATTGTTTCAAATATGATGCCCCTATTTTTATGAAAAAATACTAAAATCGTTTAAAATCTCTTCATCGACATTAGTGTCAAATAAAAGAAAGAAATATTGAAGTTTAAATATTTTTCAAACGGTAGAAAAATCATTTACAACGTTCACAAATATATATATCGATTGTTTCAAATATGATGGCCTTATTTTTATGAAAAATACTGAAATCATCTAAAATCTCTTCGTTGACATTAGTTCAAGTAAACTAAAGAAATATTGGAGTTTAAATATTTTTCAAACGGTAGAAAAATTATATACAATGTAAATAAATGTAGATATCGATTGTATCAAATATGATGCCCTTATTTTTAATAAAAAATACTAAAATCATCTAAAATCTCTGTATTGTTATTAGTTCAAATAAAATAAAGAAATATTGGTGTTTAAATAATTTTCAAAAGGTAGAAAAATGATTTACAACGTGCATAAATATAGATATCGATTGTTTCAAATATGATGCCATTATTTTTATGAAAAAATACTAAAATCGTTTGAAATCTCTTCATTCACATTAGTTCAAAAAAACTAAAGAAATATTCTAGTTGAAATATTTTTCAATCGGTAGTAAAATGATTTACAACGTGCATAAATATAGATATCGATTGTTTCAAATATGATGCCCCTATTTTTATGAAAAAATACAAAAATCATTTAAAATCTCTTCATTGACAGTAGGTCAAATAAATTAAAGAAATAGTTGACTTTAAATATTTTTCAAACGGTAGAAAAATTATATAAAATGTAAATAAATATAGATGTCAATTGTATCAAATATGATGCCCTTATTTTTAAGAAAAAATACTAATATCATATAAAATCTATTCATTGATGTTAGTTCAAATAAAATAAAGAAATATTGGTGTTTAAATATTTTTCAAAAGGTATAAAAATCATCTACAACGTGCATAAATATATATATCCATTGTTTCAAATATGATGGCCTTATTTTTATGAAAAACACTGAAATCGTCTAAAATCTCTTCGCTGACATTAGTTCAAGTAAACTAAAGAAATATTGGAGTTTAAATATTTTTCAAATGGTAGAAAAATTATATACAACGTGCATAAAAAAATATACCGATTGGTTCAAAAATGATGCCCTTATTTTTATGAAAAATACTGAAATCGTCTAAAATCTCTTCGTTGAGACTAGTTCAAGTAACCTACAGAAATATTCTTTTTTAAATATTTTTCAAACGCTAGAAAATTGATTTACAACGTGCATAAATATATATATCGATTGGTTTAAAAATGATGCCCTTATTTTTATGAAAAATACTGAAATCGTCTAAAATCTCTTCGTTGACACTAGTTCAAGTAAACTACAGAAATATTCTAGTTTAAATATTTTTCAAACGGTAGTAAAATGATTTACAACGTGCATAAATATAGATATCGATTGTTTCAAATATTATGCCCTATTATTATGAAAAAATATAAAAATCATTTAAAATCTCTTCATTGACATTAGTTCAAATAAACAAAGAAATATTGTAGTTGAAATACTTTTCAAACGGTAGAAAAAATATCTATAACGTACATAAATATATATATCGATTGTTTCAAATATGATGCCCTTATTTGTATGAAAAATACTGAAATCGTCTAAAATCTCTTCGTTGACATTAGTTCAAGTAAACTAAAGAAATATTCTAGTTGAAATATTTTTCAAACGGTAGAAAATGATTTAGCACGTGCATAAATATAGATATATATTGTTTCAAATATGATGCCCCTATTTTAATGAAAAAATACTAAAATCGTTTAAAATCTCTTCACTGACATTAGATCAAATAAACTAAAGAAATATTCTGGTTTAAATATTTTTCAAACGGTAGAAAAACTATCTATAACGTGCATAAATATATATATCGATTGTTTCAAATATGATGCCCTTATTTGTATGAAAAATACTGAAATCGTCTAAAATCTCTTCGTTGACATTAGTTCAAGTAAACTAAAGAAATATTCTAGTTGAAATATTTTTCAAACGGTAGAAAAATGATATACAACGTGCATAAATATAGATATCGATTGTTTCACATATAATGCCCTTATTTTTATTAAAAAATACTAAAATCATCTAAGATCTCTTCAATGATGTCAGTTCAAATAAACTAAAGAAATATTGGAGTTTAAATATTTTTCAAACGGTAGAAAAATCATTTACAAAGTGCATAAATATATATATCGATTGTTTTAAATATGATGCCCTTATTTTTATGAAAAATAATGAAATCATTTAAAATCTCTCCATTTACATTAGGTCAAATAAACTAAAGAAATATTCTAGTTTAAATATTTTTCACACGGTAGAAAAAATATTTACAACATGCATAAATATATATATCGATTGTTTCAAATATGATGCCATTATTTTTATGAAAAATACTGAAATCGTCTAAAATCTCTTCGTTGACATTAGTTCGAGTAAATTAAAGAAATATTGGAGTTTAAATATTTTTCAAACGGTAGAAAAATGTATTACAACGTGCATAAATATATATATCGATTGTTTCAAATATGATGCCCTTATTTTTATGAAAAATACTGAAATCGTCTAAAATCTCTTCGTTGACAATAGTTCAAGTAAACTAAAGAAATATTCTAGTTGAAATATTTTTCAAACGGTAGAAAAATGATTTAAAACGTGCATAAATATAGATATCTATTGTTTCAAATATGATGCCCCTATTTTTATGAAAATATACTAAAATCGTTTAAAATCTCTTAATTGACATTAGTGTCAAATAAAATAAAGAAATATTGAAGTTTAAATATTTTTCAAACTGTAGAAAATTCATTAAAACGTGCACAAATATATACATCGATTGTTTCAAATATGATGCTCTTATTTTTATGAAAAATACTGAAATCGTCTAAAATCTCTTCGTTGACATTAGTTAGAGTACACTACAGAAATATTCTATTTTAAACATTTTTCAAACGGTAGTAAAATTATTTACAACGTGCATAAATATAGATATCGATTGTTTCACATATGATGCCCTTATTTTTATTAAAAAATACTAAAATCATCTAAGATCTCTTCAATGATGTCAATTCAAATAAATAAAGAAATATTGGAGTTTAAATATTTTTCGCACGGTAGAAAAAATATTTACAACATGCATAAATATATATATCGATTGTTTCAAATATGATGCCATTATTTTTATGAAAAATACTGAAATCGTCTAAAATCTCTTCGTTGACATTAGTTCAAGTAAACTAAAGAAATATTCAAGTTTAAATATTTTTCACACGGTAGAAAAAACATTTACAACATGCATAAATATATATATCGATTGTTTCAAATATGATGCCATTATTTTTATGAAAAATACTGAAATCGTCTAAAATCTCTTCGTTGACATTAGTTCAAGTAAACTAAAGAAATATTCTAGTTTAAATATTTTTCACACGGTAGAAAAAATATTTACAACATGCATAAATATATATATCGATTGTTTCAAATATGATGCCCTTTATTTTTATGAAAAATACTGAAATCATTTAAAATCTCTTCATTGACATTAGGTCAAATAAACTAAAGAAATATTCTAGTTTAAATATTTTTCACACGGTAGAAAAAATATTTACAACATGCATAAATATATATATCGATTGTTTCAAATATGATGCCATTATTTTTATGAAAAATACTGAAATCGTCTAAAATCTCTACATTTATATTAGGTCAAATATACTACAGAAATATTCTTTTTTAAATATTTTTCACACGGTAGAAAAATGATTTACAACGTGCATAAATAAAGATATCGATTGTTTCATATATGATGCCCTTATTTTTATTAAAAAATACTAAAATCATCTAAGATCTCTTCAATGATGTCAGTTCAAATAAAATAAAGAAATAATGGTGTTTAAATATTTTTCAAAAGGTAGAAAAATCATCTACAACGTGCATAAATATATATATCGATTGTTTCAAATATGATGCCATTACTTTTATGAAAAATACTGAAATCGTCTAAAATCTCTTGGTTGACATTAGTTCAAGTAAACTAAAGAAATATTGGAGTTTAAATATTTTTCAAACGGTAGAAAATTTTATTACAACGTGCATAAATATATATATATCGATTGTTTCAAATATGATGCCCTTATTTTTATGAAAAATACTGAAATCGTCTAAAATCTCTTCGTTGACAACAGTTCAAGTAAACTAAAGAAATATTCTAGTTGAAATATTTTTCAAACGGTAGAAAAATGATTTAAAACGTACATAAATATAGATATCTATTGTTTCAAATATGATGCCCCTATTTTTATGAAAATATACTAAAATCGTTTAAAATCTCTTAATTGACATTAGTGTCAAATAAAATAAAGAAATATTGAAGTTTAAATATTTTTCAAACGGTAGAAAATTCATTAAAACGTGCACAAATATATACGTCGATTGTTTCAAATATGTTGCCCTTATTTTTATGATAAATACTGAAATCGTCTAATATCTCTTCGTTGACATTAGTTTAAGTACACTACAGAAATATTCTATTTTAAACATTTTTCAAACGGTAGTAAAATGATTTACAACATGCATAAATATAGATATTGATTGTTTCACATATGATGCCCTTATTTTTATTAAAAAATACTAAAATCATCTAAGATCTCTTCAATGATGTCAGTTCAAATAAACTAAAGAAATATTGTTGTTTAAATATTTTTCAAACGGTAGAAAAATCATTCACAAAGTGCATAAATATATATATCGATTGTTTCAAATATGATGCCCTTATTTTTATGAAAAATACTGAAATCATTTAAAATCTCTTCATTGACATTAGGTCAAATAAACAAAAAATATTCTAGTTTAAATATTTTTCGCACGGTAGAAAAAATATTTACAACATGCATAAATATATATATCGATTGTTTCAAATATGATGCCATTATTTTTATGAAAAATACTGAAATCGTCTAAAATCTCTTCGTTGACATTAGTTCAAGTAAACTAAAGAAATATTCTAGTTTAAATATTTTTCACACGGTAGAAAAAATATTTACAACATGCATAAATATATATATCGATTGTTTCAAATATGATGCCATTATTTTTATGAAAAATACTGAAATCGTCTAAAATCTCTTCGTTGACATTAGTTCAAGTACACCACAGAAATATTCTATTTTAAACATTTTTCAAACGGTAGTAAAAAGATTTAGCACGTGCATAAATATAGATATCTATTGTTTCAAATATGATGCCCTTATTTTTATGAAAAAGACTAAAATCGTCTAAAATCTCTACATTGATATTAGGTCAAATAAACAACAGAAATATTCTTTTTAAAATATTTTTCAAACGGTAGAAAAATCATTTACAAAGTGCATAAATATATATATCGATTGTTTCAAATATGATGTTCTTATTTTTATGAAAAATACTGAAATCATTTAAAATCTCTTCATTGTCATTAGGTCAAATAAACAAGAAATATTCTAGTTTAAATATTTTTCAAACGGAAGAAAAAATATTTACAACATGCATAAATATATATATCGATTGTTTCAAATATGATGCCATTATTTTTATGAAAAATACTGAAATCGTCTAAAATCTCTTCGTTGACATTAGTTCAACTAAACTAAAGAAATATTCTAGTTTAAATATTTTTCGCACGGTAGAGAAAATATTTACAACATGCATAAATATATATATCGATTGTTTCAAATATGATGCCATTATTTTTATGAAAAATACTGAAATCGTCTAAAATCTCTTCGTTGACATTAGTTCAAGTACACTATAGAAATATTCTATTTTAAACATTTTTCAAACGGTAGTAAAAACATTTAGCACGTGCATAAATATAGATATCTATTGTTTCAAATATGATGCCCTTATTTTTATGAAAAAATACTAAAATCATCTCAAATCTCTACATTGATATTAGGTCAAATAAACTACAGAAATATTCTTTTTTTATTATTTTTCAAACGGTATAAAAATGATTTACAACGTGCATAAATATAGATATCGATTTTTTCACATATGATGCCCTTGTTTTTATGAAAAAATACTGAAATCGTCTAAAATCTCTGGTTGACATTAGTTCAAGTAAATTAAAGAAATATTGCAGTTTAAATATTTTTCAAACGATAGAAAATTGATTTAAAACGTGCATAAATATAGATGTCGGTTGTTTCAAATATAATGCCCTTATTTTTATGAAAAATACTGAAATCATCTAAAATCTCTTCGCTGACATTAGTTCAAGTAAACTACAGAAATATTCTAGTTGAAATATTTTTCAAACGGTAGAAAAATGATTTACAACGTGCATAAATATAGATATGGAATGTTTCAAATATTATGCCCTTATTATTATGAAAAAATAGAAAAATCATTTAAAATCTCTTCAATGATGTCAGTTCAAATAAACTAAAGAAATATTGGAGTTTAAATATTTTTCAAACGGTAGAAAAATCATGTATAAAGTGCCTAAATATATATATGGATTGTTTCAAATATGATGCCCTTATTTTTATGAAAAATACTGAAATCGTCTAAAATCTCTTCGTTGACATTAGTTCAAGTAAACTACAGAAATATTCTAGTTTAAACATTTTTCAACCGGTAGTAAAATGATTTACAATGTGCATAAAAATAGATATCAATTGTTTCAAATATTATGCCCATCTTATGAAAAAATACAAAAATCATTTAATTCATTGACATTCGTTCAAATAAACTAAAGAAATATTCTAGTTGAAATATTTTTCAAACGGTAGAAAAATGATTTACAACGTGCATAAATATAGATATCGATTTTTTCACATATGATGCCCTTATTTTTATGAAAAATACTGAAATCGTCTAAAATCTCTTCGTTGACATTAGTTCAAGTACACCACAGAAATATTCTATTTTAAACATTTTTCAAACGGTAGTAAAAAGATTTAGCACGTGCATAAATATAGATATCTATTGTTTCAAATATGATGCCCTTATTTTTATGAAAAAGACTAAAATCGTCTAAAATCTCTACATTGATATTAGGTCAAATAAACAACAGAAATATTCTTTTTAAAATATTTTTCAAACGGTAGAAAAATCATTTACAAAGTGCATAAATATATATATCGATTGTTTCAAATATGATGTTCTTATTTTTATGAAAAATACTGAAATCATTTAAAATCTCTTCATTGTCATTAGGTCAAATAAACAAGAAATATTCTAGTTTAAATATTTTTCAAACGGAAGAAAAAATATTTACAACATGCATAAATATATATATCGATTGTTTCAAATATGATGCCATTATTTTTATGAAAAATACTGAAATCGTCTAAAATCTCTTCGTTGACATTAGTTCAACTAAACTAAAGAAATATTCTAGTTTAAATATTTTTCGCACGGTAGAGAAAATATTTACAACATGCATAAATATATATATCGATTGTTTCAAATATGATGCCATTATTTTTATGAAAAATACTGAAATCGTCTAAAATCTCTTCGTTGACATTAGTTCAAGTACACTATAGAAATATTCTATTTTAAACATTTTTCAAACGGTAGTAAAAACATTTAGCACGTGCATAAATATAGATATCTATTGTTTCAAATATGATGCCCTTATTTTTATGAAAAAATACTAAAATCATCTCAAATCTCTACATTGATATTAGGTCAAATAAACTACAGAAATATTCTTTTTTTATTATTTTTCAAACGGTATAAAAATGATTTACAACGTGCATAAATATAGATATCGATTTTTTCACATATGATGCCCTTGTTTTTATGAAAAAATACTGAAATCGTCTAAAATCTCTGGTTGACATTAGTTCAAGTAAACTAAAGAAATATTGCAGTTTAAATATTTTTCAAACGATAGAAAATTGATTTAAAACGTGCATAAATATAGATGTCGGTTGTTTCAAATATAATGCCCTTATTTTTATGAAAAATACTGAAATCATCTAAAATCTATTCGCTGACATTAGTTCAAGTAAACTACAGAAATATTCTAGTTGAAATATTTTTCAAACGGTAGAAAAATGATTTACAACGTGCATAAATATAGATATGGAATGTTTCAAATATTATGCCCTTATTATTATGAAAAAATAGAAAAATCATTTAAAATCTCTTCAATGATGTCAGTTCAAATAAACTAAAGAAATATTGGAGTTTAAATATTTTTCAAACGGTAGAAAAATCATGTATAAAGTGCCTAAATATATATATGGATTGTTTCAAATATGATGCCCTTATTTTTATGAAAAATACTGAAATCGTCTAAAATCTCTTCGTTGACATTAGTTCAAGTAAACTACAGAAATATTCTAGTTTAAACATTTTTCAACCGGTAGTAAAATGATTTACAATGTGCATAAAAATAGATATCAATTGTTTCAAATATTATGCCCATCTTATGAAAAAATACAAAAATCATTTAATTCATTGACATTCGTTCAAATAAACTAAAGAAATATTCTAGTTGAAATATTTTTCAAACGGTAGAAAAATGATTTACAACGTGCATAAATATAGATATCGATTTTTTCACATATGATGCCCTTATTTTTATTAAAAAATACTAAAATCATCTAAAATCTCTTCATTGTTGTTAGTTCAAATAAAATAAAGAAATAATGGTGTTTAAATATTTTTCAAAAGGTAGAAAAATCATCTACAACGTGCATAAATATATATATCCATTGTTTCAAATATGATGGCCTTATTTTTATGAAAAATACTGAAATCGTCTAAAATCTCTTCGTTGACATTAGTTCAAATAAACTAAAGAAATATTCGAGTTTAAATATTTTTCACACGGTAGAAAAATGAATTACAACGTGCATAAATATAGATATCGATTGTTTCATATATGATGCCCTTATTTTTATTAAAAAATACTAAAATCATCTAAGATCTCTTCAATGATGTCAGTTCAAATAAACTAAAGAAATATTGGAGTTTAAATATTTTTCAAACGGTAGAAAAATCATTTACAAAGTGCATAAATATATATATCGATTGTTTCAAATATGATGCCCTTATTTTTATGAAAAATACTGAAATCAATTAAAATCTCTTCATTGACAATAGGTCAAATAAACTAAAGAAATATTCTAGTTTAAATATTTTTCACACGGTAGAAAAATCATTTACAAAGTGCATAAAAATATATATCGATTGTTTCAAATATGATGCCATTATTTTTATGAAAAATACTGAAATCGTCTAAAATCTCTACATTGATATTAGGTCAAATAAACTACAGAAATATTCTTTTTTAAATATTTTTCACACGGTAGAAAAATGATTTACAACGTGCATAAATATAGATATCGATTGTTTCATATATGATGCCCTTATTTTTATTAAAAAATACTAAAATCATCTGAGATCTCTTCAATGATGTCAGTTCAAATAAAATAAAGAAATAATGGTGTTTAAATATTTTTCAAAAGGTAGAAAAATCATCTACAACGTGCATAAATATATATATCGATTGTTTCAAATATGATGCCATTACTTTTATGAAAAATACTGAAATCGTCTAAAATCTCTTGGTTGACATTAGTTCAAGTAAACTAAAGAAATATTGGAGTTTAAATATTTTTCAAACGGTAGAAAATTTTATTACAACGTGCATAAATATATATATCGATTGTTTCAAATATGATGCCCTTATTTTTATGAAAAATACTGAAATCGTCTAAAATCTCTTCGTTGACAACAGTTCAAGTAAACTAAAGAAATATTCTAGTTGAAATATTTTTCAAACGGTAGAAAAATGATTTAAAACGTACATAAATATAGATATCTATTGTTTCAAATATGATGCCCCTATTTTTATGAAAATATACTAAAATCGTTTAAAATCTCTTAATTGACATTAGTGTCAAATAAAATAAAGAAATATTGAAGTTTAAATATTTTTCAAACGGTAGAAAATTCATTAAAACGTGCACAAATATATACGTCGATTGTTTCAAATATGTTGCCCTTATTTTTATGATAAATACTGAAATCGTCTAATATCTCTTCGTTGACATTAGTTTAAGTACACTACAGAAATATTCTATTTTAAACATTTTTCAAACGGTAGTAAAATGATTTACAACATGCATAAATATAGATATTGATTGTTTCACATATGATGCCCTTATTTTTATTAAAAAATACTAAAATCATCTAAGATCTCTTCAATGATGTCAGTTCAAATAAACTAAAGAAATATTGTTGTTTAAATATTTTTCAAACGGTAGAAAAATCATTCACAAAGTGCATAAATATATATATCGATTGTTTCAAATATGATGCCCTTATTTTTATGAAAAATACTGAAATCATTTAAAATCTCTTCATTGACATTAGGTCAAATAAACAAAAAATATTCTAGTTTAAATATTTTTCGCACGGTAGAAAAAATATTTACAACATGCATAAATATATATATCGATTGTTTCAAATATGATGCCATTATTTTTATGAAAAATACTGAAATCGTCTAAAATCTCTTCGTTGACATTAGTTCAAGTAAACTAAAGAAATATTCTAGTTTAAATATTTTTCACACGGTAGAAAAAATATTTACAACATGCATAAATATATATATCGATTGTTTCAAATATGATGCCATTATTTTTATGAAAAATACTGAAATCGTCTAAAATCTCTTCGTTGACATTAGTTCAAGTACACCACAGAAATATTCTATTTTAAACATTTTTCAAACGGTAGTAAAAAGATTTAGCACGTGCATAAATATAGATATCTATTGTTTCAAATATGATGCCCTTATTTTTATGAAAAAGACTAAAATCGTCTAAAATCTCTACATTGATATTAGGTCAAATAAACAACAGAAATATTCTTTTTTAAATATTTTTCAAACGGTAGAAAAATCATTTACAAAGTGCATAAATATATATATCGATTGTTTCAAATATGATGCCCTTATTTTAATGAAAAATACTGAAATCATTTAAAATCTCTTCATTGACATTAGGTCAAATTAACTAAAGAAATATTCTAGTTTAAATATTTTTCGCACGGTAGAAAAAATATTTACAACATGCATAAATATATATATCGATTGTTTCAAATATGATGCTATTATTTTTATGAAAAACACTGAAATCGTCTAAAATCTCTTCGCTGACATTAGTTCAAGTACACTAAAGAAATATTGGAGTTTAAATATTTTTCAAACGGTAGAAAAATTATATACAATGTAAATAAATGTAGATATCGATTGTATCAAATATGATGCCCTTAATTTTATTAAAAAATACTAAAATCATCTAAAATCTCTTCATTGTTATTACTTCAAATAAAATAAAGAAATATTGGTGTTTAAATATTTTTCAAAAGGTAGAAAAATGATTTACAACGTGCATAAATATAGATATCGATTGTTTCAAATATGATGCCCTTATTTTTAAGAAAAAATACTAATATCCTTAAAATCTCTTCATTAAAATTAGGTGAAATAAACTACAGAAATATCCATGTTTTCACATTTTTCAAACGGTAGTAAAATGATTTACAACGTGCCTAAATATAGATGTCGGTTGTTTCAAATATAATGCCCTTATTTTTATGAAAAATACTGAAATGACCTAAAATCTCTTCGTTGACATTAGTTCAAGTAAACTACAGAAATATTCTAGTTGAAATATTTTTCAAACGGTAGAAAAATGATTTACAACGTGCATAAATATAGATATGGAATGTTTCAAATATTATGCCCTTATTATTATGAAAAATTAGAAAAATCATTTAAAATCTCTTCATTGACATTAGTTCAAATAAACAAAGAAATATTGGAGTTTAAATATTTTTCAAACGGTAGAAAAATCATTTACAACGTGCATAAATATATATATCGATTGGGTCAAAAATGATGCCCTTATTTTTATGAAAAATACTGAAATCATCTAAAATCTCTTCGTTGACACTAGTTCAAGTAAACTACAGAAATATTCTCGTTTAAATATTTTTCAAACGGTAGTAAAATGATTTACAACGTGCATAAATATAGATATCGATTGTTTCAAATATTATGCCCTATTATTATGAAAAAATATAAAAATCATTTAAAATCTCTTCATTGACATTAGTTCAAATAAACAAAGTAATATTGTAGTTGAAATACTTTTCAAAGGGTAGAAAAATGATTTACAACGTGCATAAATATAGATATCGATTTTTCACATATGATGCCCTTATTTTTAAGAAAAAATACTAATATCCTTTAAAATCTCTTCATTAAAATTATCTAATAATAATCTATTGTTTCAAATATGATGCCCCTATTTTTATGAAAAAATACTAAAATCGTTTAAAATCTCTTCATTGACATTAGGTCAAATAAACTAAAGAAATATTCGAGTTTAAATATTTTTCAAATGGTATAAAAATTATTTACAACGTGCATAAATATACATATGTATTGTTTCAAATATGATGCCATTATTTTTATGAAAAATACTGAAATCGTCTAAAATCTCTTCGTTGATATTAGTTTAAGTACACTACAGAAATATTCTATTTTAAACATTTTTCAAAAGGTAGTAAAATGATTTACAACGTGCATAAATATAGATATCGATTGTTTCACATATGATGCCCTTATTTATATTAAAAAATACTAAAATCATCTAAGATCTCTTCAATGATGTCAGTTCAAATAAACTAAAGAAATATTGGAGTTTAAATATATTTCAAACGGTAGATAAAATCATTCACAAAGTGCATAAATATATACGTCGATTGTTTCAAATATGTTGCCCTTATTTTTATGAAAAATACTGAAATCGTCTAAAATCTCTTCGTTGACATTAGTTTAAGTACACTACAGAAATATTCTATTTTAAACATTTTTCAAACGGTAGTAAAATGATTTACAACGTGCATAAATATAGATATCGATTGTTTCACATATGATGCCCTTATTTTTATTAAAAAATACTAAAATCGTCTAAGATCTCTTCAATGATGTCAGTTCAAATAAACTAAAGAAATATTGGAGTTTAAATATTTTTCAAACGGTAGAAAAATCATTCACAAAGTGCATAAATATATACGTCGATTGTTTCAAATATGTTGCCCTTATTTTTATGAAAAATACTGAAATCGTCTAATATCTCTTCGTTGACATTAGTTTAAGTACACTACAGAAATATTCTATTTTAAACATTTTTCAAACGGTAGTAAAATGATTTACAACGTGCATAAATATAGATATCGATTGTTTCACATATGATGCCCTTATTTTTATTAAAAAATACTAAAATCATCTAAGATCTCTTCAATGATGTCAGTTCAAATAAAGTAAAGAAATATTGGAGTTTACATATTTTTCAAACGGTAGAAAATTGATTTACAACGTGCATAAATATATATATCGATTGTTTCAAATATGATGCCCCTATTTTTATGAAAAAATACTAAAATCATTTAAAATCTCTTCATTGACATTAGGTCAAATAAACTAAAGAAATATTCTGGTTTAAATATTTTTCAAACGGTAGAAAAAATATCTATAACGTGCATAAATATATATATCGATTGTTTCAAATATGATGGCCTTATTTTTATGAAAAATACTGAAATCGTCTAAAATCTCTTCGCTGACATTAGTTCAAGTAAACTAAAGAAATATTGGAGATTAAATATTTTTCAAACGGTAGAAAAATGATTTACAACGTCCATAAATATAGATATCGATTGTATCAAGTATGATGCCCTTATTTTTATTAAAAAATACTAAAATCATCTAAAATCTCTTCATTGTTGTTAGTTCAAATAAAATAAAGAAATAATGGTGTTTAAATATTTTTCAAAAGGTAGAAAAATCATCTACAACGTGCATAAATATATATATCCATTGTTTCAAATATGATGGCCTTATTTTTATGAAAAATACTGAAATCGTCTAAAATCTCTTCGTTGACATTAGTTCAAGTAAACTAAAGAAATATTGGAGTATAAATATTTTTCAAACGGTAGAAAAATGATTTACAAGGTGCATAAATATAGATATCGATTTTTTCACATATGGTGCCCTTATTTTTATTAAAAAATACTAAAATCATCTAAGATCTCTTCAATGATGTCAGTTCAAATAAACTAAAGAAATATTGGAGTTTAAATATTTTTCAAACGGTAGAAAAATCATTTACAAAGTGCATAAATATATATATCGATTGTTTCAAATATGATGCCCTTATTTTTATGAAAAATACTGAAATCAATTAAAATCTCTTCATTGACAATAGGTCAAATAAACTAAAGAAATATTCTAGTTTAAATATTTTTCACACGGTAGAAAAAATATTTACAACATGCATAAAAATATATATCGATTGTTTCAAATATGATGCCATTATTTTTATGAAAAATACTGAAATCGTCTAAAATCTCTACATTGATATTAGGTCAAATAAACTACAGAAATATTCTTTTTTAAATATTTTTCACACGGTAGAAAAATGATTTACAACGTGCATAAATAAAGATATCGATTGTTTCATATATGATGCCCTTATTTTTATTAAAAAATACTAAAATCATCTAAGATCTCTTCAATGATGTCAGTTCAAATAAAATAAAGAAATAATGGTGTTTAAATATTTTTCAAAAGGTAGAAAAATCATCTACAACGTGCATAAATATATATATCGATTGTTTCAAATATGATGCCATTACTTTTATGAAAAATACTGAAATCGTCTAAAATCTCTTGGTTGACATTAGTTCAAGTAAACTAAAGAAATATTGGAGTTTAAATATTTTTCAAACGGTAGAAAATTTTATTACAACGTGCATAAATATATATATCGATTGTTTCAAATATGATGCCCTTATTTTTATGAAAAATACTGAAATCGTCTAAAATCTCTTCGTTGACAACAGTTCAAGTAAACTAAAGAAATATTCTAGTTGAAATATTTTTCAAACGGTAGAAAAATGATTTAAAACGTACATAAATATAGATATCTATTGTTTCAAATATGATGCCCCTATTTTTATGAAAATATACTAAAATCGTTTAAAATCTCTTAATTGACATTAGTGTCAAATAAAATAAAGAAATATTGAAGTTTAAATATTTTTCAAACGGTAGAAAATTCATTAAAACGTGCACAAATATATACGTCGATTGTTTCAAATATGTTGCCCTTATTTTTATGATAAATACTGAAATCGTCTAATATCTCTTCGTTGACATTAGTTTAAGTACACTACAGAAATATTCTATTTTAAACATTTTTCAAACGGTAGTAAAATGATTTACAACATGCATAAATATAGATATTGATTGTTTCACATATGATGCCCTTATTTTTATTAAAAAATACTAAAATCATCTAAGATCTCTTCAATGATGTCAGTTCAAATAAACTAAAGAAATATTGTTGTTTAAATATTTTTCAAACGGTAGAAAAATCATTCACAAAGTGCATAAATATATATATCGATTGTTTCAAATATGATGCCCTTATTTTTATGAAAAATACTGAAATCATTTAAAATCTCTTCATTGACATTAGGTCAAATAAACAAAAAATATTCTAGTTTAAATATTTTTCGCACGGTAGAAAAAATATTTACAACATGCATAAATATATATATCGATTGTTTCAAATATGATGCCATTATTTTTATGAAAAATACTGAAATCGTCTAAAATCTCTTCGTTGACATTAGTTCAAGTAAACTAAAGAAATATTCTAGTTTAAATATTTTTCACACGGTAGAAAAAATATTTACAACATGCATAAATATATATATCGATTGTTTCAAATATGATGCCATTATTTTTATGAAAAATACTGAAATCGTCTAAAATCTCTTCGTTGACATTAGTTCAAGTACACCACAGAAATATTCTATTTTAAACATTTTTCAAACGGTAGTAAAAAGATTTAGCACGTGCATAAATATAGATATCTATTGTTTCAAATCTGATGCCCCTATTTTTATGAAAAAATACTAAAATCGTTTAAAATCTCTTCATTGACATTAGGTCAAATAAACTAAAGAAATATTCGAGTTTAAATATTTTTCAAATGGTATAAAAATTATTTACAACGTGCATAAATATACATATGTATTGTTTCAAATATGATGCCATTATTTTTATGAAAAATACTGAAATCGTCTAAAATCTCTTCGTTGATATTAGTTTAAGTACACTACAGAAATATTCTATTTTAAACATTTTTCAAAAGGTAGTAAAATGATTTACAATGTGCATAAATATAGATATCGATTGTTTCACATATGATGCCCTTATTTATATTAAAAAATACTAAAATCATCTAAGATCTCTTCAATGATGTCAGTTCAAATAAACTAAAGAAATATTGGAGTTTAAATATATTTCAAACGGTAGATAAAATCATTCACAAAGTGCATAAATATATACGTCGATTGTTTCAAATATGTTGCCCTTATTTTTATGAAAAATACTGAAATCGTCTAAAATCTCTTCGTTGACATTAGTTTAAGTACACTACAGAAATATTCTATTTTAAACATTTTTCAAACGGTAGTAAAATGATTTACAACGTGCATAAATATAGATATCGATTGTTTCACATATGATGCCCTTATTTTTATTAAAAAATACTAAAATCGTCTAAGATCTCTTCAATGATGTCAGTTCAAATAAACTAAAGAAATATTGGAGTTTAAATATTTTTCAAACGGTAGAAAAATCATTCACAAAGTGCATAAATATATACGTCGATTGTTTCAAATATGTTGCCCTTATTTTTATGAAAAATACTGAAATCGTCTAATATCTCTTCGTTGACATTAGTTTAAGTACACTACAGAAATATTCTATTTTAAACATTTTTCAAACGGTAGTAAAATGATTTACAACGTGCATAAATATAGATATCGATTGTTTCACATATGATGCCCTTATTTTTATTAAAAAATACTAAAATCATCTAAGATCTCTTCAATGATGTCAGTTCAAATAAAGTAAAGAAATATTGGAGTTTACATATTTTTCAAACGGTAGAAAATTGATTTACAACGTGCATAAATATATATATCGATTGTTTCAAATATGATGCCCCTATTTTTATGAAAAAATACTAAAATCATTTAAAATCTCTTCATTGACATTAGGTCAAATAAACTAAAGAAATATTCTGGTTTAAATATTTTTCAAACGGTAGAAAAAATATCTATAACGTGCATAAATATATATATCGATTGTTTCAAATATGATGGCCTTATTTTTATGAAAAATACTGAAATCGTCTAAAATCTCTTCGCTGACATTAGTTCAAGTAAACTAAAGAAATATTGGAGATTAAATATTTTTCAAACGGTAGAAAAATGATTTACAACGTCCATAAATATAGATATCGATTGTATCAAGTATGATGCCCTTATTTTTATTAAAAAATACTAAAATCATCTAAAATCTCTTCATTGTTGTTAGTTCAAATAAAATAAAGAAATAATGGTGTTTAAATATTTTTCAAAAGGTAGAAAAATCATCTACAACGTGCATAAATATATATATCCATTGTTTCAAATATGATGGCCTTATTTTTATGAAAAATACTGAAATCGTCTAAAATCTCTTCGTTGACATTAGTTCAAGTAAACTAAAGAAATATTGGAGTATAAATATTTTTCAAACGGTAGAAAAATGATTTACAAGGTGCATAAATATAGATATCGATTTTTTCACATATGGTGCCCTTATTTTTATTAAAAAATACTAAAATCATCTAAGATCTCTTCAATGATGTCAGTTCAAATAAACTAAAGAAATATTGGAGTTTAAATATTTTTCAAACGGTAGAAAAATCATTTACAAAGTGCATAAATATATATATCGATTGTTTCAAATATGATGCCCTTATTTTTATGAAAAATACTGAAATCAATTAAAATCTCTTCATTGACAATAGGTCAAATAAACTAAAGAAATATTCTAGTTTAAATATTTTTCACACGGTAGAAAAAATATTTACAACATGCATAAAAATATATATCGATTGTTTCAAATATGATGCCATTATTTTTATGAAAAATACTGAAATCGTCTAAAATCTCTACATTGATATTAGGTCAAATAAACTACAGAAATATTCTTTTTTAAATATTTTTCACACGGTAGAAAAATGATTTACAACGTGCATAAATAAAGATATCGATTGTTTCATATATGATGCCCTTATTTTTATTAAAAAATACTAAAATCATCTAAGATCTCTTCAATGATGTCAGTTCAAATAAAATAAAGAAATAATGGTGTTTAAATATTTTTCAAAAGGTAGAAAAATCATCTACAACGTGCATAAATATATATATCGATTGTTTCAAATATGATGCCATTACTTTTATGAAAAATACTGAAATCGTCTAAAATCTCTTGGTTGACATTAGTTCAAGTAAACTAAAGAAATATTGGAGTTTAAATATTTTTCAAACGGTAGAAAATTTTATTACAACGTGCATAAATATATATATCGATTGTTTCAAATATGATGCCCTTATTTTTATGAAAAATACTGAAATCGTCTAAAATCTCTTCGTTGACAACAGTTCAAGTAAACTAAAGAAATATTCTAGTTGAAATATTTTTCAAACGGTAGAAAAATGATTTAAAACGTACATAAATATAGATATCTATTGTTTCAAATATGATGCCCCTATTTTTATGAAAATATACTAAAATCGTTTAAAATCTCTTAATTGACATTAGTGTCAAATAAAATAAAGAAATATTGAAGTTTAAATATTTTTCAAACGGTAGAAAATTCATTAAAACGTGCACAAATATATACGTCGATTGTTTCAAATATGTTGCCCTTATTTTTATGATAAATACTGAAATCGTCTAATATCTCTTCGTTGACATTAGTTTAAGTACACTACAGAAATATTCTATTTTAAACATTTTTCAAACGGTAGTAAAATGATTTACAACATGCATAAATATAGATATTGATTGTTTCACATATGATGCCCTTATTTTTATTAAAAAATACTAAAATCATCTAAGATCTCTTCAATGATGTCAGTTCAAATAAACTAAAGAAATATTGTTGTTTAAATATTTTTCAAACGGTAGAAAAATCATTCACAAAGTGCATAAATATATATATCGATTGTTTCAAATATGATGCCCTTATTTTTATGAAAAATACTGAAATCATTTAAAATCTCTTCATTGACATTAGGTCAAATAAACAAAAAATATTCTAGTTTAAATATTTTTCGCACGGTAGAAAAAATATTTACAACATGCATAAATATATATATCGATTGTTTCAAATATGATGCCATTATTTTTATGAAAAATACTGAAATCGTCTAAAATCTCTTCGTTGACATTAGTTCAAGTAAACTAAAGAAATATTCTAGTTTAAATATTTTTCACACGGTAGAAAAAATATTTACAACATGCATAAATATATATATCGATTGTTTCAAATATGATGCCATTATTTTTATGAAAAATACTGAAATCGTCTAAAATCTCTTCGTTGACATTAGTTCAAGTACACCACAGAAATATTCTATTTTAAACATTTTTCAAACGGTAGTAAAAAGATTTAGCACGTGCATAAATATAGATATCTATTGTTTCAAATATGATGCCCTTATTTTTATGAAAAAGACTAAAATCGTCTAAAATCTCTACATTGATATTAGGTCAAATAAACAACAGAAATATTCTTTTTTAAATATTTTTCAAACGGTAGAAAAATCATTTACAAAGTGCATAAATATATATATCGATTGTTTCAAATATGATGTTCTTATTTTTATGAAAAATACTGAAATCATTTAAAATCTCTTCATTGTCATTAGGTCAAATAAACAAGAAATATTCTAGTTTAAATATTTTTCAAACGGTAGAAAAATGATTTACAACGTGCATAAATATAGATATGGAATGTTTCAAATATTATGCCCTTATTATTATGAAAAAATAGAAAAATCATTTAAAATCTCTTCAATGATGTCAGTTCAAATAAACTAAAGAAATATTGGAGTTTAAATATTTTTCAAACGGTAGAAAAATCATGTATAAAGTGCCTAAATATATATATGGATTGTTTCAAATATGATGCCCTTATTTTTATGAAAAATACTGAAATCGTCTAAAATCTCTTCGTTGACATTAGTTCAAGTAAACTACAGAAATATTCTAGTTTAAACATTTTTCAACCGGTAGTAAAATGATTTACAATGTGCATAAAAATAGATATCAATTGTTTCAAATATTATGCCCATCTTATGAAAAAATACAAAAATCATTTAATTCATTGACATTCGTTCAAATAAACTAAAGAAATATTCTAGTTGAAATATTTTTCAAACGGTAGAAAAATGATTTACAACGTGCATAAATATAGATATCGATTTTTTCACATATGATGCCCTTATTTTTATTAAAAAATACTAAAATCATCTAAAATCTCTTCATTGTTGTTAGTTCAAATAAAATAAAGAAATAATGGTGTTTAAATATTTTTCAAAAGGTAGAAAAATCATCTACAACGTGCATAAATATATATATCCATTGTTTCAAATATGATGGCCTTATTTTTATGAAAAATACTGAAATCGTCTAAAATCTCTTCGTTGACATTAGTTCAAATAAACTAAAGAAATATTCGAGTTTAAATATTTTTCACACGGTAGAAAAATGAATTACAACGTGCATAAATATAGATATCGATTGTTTCATATATGATGCCCTTATTTTTATTAAAAAATACTAAAATCATCTAAGATCTCTTCAATGATGTCAGTTCAAATAAACTAAAGAAATATTGGAGTTTAAATATTTTTCAAACGGTAGAAAAATCATTTACAAAGTGCATAAATATATATATCGATTGTTTCAAATATGATGCCCTTATTTTTATGAAAAATACTGAAATCAATTAAAATCTCTTCATTGACAATAGGTCAAATAAACTAAAGAAATATTCTAGTTTAAATATTTTTCACACGGTAGAAAAAATATTTACAACATGCATAAAAATATATATCGATTGTTTCAAATATGATGCCATTATTTTTATGAAAAATACTGAAATCGTCTAAAATCTCTACATTGATATTAGGTCAAATAAACTACAGAAATATTCTTTTTTAAATATTTTTCACACGGTAGAAAAATGATTTACAACGTGCATAAATATAGATATCGATTGTTTTATATATGATGCCCTAATTTTTATTAAAAAATACTAAAATCATCTAAGATCTCTTCAATGATGTCAGTTCAAATAAAATAAAGAAATAATGGTGTTTAAATATTTTTCAAAAGGTAGAAAAATCATCTACAACGTGCATAAATATATATATCGATTGTTTCAAATATGATGCCATTACTTTTATGAAAAATACTGAAATCGTCTAAAATCTCTTGGTTGACATTAGTTCAAGTAAACTAAAGAAATATTGGAGTTTAAATATTTTTCAAACGGTAGAAAATTTTATTACAACGTGCATAAATATATATATCGATTGTTTCAAATATGATGCCCTTATTTTTATGAAAAATACTGAAATCGTCTAAAATCTCTTCGTTGACAACAGTTCAAGTAAACTAAAGAAATATTCTAGTTGAAATATTTTTCAAACGGTAGAAAAATGATTTAAAACGTACATAAATATAGATATCTATTGTTTCAAATATGATGCCCCTATTTTTATGAAAATATACTAAAATCGTTTAAAATCTCTTAATTGACATTAGTGTCAAATAAAATAAAGAAATATTGAAGTTTAAATATTTTTCAAACGGTAGAAAATTCATTAAAACCTGCACAAATATATACGTCGATTGTTTCAAATATGTTGCCCTTATTTTTATGATAAATACTGAAATCGTCTAATATCTCTTCGTTGACATTAGTTTAAGTACACTACAGAAATATTCTATTTTAAACATTTTTCAAACGGTAGTAAAATGATTTACAACATGCATAAATATAGATATTGATTGTTTCACATATGATGCCCTTATTTTTATTAAAAAATACTAAAATCATCTAAGATCTCTTCAATGATGTCAGTTCAAATAAACTAAAGAAATATTGTTGTTTAAATATTTTTCAAACGGTAGAAAAATCATTCACAAAGTGCATAAATATATATATCGATTGTTTCAAATATGATGCCCTTATTTTTATGAAAAATACTGAAATCATTTAAAATCTCTTCATTGACATTAGGTCAAATAAACAAAAAATATTCTAGTTTAAATATTTTTCGCACGGTAGAAAAAATATTTACAACATGCATAAATATATATATCGATTGTTTCAAATATGATGCCATTATTTTTATGAAAAATACTGAAATCGTCTAAAATCTCTTCGTTGACATTAGTTCAAGTAAACTAAAGAAATATTCTAGTTTAAATATTTTTCACACGGTAGAAAAAATATTTACAACATGCATAAATATATATATCGATTGTTTCAAATATGATGCCATTATTTTTATGAAAAATACTGAAATCGTCTAAAATCTCTTCGTTGACATTAGTTCAAGTACACCACAGAAATATTCTATTTTAAACATTTTTCAAACGGTAGTAAAAAGATTTAGCACGTGCATAAATATAGATATCTATTGTTTCAAATATGATGCCCTTATTTTTATGAAAAAGACTAAAATCGTCTAAAATCTCTACATTGATATTAGGTCAAATAAACAACAGAAATATTCTTTTTTAAATATTTTTCAAACGGTAGAAAAATCATTTACAAAGTGCATAAATATATATATCGATTGTTTCAAATATGATGCCCTTATTTTAATGAAAAATACTGAAATCATTTAAAATCTCTTCATTGACATTAGGTCAAAGTAACTAAAGAAATATTCTAGTTTAAATATTTTTCGCACGGTAGAAAAAATATTTAAAACATGCATAAATATATATATCGATTGTTTCAAATATGATGCTATTATTTTTATGAAAAACACTGAAATCGTCTAAAATCTCTTCGCTGACATTAGTTCAAGTACACTAAAGAAATATTGGAGTTTAAATATTTTTCAAACGGTAGAAAAATTATATACAATGTAAATAAATGTAGATATCGATTGTATCAAATATGATGCCCTTAATTTTATTAAAAAATACTAAAATCATCTAAAATCTCTTCATTGTTATTAGTTCAAATAAAATAAAGAAATATTGGTGTTTAAATATTTTTCAAAAGGTAGAAAAATGATTTACAACGTGCATAAATATAGATATCGATTGTTTCAAATATGATGCCCTTATTTTTAAGAAAAAATACTAATATCCTTAAAATCTCTTCATTAAAATTAGGTGAAATAAACTACAGAAATATCCATGTTTTCACATTTTTCAAACGGTAGTAAAATGATTTACAACGTGCCTAAATATAGATGTCGGTTGTTTCAAATATAATGCCCTTATTTTTATGAAAAATACTGAAATGACCTAAAATCTCTTCGTTGACATTAGTTCAAGTAAACTACAGAAATATTCTAGTTGAAATATTTTTCAAACGGTAGAAAAATGATTTACAACGTGCATAAATATAGATATGGAATGTTTCAAATATTATGCCCTTATTATTATGAAAAATTAGAAAAATCATTTAAAATCTCTTCATTGACATTAGTTCAAATAAACAAAGAAATATTGGAGTTTAAATATTTTTCAAACGGTAGAAAAATCATTTACAACGTGCATAAATATATATATCGATTGGGTCAAAAATGATGCCCTTATTTTTATGAAAAATACTGAAATCATCTAAAATCTCTTCGTTGACACTAGTTCAAGTAAACTACAGAAATATTCTAGTTTAAATATTTTTCAAACGGTAGTAAAATGATTTACAACGTGCATAAATATAGATATCGATTGTTTCAAATATTATGCCCTATTATTATGAAAAAATATAAAAATCATTTAAAATCTCTTCATTGACATTAGTTCAAATAAACAAAGTAATATTGTAGTTGAAATACTTTTCAAAGGGTAGAAAAATGATTTACAACGTGCTTAAATATAGATATCGATTTTTTCACATATGATGCCCTTATTTTTAAGAAAAAATACTAATATCCTTTAAAATCTCTTCATTAAAATTATCTAATAATAATCTATTGTTTCAAATATGATGCCCCTATTTTTATGAAAAAATACTAAAATCGTTTAAAATCTCTTCATTGACATTAGGTCAAATAAACTAAAGAAATATTCGAGTTTAAATATTTTTCAAATGGTATAAAAATTATTTACAACGTGCATAAATATAGATATGTATTGTTTCAAATATGATGCCATTATTTTTATGAAAAATACTGAAATCGTCTAAAATCTCTTCGTTGACATTAGTTTAAGTACACTACAGAAATATTCTATTTTAAACATTTTTCAAAAGGTAGTAAAATGATTTACAACGTGCATAAATATAGATATCGATTGTTTCACATATGATGCCCTTATTTTTATTAAATAATACTAAAATCATCTAAGATCTCTTCAGTGATGTCAGTTCAAATAAACTAAAGAAATATTGGAGTTTAAATATATTTCAAACGGTAGATAAAATCATTCACAAAGTGCATAAATATATACGTCGATTGTTTCAAATATGTTGCCCTTATTTTTATGAAAAATACTGAAATCGTCTAAAATCTCTTCGTTGACATTAGTTTAAGTACACTACAGAAATATTCTATTTTAAACATTTTTCAAACGGTAGTAAAATGATTTACAACGTGCATAAATATAGATATCGATTGTTTCACATATGATGCCCTTATTTTTATTAAAAAATACTAAAATCATCTAAGATCTCTTCAATGATGTCAGTTCAAATAAACTAAAGAAATATTGGAGTTTAAATATTTTTCAAACGGTAGAAAAATCATTCACAAAGTGCATAAATATATACGTCGATTGTTTCAAATATGTTGCCCTTATTTTTATGAAAAATACTGAAATCGTCTAATATCTCTTCGTTGACATTAGTTTAAGTACACTACAGAAATATTCTATTTTAAACATTTTTCAAACGGTAGTAAAATGATTTACAACGTGCATAAATATAGATATCGATTGTTTCACATATGATGCCCTTATTTTTATTAAAAAATACTAAAATCATCTAAGATCTCTTCAATGATGTCAGTTCAAATAAAGTAAAGAAATATTGGAGTTTACATATTTTTCAAACGGTAGAAAATTGATTTACAACGTGCATAAATATATATATCGATTGTTTCAAATATGATGCCCCTATTTTTATGAAAAAATACTAAAATCATTTAAAATCTCTTCATTGACATTAGGTCAAATAAACTAAAGAAATATTCTGGTTTAAATATTTTTCAAACGGTAGAAAAAATATCTATAACGTGCATAAATATATATATCGATTGTTTCAAATATGATGGCCTTATTTTTATGAAAAATACTGAAATCGTCTAAAATCTCTTCGCTGACATTAGTTCAAGTAAACTAAAGAAATATTGGAGATTAAATATTTTTCAAACGGTAGAAAAATGATTTACAACGTCCATAAATATAGATATCGATAGTATCAAGTATGATGCCCTTATTTTTATTAAAAAATACTAAAATCATCTAAAATCTCTTCATTGTTGTTAGTTCAAATAAAATAAAGAAATAATGGTGTTTAAATATTTTTCAAAAGGTAGAAAAATCATCTACAACGTGCATAAATATATATATCCATTGTTTCAAATATGATGGCCTTATTTTTATGAAAAATACTGAAATCGTCTAAAATCTCTTCGTTGACATTAGTTCAAGTAAACTAAAGAAATATTGGAGTATAAATATTTTTCAAACGGTAGAAAAATGATTTACAAGGTGCATAAATATAGATATCGATTTTTTCACATATGGTGCCCTTATTTTTATGAAAAATACTGAAATCATTTAAAATCTCTTCATTGACATTAGGTCAAATAAACTAAAGAAATATTCGAGTTTAAATATTTTTCACACGGTAGAAAAATGATTTACAACGTGCATAAATATAGATATCGATTGTTTCATATATGATGCCCTTATTTTTATTAAAAAATACTAAAATCATCTAAGATCTCTTCAATGATGTCAGTTCAAATAAACTAAAGAAATATTGGAGTTTAAATATTTTTCAAACGGTAGAAAAATCATATACAAAGTGCATAAATATATATATCGATTGTTTCAAATATGATGCCCTTATTTTTATGAAAAATACTGAAATCATTTAAAATCTCTTCATTGACATTAGGTCAAATAAACAAAAAATATTCTAGTTTAAATATTTTTCGCACGGTAGAAAAAATATTTACAACATGCATAAATATATATATCGATTGTTTCAAATATGATGCCATTATTTTTATGAAAAATACTGAAATCGTCTAAAATCTCTTCGTTGACATTAGTTCAAGTAAACTAAAGAAATATTCTAGTTTAAATATTTTTCACACGGTAGAAAAAATATTTACAACATGCATAAATATATATATCGATTGTTTCAAATATGATGCCATTATTTTTATGAAAAATACTGAAATCGTCTAAAATCTCTTCGTTGACATTAGTTCAAGTACACCACAGAAATATTCTATTTTAAACATTTTTCAAACGGTAGTAAAAAGATTTAGCACGTGCATAAATATAGATATCTATTGTTTCAAATATGATGCCCTTATTTTTATGAAAAAGACTAAAATCGTCTAAAATCTCTACATTGATATTAGGTCAAATAAACAACAGAAATATTCTTTTTTAAATATTTTTCAAACGGTAGAAAAATCATTTACAAAGTGCATAAATATATATATCGATTGTTTCAAATATGATGCCCTTATTTTAATGAAAAATACTGAAATCATTTAAAATCTCTTCATTGACATTAGGTCAAATAAACAAAAAATATTCTAGTTTAAATATTTTTCGCACGGTAGAAAAAATATTTACAACATGCATAAATATATATATCGATTGTTTCAAATATGATGCCATTATTTTTATGAAAAATACTAAAATCATCTAAAATCCTTCATTGTTGTTAGTTCAAATAAACTAAAGAAATATTGGAGTTTAAATATTTTTCAAACGGTAGAAAAATCATTTACAAAGTGCATAAATATATATATCGATTGTTTCAAATATGATGCCCTTATTTTTATGAAAAATACTGAAATCATTTAAAATCTCTTCATTGACATTAGGTCAAATAAACAAAAAATATTCTAGTTTAAATATTTTTCGCACGGTAGAAAAAATATTTACAACATGCATAAATATACATATCGATTGTTTCAAATATGATGCCATTATTTTTATGAAAAATACTAAAATCATCTAAAATCCTTCATTGTTGTTAGTTCAAATAAAATAAAGAAATATTGGTGTTTAAATATTTTTCAAAAGGTGGAAAAATCATCTACAATGTGCATAAATATATATATCCATTGTTTCAAATATGATGCCCTTATTTTTATGAAAAATACTGAATTCATATAAAATCTCTTCGTTGACAGTAGGTCAAATAAATTAAAGAAATATTTGACTTTAAATATTTTTCAAACGGTAGAAAAATTATATAAAATGTAAATAAATATAGATGTCGATTGTATCAAATATGATGCCCTTATTTTTAAGAAAAAATACTAATATCATATAAAATCTCTTCACTGATGTTAGTTCAAATAAAATAAAGAAATATTGGTGTTTAAATATTTTTCAAAAGGTAGAAAAATGATTTACAACGTGCATAAATATAGATATCGTTTGTTTCAAATATGATGCCCTTATTTTTAAGAAAAAATACTAATATCCTTAAATTCTCTTCAATCAAATTAGGTCAAATAAACTACAGAAATATCCATGTTTTCACATTTTTCAAACGGTAGTAAAATGATTTACAACGTGCATAAATATAGATATCGATTGTTTCAAATATTATGCTCTTATTATTATGAAAAAATACAAAAATCATTTAAAATCTCTTCATTGACATTAGTTCAAATAAACTAAAGAAATATTGGAGTTTAAATATTTTTCAAAAGGTAGAAAAATCATCTACAACGTGCATAAATATATATATCCATTGTTTCAAATATGATGGCCTTATTTTTATGAAAAACACTGAAATCGTCTAAAATCTATTCGCTGACATTAGTTCAAGTAAACTAAAGAAATATTGGAGTTTAAATGTTTTTCAAATGGTAGAAAAATTATATACAATGTAAGTAAATATAGATATCGATTTTTTCACATATGATGCCCTTATTTTTATGAAAAAATACTGAAATCGTCTAAAATCTCTGGTTAACATTAGTTCAAGTAAACTAATGAAATATTGCAGTTTAAATATCTTTCAAACGGTAGAAAATTGCTTTAGAACGTGCATAAATATAGATGTCGGTTGTTACAAATATGATGCCCTTATTTTTATGAAAAAATACTATTATCGTTTAGAATCTCTTTATTGATATCAAGTCAAATAAACTAAAGAAATATTGGATTTTAAAGAATTTTCAAACGGTAGAAAATGATTTACAGCGTGTATAAATATAGATATCGATTGTTTCAAATATGATGCCCCTATTTTTATGAAAAATTACAAAAATCGTTTAAAATCACTTCATTGACATTAGTTAAAATAAACTAAAGAAATATTGGAGTTTAAATATTTTTCAAACGGTAGAAAAATGTATTACAACGTGCATAAATATATATATCGGTTGTTTCAATTATGATGCCCTTATTTTTCAGAAAAAAATACTAATATCCTTTAAAATCTCTTCATTAAAATTAGGTCAAATAAACTACAGAAATATCCTAGTTTAAACATTATTTAAGCGGTAGTAAAATGATTTACAACGTGCATAAATATAGATATCGATTGTTACAAATATTATGCCGTTATTATTATGAAAAAATACAAAAATCATTTAAAATCTCTTCATTGACATTAGTTCACATAAGCTAAAGAAATATTCTAGTTGTAATATTTTTCAAACGGTAGAAAAATGATTTAGCACGTGTATAAATATAGATATCTATTGTTTCAAATATGATGCCCCTATTTTTATGAAAAAATACTATTATCGTTTAGAATCTCTTTATTGATATCAAGTCAAATAAATAAAGAAATATTGAGTTTAAATATTTTTCAAACGGTAGAAAAATCATTTACAAAGTGCATAAATATATATATCGATTGTTTCATATATGATGCCCTTATTTTTATGAAAAATACTGAAATCATTTAAGATCTCTTCATTGACATTAGGTCAAATAAACTAAAGAAATATTGGAGTTTAAATATTTTTCAAACGGTAGAAAAATGTATTACAACGTGCATAAACATATATATCGATTGTTTCAAATATGATGCCCCTATTTTTATGAAAATATACGAAAATCTTTTAAAATCTCTTAATTGATATTAGTGTCAAATAAAATAAAGAAATATTGAAGTTTAAATATTTTTCAAACGGTAGAAAATTCATTAAAACATGCACAAATATATACATCGATTGTTTCAAATATGATGCTCTTATTTTTATGAAAAATACTGAAATCGTCTAAAATCTCTTCGTTGACATTAGTTCAAGTACACTATAGAAATATTCTATTTTAAACATTTTTCAAACGGTAGTAAAAAGATTTAGCACGTGCATAAATATAGATATCTATTGTTTCAAATATGATGCCCTTATTTTTATGAAAAAATACTAAAATCGTCTAAAATCTCTACATTGATATTAGGTCAAATAAACTACAGATATATTCTTTTTTAAATAATTTTCAAACGGTAGAAAAATCATTTACAAAGTGCATAAATATATATATATCGATTGTTTCAAATATGATGCCATTATTTTTATGAAAAATACTGAAATCATTTAAAATCTCTTCATTGACATTAGGTCAAATTAACTAAAGAAATATTCTAGTTTAAATATTTTTCGCACGGTAGAAAAAATATTTACAGCATGCATAAATATATATATCGGTTGTTTCAAATATGATGCCATTATTTTTATGAAAAATACTGAAATCATCTAAAATCTCTTCGTTGACATTAGTTCAAGTAAACTAAAGAAATATTGGAGTTTAAATATTTTTCAAACGGTAGAAAAATGTATTACAACGTGCATAAATATATATATCGATTGTTTCAAATATGATGCCCATATTTTTATGAAAAAATACAAAAATCATCTAAAATCTCTACATTGACATTAGGTCAAATAAACTACAGAAATATTATTTTTTAAATATTTTTCAAACGGTAGAAAAATGATTTACAACGTGCATAAATATAGATGTCGGTTGTTTCAAATATGATGCCCTTATTTATATGAAAAATACTGAAATCATCTAAAATTTCTTCGTTGACATTCGTTCAAATAAACGAAAGAAATATTCTAGTTGAAATATTTTTCAAACGGTAGCAAAATCATTTACAACGTGCATAAATATAGATATCGATTGTTTCACATATGATGCCCTTATTTTTATTAAAAAATACTAATATCCTTTAAAATCTCTTCATTAAAATTAGGTCAAATAAACTACAGAAATATCCTAGTTTAAACATTATTCAAACGGTAGTAAAATGATTTACAACGTGCATAAATATAGATATCGATTGTTTCACATATGATGCCCTTATTTTTATTAAAAAATATTAATATCCTTTAAAATCTCTTCATTAAAATTAGGTCAAATAAACTACAGAAATATCCTAGTTTAAACATTATTCAAACGGTAGTAAAATGATTTACAACGCGCATAAATATATATATCGATTGTTTCAAATATGATGCCATTATTTTTATGAAAAATACTGAAATCGTCTAAAATCTCTTCGTTGACATTAGTTCAAGTAAACTAAAGAAATATTGAAGTTTAAATATTTTTCAAACGGTAGAAAAATCATTAAAACGTGCACAAATATATACATCGATTGTTTCAAATATGATGCCCTTATTTTTATGAAAAATACTGAAATCACCTAAAATCTCTTCGTTGACATTAGTTCAAGTACACTACAGAAATATTCTATTTTAAACATTTTTCAAACGGTAGTAAAATGATTTACAACGTGCATTAATATAGATATCGATTGTTTCTCATATGATGCCCTTATTTTTATTAAAAAATACTAATATCCTTTAAAATCTCTTCATTAAAATTAGGTCAAATAAACTACAGAAATATCCTAGTTTAAACATTATTCAAACGGTAGTAAAATGATTTACAACGCGCATAAATATATACATCGATTGTTTCAAATATATGCCCTTATTTTTATGAAAAATACTGAAATCACCTAAAATCTCTTCGTTGACATTAGTTCAAGTACACTACAGAAATATTCTATTTTAAACATTTTTCAAACGGTAGTAAAATGATTTACAACGTGCATAAATATAGATATCGATTGTTTCACATATGATGCCCTTATTTTTATTAAAAAATACTAAAATCATCTAAAATCCTTCATTGTTGTTAGTTCAAATAAAATAAAGAAATATTGGTGTTTAAATATTTTTCAAAAGGTGGAAAAATCCTCTACAATGTGCATAAATATATATATCCATTGTTTCAAATATGATGGCCTTATTTTTATGAAAAATACTGAAATCATCTAAAATCTCTTCGTTGACATTAGTTCAAGTAAACTAAAGAAATATTGTAGTTGAAATACTTTTCAAATGGTAGAAAAATGATTTACAACGTGCATAAATATAGATATCGATTTTTTCACATATTATGCCCTTATTTTTATGAAAAAATACTGAAATCGTCTAAAATCTCTGGTTGACATTAGTTCAAGTAAACTAAAGAAATATTGCAGTTTAAATATTTTTCAAAAGGTAGAAAAACCATTTACAACGTTCACAAATATATATATCGATTGTTTCAAATATGATGCCCTTATTTTTATGAAAAATACTGAAATCTTCTAAAATCTCTTCGTTGACATTAGTTCAAGTACACTACAGAAATATTCTATTTTAAACATTTTTCAAACGGTAGTAAAATGATTTACAACGTGCATAAATATAGATATCGATTGTTTCACATATGATGCCCTTATTTTTATTAAAAAATACTAAAATCATCTAAAATCCTTCATTGTTGTTAGTTCAAATAAAATAAAGAAATATTGGTGTTTAAATATATTTCAAAAGGTGGAAAAATCATCTACAATGTGCATAAATATATATATCCATTGTTTCAAATATGATGCCATTATTTTTAAGAAAAAATACTAATATCCTTTAAAATCTCTTCATTAAAATTATCTGATAATAATCTATTGTTTCAAATATGATGCCCCTATTTTTATGAAAAAATACTAAAATCGTTTAAAATCTCTTCATTGACATTAGGTCAAATAAACTAAAGAAATATTCGAGTTTAAATATTTTTCAAATGGTATAAAAATTATTTACAACGTGCATAAATATAGATATGTATTGTTTCAAATATTATGCCCTTATTATTATGAAAAAATACAAAAATAATTTAAAATCTCTTCATTGACATTAGTTCAAATAAACTAAAGAAATATTGGAGTTTAAATATTTTTCAAAAGGTAGAAAAACCATTTACAACGTTCACAACTATATATATCGATTGTTTCTAATATGATGCCCTTATTTTTATGAAAAATACTGAAATCGTCTAAAATCTCTTCGTTGACATTAGTTCAAGTACACTACAGAAATATTCTATTTTAAACATTTTTCAAACGGTAGTAAAATGATTTACAACGTGCATAAATATAGATATCGATTGTTTCACATATGATGCCCTTATTTTTATTAAGAAATACTAAAATCATCTAAAATCCTTCATTGTTGTTAGTTCAAATAAAATAAAGAAATATTGGTGTTTAAATATTTTTCAAAAGGTGGAAAAATCATCTAAAATGTGCATAAATATATATATCCATTGTTTCAAATATGATGGCCTTATTTTTATGAAAAATACTGAATTCATCTAAAATCTCTTCGTTGACATTAGTTCAAGTAAACTAAAGAAATATTGGAGTTTAAATATTTTTCAAACGGTAGAAAAATTATATACAATGTAAATAAATGTAGATATCGATTGTATCAAATATGATGCCCTTATTTTTAATAAAAAATACTAAAATCATCTAAAATCTCTTCATTGTTATTAGTTCAAATAAAATAAAAAATATTGGTGTTTAAATATTTTTCAAAAGGTAGAAAAATGATTTACAACGTGCATAAATATAGATATCGATTGTTTCAAATATGATGGCATTATTTTTATGAAAAAATACTAAAATCGTTTGAAATCTCTTCATTGACATTAGTTCAAAAAACTAAAGAAATATTCTAGTTGAAATATTTTTCAATCGCTAGTAAAATGATTTACAACGTGCATAAATATAGATATCGATTGTTTCAAATATTACGCCCTTATTATTAAGAAAAAATACAAAAATCATTTAAAATCTCTTCATTGACAGTAGGTCAAATAAATTAAAGAAATATTTGACTTTAAATATTTTTCAAACGGTAGAAAAATTATATAAAATGTAAATAAATATAGATGTCGATTGTATCAAATATGATGCCCTTATTTTTAAGAAAAAATACTAATATCATATAAAATCTCTTCACTGATGTTAGTTCAAATAAAATAAAGAAATATTGGTGTTTAAATATTTTTCAAAAGGTAGAAAAATGATTTACAACGTGCATAAATATAGATATCGTTTGTTTCAAATATGATGCCCTTATTTTTAAGAAAAAATACTAATATCCTTAAATTCTCTTCAATCAAATTAGGTCAAATAAACTACAGAAATATCCATGTTTTCACATTTTTCAAACGGTAGTAAAATGATTTACAACGTGCATAAATATAGATATCGATTGTTTCAAATATTATGCCCTTATTATTATGAAAAAATACAAAAATCATTTAAAATCTCTTCATTGACATTAGTTCAAATAAACTAAAGAAATATTGGAGTTTAAATATTTTTCAAAACGTAGAAAAATCATCTACAACGTGCATAAATATATATATCCATTGTTTCAAATATGATGGCCTTATTTTTATGAAAAACACTGAAATCGTCTAAAATCTCTTCGCTGACATTAGTTCAAGTAAACTAAAGAAATATTGGAGTTTAAATATTTTTCAAATGGTAGAAAAATTATATACAATGTAAGTAAATATAGATATCGATTTTTTCACATATGATGCCCTTATTTTTATGAAAAAATACTGAAATCGTCTAAAATCTCTGGTTAACATTAGTTCAAGTAAACTAATGAAATATTGCAGTTTAAATATCTTTCAAACGGTAGAAAATTGCTTTAGAACGTGCATAAATATAGATGTCGGTTGTTACAAATATGATGCCCTTATTTTTATGAAAAAATACTATTATCGTTTAGAATCTCTTTATTGATATCAAGTCAAATAAACTAAAGAAATATTGGATTTTAAAGAATTTTCAAACGGTAGAAAATGATTTACAGCGTGTATAAATATAGATATCGATTGTTTCAAATATGATGCCCCTATTTTTATGAAAAATTACAAAAATCGTTTAAAATCACTTCATTGACATTAGTTAAAATAAACTAAAGAAATATTGGAGTTTAAATATTTTTCAAACGGTAGAAAAATGTATTACAACGTGCATAAATATATATATCGGTTGTTTCAATTATGATGCCCTTATTTTTCAGAAAAAAATACTAATATCCTTTAAAATCTCTTCATTAAAATTAGGTCAAATAAACTACAGAAATATCCTAGTTTAAACATTATTTAAGCGGTAGTAAAATGATTTACAACGTGCATAAATATAGATATCGATTGTTACAAATATTATGCCGTTATTATTATGAAAAAATACAAAAATCATTTGAAATCTCTTCATTGACATTAGTTCAAAAAAACTAAAGAAATATTCTAGTTGAAATATTTTTCAATCGCTAGTAAAATGATTTAGCACGTGTATAAATATAGATATCTATTGTTTCAAATATGATGCCCCTATTTTTATGAAAAAATACTATTATCGTTTAGAATCTCTTTATTGATATCAAGTCAAATAAATAAAGAAATATTGAGTTTAAATATTTTTCAAACGGTAGAAAAATCATTTACAAAGTGCATAAATATATATATCGATTGTTTCATATATGATGCCCTTATTTTTATGAAAAATACTGAAATCATTTAAGATCTCTTCATTGACATTAGGTCAAATAAACTAAAGAAATATTGGAGTTTAAATATTTTTCAAACGGTAGAAAAATGTATTACAACGTGCATAAACATATATATCGATTGTTTCAAATATGATGCCCCTATTTTTATGAAAATATACGAAAATCTTTTAAAATCTCTTAATTGATATTAGTGTCAAATAAAATAAAGAAATATTGAAGTTTAAATATTTTTCAAACGGTAGAAAATTCATTAAAACATGCACAAATATATACATCGATTGTTTCAAATATGATGCTCTTATTTTTATGAAAAATACTGAAATCGTCTAAAATCTCTTCGTTGACATTAGTTCAAGTACACTATAGAAATATTCTATTTTAAACATTTTTCAAACGGTAGTAAAAAGATTTAGCACGTGCATAAATATAGATATCTATTGTTTCAAATATGATGCCCTTATTTTTATGAAAAAATACTAAAATCGTCTAAAATCTCTACATTGATATTAGGTCAAATAAACTACAGATATATTCTTTTTTAAATAATTTTCAAACGGTAGAAAAATCATTTACAAAGTGCATAAATATATATATATCGATTGTTTCAAATATGATGCCATTATTTTTATGAAAAATACTGAAATCATTTAAAATCTCTTCATTGACATTAGGTCAAATTAACTAAAGAAATATTCTAGTTTAAATATTTTTCGCACGGTAGAAAAAATATTTACAGCATGCATAAATATATATATCGGTTGTTTCAAATATGATGCCATTATTTTTATGAAAAATACTGAAATCATCTAAAATCTCTTCGTTGACATTAGTTCAAGTAAACTAAAGAAATATTGGAGTTTAAATATTTTTCAAACGGTAGAAAAATGTATTACAACGTGCATAAATATATATATCGATTGTTTCAAATATGATGCCCATATTTTTATGAAAAAATACAAAAATCATCTAAAATCTCTACATTGACATTAGGTCAAATAAACTACAGAAATATTATTTTTTAAATATTTTTCAAACGGTAGAAAAATGATTTACAACGTGCATAAATATAGATGTCGGTTGTTTCAAATATGATGCCCTTATTTATATGAAAAATACTGAAATCATCTAAAATTTCTTCGTTGACATTCGTTCAAATAAACGAAAGAAATATTCTAGTTGAAATATTTTTCAAACGGTAGCAAAATCATTTACAACGTGCATAAATATAGATATCGATTGTTTCACATATGATGCCCTTATTTTTATTAAAAAATACTAATATCCTTTAAAATCTCTTCATTAAAATTAGGTCAAATAAACTACAGAAATATCCTAGTTTAAACATTATTCAAACGGTAGTAAAATGATTTACAACGTGCATAAATATAGATATCGATTGTTTCACATATGATGCCCTTATTTTTATTAAAAAATATTAATATCCTTTAAAATCTCTTCATTAAAATTAGGTCAAATAAACTACAGAAATATCCTAGTTTAAACATTATTCAAACGGTAGTAAAATGATTTACAACGCGCATAAATATATATATCGATTGTTTCAAATATGATGCCATTATTTTTATGAAAAATACTGAAATCGTCTAAAATCTCTTCGTTGACATTAGTTCAAGTAAACTAAAGAAATATTGAAGTTTAAATATTTTTCAAACGGTAGAAAAATCATTAAAACGTGCACAAATATATACATCGATTGTTTCAAATATGATGCCCTTATTTTTATGAAAAATACTGAAATCACCTAAAATCTCTTCGTTGACATTAGTTCAAGTACACTACAGAAATATTCTATTTTAAACATTTTTCAAACGGTAGTAAAATGATTTACAACGTGCATTAATATAGATATCGATTGTTTCTCATATGATGCCCTTATTTTTATTAAAAAATACTAATATCCTTTAAAATCTCTTCATTAAAATTAGGTCAAATAAACTACAGAAATATCCTAGTTTAAACATTATTCAAACGGTAGAAAAATCACTTACAAAGTGCATAAATATATATATCGATTGTTTCAAATATGATGCCCTTATTTTTATGAAAAATACTGAAATCATTTAAAATCTCTTCATTGACATTAGGTCAAATAAACTAAAGAAATATTCTAGTTTAAATATTTTTCACACGGTAGAAAAAATATTTACAACATGCATAAATATATATATCGATTGTTTCAACTATGATGCCATTATTTTTATGAAAAATACTGAAATCGTCCAAAATCCCTTCGTCGACATTAGTTCAAGTAAACTAAAGAAATATTGGAGTTTAAATAATTTTCAAAAAGTAGGAAAATGTATTAGAACGTGCATAAATATATATATCGATTGTTTCAAATATGATGCCCTTATTTTTATGAAAAATACTGAAATCGTCTAAAATCTCTTCGTTGACATTAGTTTAAGTAAACTAAAGAAATATTGGAGTTTAAAGATTTTTCAAACGGTAGAAAATGATTTACAGCGTGCATAAATATAAATATCGATTGCTTCAAATATTATGCCTTTATTATTATGAAAAAATACAAAAATCGTTTAAAATCTCTTCATTGACATTAGTGTCAAATAAAATAAAGAAATATTGGATTTTAAATATTTTTCAAACGGTAGAAAAATCATTTACAACGTGCATAAATATATATATCGATTGTTTCAAATATGATGGCCTTATTTTTATGAAAAATACTGAAATCGTCTAAAATCTCTTAGTTGACATTAGTTCAAGTAAATTAAAGAAATATTGGAGTTTAAATATTTTTCAAATGGTAGAAAAATTATATGCAATGTAAATAAATATAGATATCGATTGTATCAAATATGATGCCCTTATTTTTATTATAAAATACTAAAATCATCTAAAATCTCTTCATTGATGTTAGTTCAAATAAACTAAAGAAATATTCTAGTTGAAATATTTTTCAATCGGTAGTAAAATGATTTACAACGTGCATAAATATAGATATCGATTGTTTCAAATATGATGCCCTTATTTTTAAGAAAAAATACTAATATCCTTAAAATCTATTCACTAAAATTAGGTCAAATAAACTACAGAAATATCCATGTTTTCACATTTTTCAAACGGTAGTAAAATGATTTACAACGTGCATAAATATAGATATCGATTGCTTCAAATATTATGCCTTTATTATTATGAAAAAATACAAAAATCGTTTAAAATCTCTTCATTGACATTAGTGTCAAATAAAATAAAGAAATATTGGAGTTTAAATATTTTTCAAACGGTAGAAAAATCATTTACAAAGTGCATAAATATATATATGGATTGTTTCAAATCTGATGCCCTTATTTTTATGAAAAATACGGAAATCGTCTGAAATCTCTTCGTTGACATTAGTTCAAGTACACTACAGAAATATTCTATTTTAAACATTTTTCAAACAGTAGTAAAATGATTTACAACGAGCATAAATATAGATATCGATTGTTTCACATATGATGCCCTTATTTTTTTTTAAAATACTAAAATCATCTAAGATCTCTTCAATGATGTCAGTTCAAATAAACTAAAGAAATATTGGAGTTTAAATATTTTTCAAACGGTAGAAAAATCATTTACAACGTGCATAAATATATATATCGATTGTTTCAAATATGATGCCATTATTTTTATGAAAAATACTGAAATCATTTAAAATCTCTTCATTGACATTAGGTCAAATAAACAAGAAATATTCTATTTTAAATATTTTTCACACGGTAGAAAAAATATTTACAACATGCATAAATATATATATCGATTGTTTCAAATATGATGCCATTATTTTTATGAAAAATACTGAAATCGTCTAAAATCTCTTCGTTGACATTAGTTCAAGTAAACTAAAGAAATATTCTAGTTCAAACATTTTTCACACGGTAAAAAAAATATTTACAACATGCATAAATATATATATCGATTGTTTCAAATATGATGCCATTATTTTTATGAAAAATTCTGAAATCGTCTAAAATCTCTTCGTTGACATTAGTTCAAGTACACTATAGAAATATTCTATTTTAAACATTTTTCAAACGGTAGTAAAAAGATTTAGCACGTGCATAAATATAGATATCTATTGTTTCAAATATGATGCCCTTAATTTTTTGAAAAAATACTAAAATCGTTTAAAATCTCTTCATTGACATTAGGTCAAATAAACTAAAGAAATATTCTGGTTTAAATATTTTTCAAACGGTAGAAAAAATATCTATAACTTGCATAAATATATATATCGATTGTTTCAAATACGATGCCCTTATTTGTATGAAAAATACTGAAATCATCTAAAATCTCTTCGTTGACATTAGTTCAAGTAAACTACAGAAATATTCTAGTTGAAATATTTTTCAAACGGTAGAAAAATGATTTACAACGTGCATAATTATAGATAACGAATGTTTCAAATATTATGCCCTTATTATTATGAAAAAATAGAAAATCATTTAAAATCTCTTCATTGACATTAGGTCAAATAAACTAAAGAAATATTCTAGTTTAAATATTTTTCACACGGTAGAAAAAATATTTACAACATGCATAAATATATATATCGATTGTTTCAAATATGATGCCATTATTTTTATGAAAAATACTGAAATCGTCCAAAATCTCTTCGTCGACATTAGTTCAAGTAAATTAAAGAAATATTGGAGTTTAAATATTTTTCAAACGGTAGAAAAATTATATGCAATGTAAATAAATATAGATATCGATTGTATCAAATATGATGCCCTTATTTTTATTATAAAATACTAAAATCATCTAAAATCTCTTCATTGATGTTAGTTCAAATAAACTAAAGAAATATTCTAGTTGAAATATTTTTCAATCGGTAGTAAAATGATTTACAACGTGCATAAATATAGATATCGATTGTTTCAAATATGATGCCCTTATTTTTAAGAAAAAATACTAATATCCTTAAAATCTATTCATTAAAATTAGGTCAAATAAACTTCAGAAATATCCATGTTTTCACATTTTTCAAACGGTAGTAAAATGATTTACAACGTGCATAAATATAGATATCGATTGTTTCAAATATTATGCCCTTATTATTATGAAAAAATACAAAAATCATTTAAAATCTGTTCATTGACATTAGTTCAAATAAACTAAAGAAATATTGGAGTTTAAATATTTTTCAAAAGCTAGAAAAATCATCTACAACGTGCACAAATATGTACATCGATTGTTTCAAATATGATGCCCTTATTTTTATGAAAAATACTGAAATCGTCTAAAATCTCTTCGTTGACATTAGTTCAAGTACACTACAGAAATATTCTATTTTAAACATTTTTCAAACAGTAGTAAAATGATTTACAACGAGCATAAATATAGATATCGATTGTTTCACATATGATGCCCTTATTTTTTAAAAAATACTAAAATCATCTAAGATCTCTTCAATGATGTCAGTTCAAATAAACTAAAGAAATATTGGAGTTTAAAATATTTTTCAAACGGTAGAAATATCATTTACAACGTGCATAAATATATATATCGATTGTTTCAAATATTATGCCCTTATGAAAAAATACAAAAATCATTTAAAATCCCTTCGCTGACATTAGTTCAAGTAAACTAAAGAAATATTCTAGTTGAAATATTTTTCAAACGGTAGAAAAATGAACTAAAACGTGCATAAATATAGATGTCGGTTGTTTCAAATATGATGCCTTTATTATTATGAAAAATTACAAAAATCGTTTAAAATCACTTCATTGACCTTAGGTCAAGTAAACTAAAGAAATATTGGAGTTTAAATATTTTTCAAACGGTAGAAAAATCATTTACAAAGTGCATAAATATATATATGGATTGTTTCAAATCTGATGCCCTTATTTTTATGAAAAATACTGAAATCGTCTAAAATCTCTTCGTTGACATTAGTTCAAGTAAACTACAGAAATATTCTAGTTGAAATATTTTTCAAACGGTAGAAAAATGATTTACATCGTGCATAATTATAGATATCGAATGTTTCAAATATTATGCCCTTAGTTAAAGAGTCCGCAATCCTAAAGATTGGTTGGAAACAGCACGCCATGCCGATCTATCCTGAGCTAATCCCTTCATCTCCCTATAGCTATTCATCTCAACGTCTTCAACTATCTGACTCACATACTCCAATCTAGGCCTACCTACCCCTCTCTTTCCCTCCACTCTACCTTCTATGATCAATTGCATAATCCCCCCATGCCTAAGAATATGCCCTACTAATCTGTCTCTCCTACGCTGTAACACTCTCCAGATACTTCTCTTCTCCCCTACTAACTCTAGTACAGCTTCATTTGTTACTTTATCTTCCCAACCAATCCTCATCATCCTCCTATAACACCACATTTCGAATGCTTGTAATCTACGCTTCTCTTCCTTTCCTATACTCCACATCTCACACCCGTACAGTGCTACACTTCAAACATATACCTTCAGTAATCTTTTTCTAATACCCAAGTCAATCTTTGATCTTAAAATCTGTTCTTTTTCTACGAATGCCTTCCTACCCTGTGCTATCCTACACTTTATATCTACCTTGCTTCGATTATCTTTTGTGATTCTACTGCCTAAATAACAAAAATCTGACACTTCTTCGATTCTATTATCTCCTATTGAGATCCTCATTTTTCTACTGCATTCCTTTTTGTCACACCTCATCACTTTAGTTTTACCTATATTTATTTTCATGTTAAAATCCCTAGTCAATACTGCCTGCATACCATTCAATACCCTTTCTAAATTCTTTTCGCTTTCTTCCAATATAGCTATATCGTCGGCGAATCTCAACATATATATTTTCTCTCCCTGTACATTCACACCTACACTATACTCTTCTTTTACTTTGTTTATTGCATCTTCTATATATAGATTAAATAATAACGGTGAGAGTGTACATCCCTGCCGAACTCCCTTCCCTATTTTTGCTACCTCTTCTTCCCCCTCAATTCTAACTAAGGCAGTTTGGTGTTTATATAAATTAAAAATTATACTCCTATCCTTATAATCTATAACCGTTTCTTTTAAAATTCAAACATTATGTCCCAATCTACATTATCAAATGCCTTTTCTAAGTCTACAAAAGCTATGCAAGTTACCTTTCCTACCCTATTTCTTTTTTCTACTACCGTTCTTAGTGCTAGAATCGCCTCTCTCGTCCCTCTGTTTTTCCTAAAACCAAACTGATCTTCTCCTAGCCTTTCCTCTACTTTATTTTCTAATCTCCTATAAATAATCTTTAATAATATCTTCGATGCATGTGATAGTAGGCTAATGGTCCTATAGTTCTCACACAAATTAGCTCCTATTTTCTTCGGCATTGTTACTATTCTACTACGCTGAAAATCCTGTGGTACTTCTCCCTTCTCATATATTTTACAAACTAACCTGTATAATCGCTCCTGCATTTTTTCCCCCTGCGTGTTTTATTAATTCGGCTGGTATCATATCAATCCCCGCTGCTTTGTTATTCTGTAAATCATTTAATGCTCTATGAAACTCTGACCTAAGTATGCTAGGACCTAAGTCATCCTTATCTATCTGTTCCACACTTTCTTGCTCCTCCATGTCCTGCCTACCTTTATATAAATCTTCAAGATACTCCTTCCATCTTCTAGCTTTTTCCTTATTTTCTGTGAGTTCCTTACCCTGCTTATCACATATAATGTTACCGTTTGGTTTTACTTTAGAAAAATGTGACTTAATTTTCCTGTAGCCCAAATCTACTTTACCTCTTCTCATATCCTCCTCAATATCCTCACAATTTCCTTTTATCCACTCTTCTTTCGCTAGCTTGCATTTCCTATTAATTAAGTTCCTTAGTTCTTTATATTTTTTCTGTCCTGCTTCTGTGTTTCCAATTTTAATTTTCCTTCTTGCTTCTATCATTTCAACTATTTCTTCCGTGATCCATTCCCTCCTACCTGCCCTTTTCTTTGTGCCTAATACTTCATTTGCTGCTGTAGTTAACCCATTTCTGATTTCCCTCCATTCGCAATCTATGTCGTTCCTAGATGTTCCATTAGCCATGATTTCTACTTTCTGCTTGTACTTTTCACATACATCAGCTAATTTTAACCTATGGACATCTACTCTGACCTGTTTGGTCTTCTGTAATTTCTTGAATTTGACCTCTGAGTCCAGGACTACTAAATTATGGTCACTATCAATATCTGCTCCAGGGTAACTCTTACAATTCTTAATGTGGTTCCTAAACCTCTCTTTAACCAGTATGTAATCTATCTGATACCTCCTTATATCTCCTGGCATTTTCCACGTATATATCCTGCGCTTGTGATTCTGAAAAAGCGTGTTTGCTACCACTAGCTTATTCCTAATACAAAACTCTACCAATCTATCCCCTCTATCATTACGTGTTCCTATTCCATATTCTCCTACTATTGAAACTTCCTTTCCCTTACCTACTACGGCATTCCAATCTCCGATTACAATTAGATTATCCTGTCCTTTAACGTTTGCTAACCTAGATTCAATCTCCTCATAAATGGATTCTACCTCCTCATCATCGTGACTTGAAGTTGGCATATATACTTGCACTATAACTGTGTCCGTTGGCTTCGTGTCTAATCTAATAGTTATAATTCTATCACTAACTTGGCAATAACTCTTTACTCTACATCCCAACTTTCTATTCATTATAAAACCTACACCGGTATGCCCATTATCTGATTCTGTGGTTATTAATCTATATTCTCCTGACCACGTATCTACTTGATCTTTCCCCCTAACTTCACTAATCCCTACAATATCCAGTTTAAGTCTCTCTTTAATGCCCTTATTATTATGAAAAAATTGAAAATCATTTAAAATCCCTTCATTGACATTAGTTCAATTAGTTCAAATAAACTAAAAAAATATTCTAGTTGAAATATTTTTCAAACGGTAGAAAAGTGATTTACACCGTGAATAAATATATATATCGATTGTTTCCAATATGGTGCCTTTATTATTATGAAAAATTACAAAAATTGTTTAAAATCACTTCATTGACCTTAGGTCAAATAAACTACAGAAATATTGGAGTTTAAATATTTTTCAAACGGTAGAAAAATGATTTACAACGTGCATAAATATAGATATGGAATGTTTCAAATATTATGCCCTTATTTTTCAGAAAAAATACTAATATCCTTTAAAATCTCTTCATTAAAATTAGGTCAAATTAACTACAGTAATATTGGAGTTTAAATATTTTTCAAACGATAGAAAAATGAATTACAACTTGCATAAATATATATATCGATTGTTTCACATATGATGCCCTTATTTTTATGAAAAATTACTAAAATCGTCTAAAATCTCTACATTGACATTAGGTCAAATAAACTACAGAAATATTCTTGTTTAAATATTTTTCAAACGGTAGAAAAATGATTTACAATGTGCATAAATAGAGGTGTCGGTTGTTAGAAATATGATGCCTTTATTATTATGAAAAATTACAAAAATCGTTTAAAATCATTTCATTGACATTAGGTCAAATAAACTAAAGAAATGTTGTAGTTGAAATATTTTTCAAACGGTAGAAAAATGAATTAAAACGTGCATAAATATAGATATCGATTATTTTAAATATGATGGCCTTATTTTTAAGAAACAATACTAAAATCCTTTAAAATCTCTTCATTGACATTAGGTCAAATAAACTAAAGAAATATTCGAGGTTAAATATTTTTCAAATGGTATAAAAATTATTTACATCGTGCATAAATATAGATATCTATTGTTTCAAATATGATGCCCCTTTTTTATGAAAAAATACTAAAATTGTTTAAAATTTCTTCATTGACATTAGTTGAAATAAAATAAAGAAATATTGAAGTTTAAATATTTTTCAAACGGTAGAAAAATCGTTTACAACCTGCACAAATATATACATCGATTGTTTCAAATAAGATGCCCTTATTTTTATGAAAAATACTGAAATCGTCTAAGATATCTTCGTTGACATTAGTTCAAGTACACTATAGAAATATTCTATTTTAAACATTTTTCAAACGGTAGTAAAAAGATTTAGCACGTGCATAAATATAGATATATATTGTTTCAAATATGATGCCCTTATTTTTATGAAAAAATAATAAAATCGTCTAAAATCTCTACATTGATATTAGGTCAAATAAACTACAGAAATATTCTTTTTTAAATATTTTTCAAACGGTAGAAAAATCACTTACAAAGTGCATAAATATATATATCGATTGTTTCAAATATGATGCCCTTATTTTTATGAAAAATACTGAAATCATTTAAAATCTCTTCATTGACATTAGGTCAAATAAACTAAAGAAATATTCTAGTTTAAATATTTTTCACACGGTAGAAAAAATATTTACAACATGCATAAATATATATATCGATTGTTTCAACTATGATGCCATTATTTTTATGAAAAATACTGAAATCGTCCAAAATCCCTTCGTCGACATTAGTTCAAGTAAACTAAAGAAATATTGGAGTTTAAATAATTTTCAAAAAGTAGGAAAATGTATTAGAACGTGCATAAATATATATATCGATTGTTTCAAATATGATGCCCTTATTTTTATGAAAAATACTGAAATCGTCTAAAATCTCTTCGTTGACATTAGTTTAAGTAAACTAAAGAAATATTGGAGTTTAAAGATTTTTCAAACGGTAGAAAATGATTTACAGCGTGCATAAATATAAATATCGATTGCTTCAAATATTATGCCTTTATTATTATGAAAAAATACAAAAATCGTTTAAAATCTCTTCATTGACATTAGTGTCAAATAAAATAAAGAAATATTGGAGTTTAAATATTTTTCAAACGGTAGAAAAATCATTTACAACGTGCATAAATATATATATCGATTGTTTCAAATATGATGGCCTTATTTTTATGAAAAATACTGAAATCGTCTAAAATCTCTTAGTTGACATTAGTTCAAGTAAATTAAAGAAATATTGGAGTTTAAATATTTTTCAAATGGTAGAAAAATTATATGCAATGTAAATAAATATAGATATCGATTGTATCAAATATGATGCCCTTATTTTTATTATAAAATACTAAAATCATCTAAAATCTCTTCATTGATGTTAGTTCAAATAAACTAAAGAAATATTCTAGTTGAAATATTTTTCAATCGGTAGTAAAATGATTTACAACGTGCATAAATATAGATATCGATTGTTTCAAATATGATGCCCTTATTTTTAAGAAAAAATACTAATATCCTTAAAATCTCTTCATTAAAATTAGGTCAAATTAACTACAGTAATATTGGAGTTTAAATATTTTTCAAACGATAGAAAAATGAATTACAACTTGCATAAATATATATATCGATTGTTTCACATATGATGCCCTTATTTTTATGAAAAATTACTAAAATCGTCTAAAATCTCTACATTGACATTAGGTCAAATAAACTACAGAAATATTCTTGTTTAAATATTTTTCAAACGGTAGAAAAATGATTTACAATGTGCATAAATATAGATGTCGGTTGTTAGAAATATGATGCCTTTATTATTATGAAAAATTACAAAAATCGTTTAAAATCATTTCATTGACATTAGGTCAAATAAACTAAAGAAATGTTGTAGTTGAAATATTTTTCAAACGGTAGAAAAATGAATTAAAACGTGCATAAATATAGATATCGATTATTTTAAATATGATGGCCTTATTTTTAATACATTGTAAATGGTATTTTTTCGTATTTTTTCTAATACATTTTCCTACTTTTTGAAAATTATTTAAACTCCAATATTTCTTTAGTTTACTTGAACTAATGTCGACGAAGGGATTTTGGACGATTTCAGTATTTTTCATAAAAATAATGGCATCATAGTTGAAACAATCGATATATATATTTATGCATGTTGTAAATATTTTTTCTACCGTGTGAAAAATATTTAAACTAGAATATTTCTTTAGTTTATTTGACCTAATGTCAATGAAGAGATTTTAAATGATTTCAGTATTTTTCATAAAAATAAGGGCATCATATTTGAAACAATCGATATATATATTTATGCACTTTGTAAGTGATTTTTCTACCGTTTGAAAAATATTTAAAAAAGAATATTTCTGTAGTTTATTTGACCTAATATCAATGTAGAGATTTTAGACGATTTTATTATTTTTTCATAAAAATAAGGGCATCATATTTGAAACAATATATATCTATATTTATGCACGTGCTAAATCTTTTTACTACCGTTTGAAAAATGTTTAAAATAGAATATTTCTATAGTGTACTTGAACTAATGTCAACGAAGATATCTTAGACGATTTCAGTATTTTTCATAAAAATAAGGGCATCTTATTTGAAACAATCGATGTATATATTTGTGCAGGTTGTAAACGATTTTTCTACCGTTTGAAAAATATTTAAACTTCAATATTTCTTTATTTTATTTCAACTAATGTCAATGAAGAAATTTTAAACAATTTTAGTATTTTTTCATAAAAAAGGGGCATCATATTTGAAACAATAGATATCTATATTTATGCACGATGTAAATAATTTTTATACCATTTGAAAAATATTTAACCTCGAATATTTCTTTAGTTTATTTGACCTAATGTCAATGAAGAGATTTTAAAGGATTTTAGTATTGTTTCTTAAAAATAAGGCCATCATATTTAAAATAATCGATATCTATATTTATGCACGTTTTAATTCATTTTTCTACCGTTTGAAAAATATTTCAACTACAACATTTCTTTAGTTTATTTGACCTAATGTCAATGAAATGATTTTAAACGATTTTTGTAATTTTTCATAATAATAAAGGCATCATATTTCTAACAACCGACACCTCTATTTATGCACATTGTAAATCATTTTTCTACCGTTTGAAAAATATTTAAACAAGAATATTTCTGTAGTTTATTTGACCTAATGTCAATGTAGAGATTTTAGACGATTTTAGTAATTTTTCATAAAAATAAGGGCATCATATGTGAAACAATCGATATATATATTTATGCAAGTTGTAATTCATTTTTCTATCGTTTGAAAAATATTTAAACTCCAATATTACTGTAGTTAATTTGACCTAATTTTAATGAAGAGATTTTAAAGGATATTAGTATTTTTTCTGAAAAATAAGGGCATAATATTTGAAACATTCCATATCTATATTTATGCACGTTGTAAATCATTTTTCTACCGTTTGAAAAATATTTAAACTCCAATATTTCTGTAGTTTATTTGACCTAAGGTCAATGAAGTGATTTTAAACAATTTTTGTAATTTTTCATAATAATAAAGGCACCATATTGGAAACAATCGATATATATATTTATTCACGGTGTAAATCACTTTTCTACCGTTTGAAAAATATTTCAACTAGAATATTTTTTTAGTTTATTTGAACTAATTGAACTAATGTCAATGAAGGGATTTTAAATGATTTTCAATTTTTTCATAATAATAAGGGCATTAAAGAGAGACTTAAACTGGATATTGTAGGGATTAGTGAAGTTAGGGGGAAAGATCAAGTAGATACGTGGTCAGGAGAATATAGATTAATAACCACAGAATCAGATAATGGGCATACCGGTGTAGGTTTTATAATGAATAGAAAGTTGGGATGTAGAGTAAAGAGTTATTGCCAAGTTAGTGATAGAATTATAACTATTAGATTAGACACGAAGCCAACGGACACAGTTATAGTGCAAGTATATATGCCAACTTCAAGTCACGATGATGAGGAGGTAGAATCCATTTATGAGGAGATTGAATCTAGGTTAGCAAACGTTAAAGGACAGGATAATCTAATTGTAATCGGAGATTGGAATGCCGTAGTAGGTAAGGGAAAGGAAGTTTCAATAGTAGGAGAATATGGAATAGGAACACGTAATGATAGAGGGGATAGATTGGTAGAGTTTTGTATTAGGAATAAGCTAGTGGTAGCAAACACGCTTTTTCAGAATCACAAGCGCAGGATATATACGTGGAAAATGCCAGGAGATATAAGGAGGTATCAGATAGATTACATACTGGTTAAAGAGAGGTTTAGGAACCACATTAAGAATTGTAAGAGTTACCCTGGAGCAGATATTGATAGTGACCATAATTTAGTAGTCCTGGACTCAGAGGTCAAATTCAAGAAATTACAGAAGACCAAACAGGTCAGAGTAGATGTCCATAGGTTAAAATTAGCTGATGTATGTGAAAAGTACAAGCAGAAAGTAGAAATCATGGCTAATGGAACATCTAGGAACGACATAGATTGCGAATGGAGGGAAATCAGAAATGGGTTAACTACAGCAGCAAATGAAGTATTAGGCACAAAGAAAAGGGCAGGTAGGAGGGAATGGATCACGGAAGAAATAGTTGAAATGATAGAAGCAAGAAGGAAAATTAAAATTGGAAACACAGAAGCAGGACAGAAAAAATATAAAGAACTAAGGAACTTAATTAATAGGAAATGCAAGCTAGCGAAAGAAGAGTGGATAAAAGGAAATTGTGAGGATATTGAGGAGGATATGAGAAGAGGTAAAGTAGATTTGGGCTACAGGAAAATTAAGTCACATTTTTCTAAAGTAAAACCAAACGGTAACATTATATGTGATAAGCAGGGTAAGGAACTCACAGAAAATAAGGAAAAAGCTAGAAGATGGAAGGAGTATCTTGAAGATTTATATAAAGGTAGGCAGGACATGGAGGAGCAAGAAAGTGTGGAACAGATAGATAAGGATGACTTAGGTCCTAGCATACTTAGGTCAGAGTTTCATAGAGCATTAAATGATTTACAGAATAACAAAGCAGCGGGGATTGATATGATACCAGCCGAATTAATAAAACACGCAGGGGGAAAAAATGCAGGAGCGATTATACAGGTTAGTTTGTAAAATATATGAGAAGGGAGAAGTACCACAGGATTTTCAGCGTAGTAGAATAGTAACAATGCCGAAGAAAATAGGAGCTAATTTGTGTGAGAACTATAGGACCATTAGCCTACTATCACATGCATCGAAGATATTATTAAAGATTATTTATAGGAGATTAGAAAATAAAGTAGAGGAAAGGCTAGGAGAAGATCAGTTTGGTTTTAGGAAAAACAGAGGGACGAGAGAGGCGATTCTAGCACTAAGAACGGTAGTAGAAAAAAGAAATAGGGTAGGAAAGGTAACTTGCATAGCTTTTGTAGACTTAGAAAAGGCATTTGATAATGTAGATTGGGACATAATGTTTGAATTTTAAAAGAAACGGTTATAGATTATAAGGATAGGAGAATAATTTTTAATTTATATAAACACCAAACTGCCTTAGTTAGAATTGAGGGGGAAGAAGAGGTAGCAAAAATAGGGAAGGGAGTTCGGCAGGGATGTACACTCTCACCGTTATTATTTAATCTATATATAGAAGATGCAATAAACAAAGTAAAAGAAGAGTATAGTGTAGGTGTGAATGTACAGGGAGAGAAAATATATATGTTGAGATTCGCCGACGATATAGCTATATTGGAAGAAAGCGAAAAGAATTTAGAAAGGGTATTGAATGGTATGCAGGCAGTATTGACTAGGGATTTTAACATGAAAATAAATATAGGTAAAACTAAAGTGATGAGGTGTGACAAAAAGGAATGCAGTAGAAAAATGAGGATCTCAATAGGAGATAATAGAATCGAAGAAGTGTCAGATTTTTGTTATTTAGGCAGTAGAATCACAAAAGATAATCGAAGCAAGGTAGATATAAAGTGTAGGATAGCACAGGGTAGGAAGGCATTCGTAGAAAAAGAACAGATTTTAAGATCAAAGATTGACTTGGGTATTAGAAAAAGATTACTGAAGGTATATGTTTGAAGTGTAGCACTGTACGGGTGTGAGATGTGGAGTATAGGAAAGGAAGAGAAGCGTAGATTACAAGCATTCGAAATGTGGTGTTATAGGAGGATGATGAGGATTGGTTGGGAAGATAAAGTAACAAATGAAGCTGTACTAGAGTTAGTAGGGGAGAAGAGAAGTATCTGGAGAGTGTTACAGCGTAGGAGAGACAGATTAGTAGGGCATATTCTTAGGCATGGGGGGATTATGCAATTGATCATAGAAGGTAGAGTGGAGGGAAAGAGAGGGGTAGGTAGGCCTAGATTGGAGTATGTGAGTCAGATAGTTGAAGACGTTGAGATGAATAGCTATAGGGAGATGAAGGGATTAGCTCAGGATAGATCGGCATGGCGTGCTGTTTCCAACCAATCTTTAGGATTGCGGACTCTTTAACTAAGGGCATAATATTTGAAACATTCGATATCTATAATTATGCACGATGTAAATCATTTTTCTACCGTTTGAAAAATATTTCAACTAGAATATTTCTGTAGTTTACTTGAACTAATGTCAACGAAGAGATTTTAGACGATTTCAGTATTTTTCATAAAAATAAGGGCATCAGATTTGAAACAATCCATATATATATTTATGCACTTTGTAAATGATTTTTCTACCGTTTGAAAAATATTTAAACTCCAATATTTCTTTAGTTTACTTGACCTAAGGTCAATGAAGTGATTTTAAACGATTTTTGTAATTTTTCATAATAATAAAGGCATCATATTTGAAACAACCGACATCTATATTTATGCACGTTTTAGTTCATTTTTCTACCGTTTGAAAAATATTTCAACTAGAATATTTCTTTAGTTTACTTGAACTAATGTCAGCGAAGGGATTTTAAATGATTTTTGTATTTTTTCATAAGGGCATAATATTTGAAACAATCGATATATATATTTATGCACGTTGTAAATGATTTTTCTACCGTTTGAAAAATATTTTAAACTCCAATATTTCTTTAGTTTATTTGAACTGACATCATTGAAGAGATCTTAGATGATTTTAGTATTTTTTAAAAAATAAGGGCATCATATGTGAAACAATCGATATCTATATTTATGCTCGTTGTAAATCATTTTACTACTGTTTGAAAAATGTTTAAAATAGAATATTTCTGTAGTGTACTTGAACTAATGTCAACGAAGAGATTTTAGACGATTTCAGTATTTTTCATAAAAATAAGGGCATCATATTTGAAACAATCGATGTACATATTTGTGCACGTTGTAGATGATTTTTCTAGCTTTTGAAAAATATTTAAACTCCAATATTTCTTTAGTTTATTTGAACTAATGTCAATGAACAGATTTTAAATGATTTTTGTATTTTTTCATAATAATAAGGGCATAATATTTGAAACAATCGATATCTATATTTATGCACGTTGTAAATCATTTTACTACCGTTTGAAAAATGTGAAAACATGGATATTTCTGTAGTTTATTTGACCTAATTTTAATGAATAGATTTTAAGGATATTAGTATTTTTTCTTAAAAATAAGGGCATCATATTTGAAACAATCGATATCTATATTTATGCACGTTGTAAATCATTTTACTACCGATTGAAAAATATTTCAACTAGAATATTTCTTTAGTTTATTTGAACTAACATCAATGAAGAGATTTTAGATGATTTTAGTATTTTATAATAAAAATAAGGGCATCATATTTGATACAATCGATATCTATATTTATTTACATTGCATATAATTTTTCTACCGTTTGAAAAATATTTAAACTCCAATATTTCTTTAATTTACTTGAACTAATGTCGACGAAGAGATTTTGGACGATTTCAGTATTTTTCATAAAAATAATGGCATCATATTTGAAACAATCGATATATATATTTATGCATGTTGTAAATATTTTTTCTACCGTGTGAAAAATATTTAAACTAGAATATTTCTTTAGTTTATTTGACCTAATGTCAATGAAGAGATTTTAAATGATTTTCTATTTTTTCATAATAATAAGGGCATAATATTTGAAACATTCGTTATCTATAATTATGCACGTTGTAAATCATTTTTCTACCGTTTGAAAAATATTTCAACTAGAATATTTCTGTAGTTTACTTGAACTAATGTCAACGAAGAGATTTTAGATGATTTCAGTATTTTTCATACAAATAAGGGCATCGTATTTGAAACAATCGATATATATATTTATGCAAGTTATAGATATTTTTTCTACCGTTTGAAAAATATTTAAACCAGAATATTTCTTTAGTTTATTTGACCTAATGTCAATGAAGAGATTTTAAACGATTTTAGTATTTTTTCAAAAAATTAAGGGCATCATATTTGAAACAATAGATATCTATATTTATGCACGTGCTAAATCTTTTTACTACCGTTTGAAAAATGTTTAAAATAGAATATTTCTATAGTGTACTTGAACTAATGTCAACGAAGAGATTTTAGACGATTTCAGAATTTTTCATAAAAATAATGGCATCATATTTGAAACAATCGATATATATATTTATGCATGTTGTAAATATTTTTTTTACCGTGTGAAAAATGTTTGAACTAGAATATTTCTTTAGTTTACTTGAACTAATGTCAACGAAGAGATTTTAGACGATTTCAGTATTTTTCATAAAAATAATGGCATCATATTTGAAACAATCGATATATATATTTATGCATGTTGTAAATATTTTTTCTACCGTGTGAAAAATATTTAAACTAGAATATTTCTTTAGTTTATTTGACCTAATGTCAATGAAGAGATTTTAAATGATTTTCTATTTTTTCATAATAATAAGGGCATAATATTTGAAACATTCGTTATCTATAATTATGCACGTTGTAAATCATTTTTCTACCGTTTGAAAAATATTTCAACTAGAATATTTCTGTAGTTTACTTGAACTAATGTCAACGAAGAGATTTTAGATGATTTCAGTATTTTTCATACAAATAAGGGCATCGTATTTGAAACAATCGATATATATATTTATGCAAGTTATAGATATTTTTTCTACCGTTTGAAAAATATTTAAACCAGAATATTTCTTTAGTTTATTTGACCTAATGTCAATGAAGAGATTTTAAACGATTTTAGTATTTTTTCAAAAAATTAAGGGCATCATATTTGAAACAATAGATATCTATATTTATGCACGTGCTAAATCTTTTTACTACCGTTTGAAAAATGTTTAAAATAGAATATTTCTATAGTGTACTTGAACTAATGTCAACGAAGAGATTTTAGACGATTTCAGAATTTTTCATAAAAATAATGGCATCATATTTGAAACAATCGATATATATATTTATGCATGTTGTAAATATTTTTTTTACCGTGTGAAAAATGTTTGAACTAGAATATTTCTTTAGTTTACTTGAACTAATGTCAACGAAGAGATTTTAGACGATTTCAGTATTTTTCATAAAAATAATGGCATCATATTTGAAACAATCGATATATATATTTATGCATGTTGTAAATATTTTTTCTACCGTGTGAAAAATATTTAAAATAGAATATTTCTTGTTTATTTGACCTAATGTCAATGAAGAGATTTTAAATGATTTCAGTATTTTTCATAAAAATAATGGCATCATATTTGAAACAATCGATATATATATTTATGCACGTTGTAAATGATTTTTCTACCGTTTGAAAAATATTTAAACTCCAATATTTCTTTAGTTTATTTGAACTGACATCATTGAAGAGATCTTAGATGATTTTAGTATTTTAAAAAAAAATAAGGGCATCATATGTGAAACAATCGATATCTATATTTATGCTCGTTGTAAATCATTTTACTACTGTTTGAAAAATGTTTAAAATAGAATATTTCTGTAGTGTACTTGAACTAATGTCAACGAAGAGATTTCAGACGATTTCCGTATTTTTCATAAAAATAAGGGCATCAGATTTGAAACAATCCATATATATATTTATGCACTTTGTAAATGATTTTTCTACCGTTTGAAAAATATTTAAACTCCAATATTTCTTTATTTTATTTGACACTAATGTCAATGAAGAGATTTTAAACGATTTTTGTATTTTTTCATAATAATAAAGGCATAATATTTGAAGCAATCGATATCTATATTTATGCACGTTGTAAATCATTTTACTACCGTTTGAAAAATGTGAAAACATGGATATTTCTGTAGTTTATTTGACCTAATTTTAGTGAATAGATTTTAAGGATATTAGTATTTTTTCTTAAAAATAAGGGCATCATATTTGAAACAATCGATATCTATATTTATGCACGTTGTAAATCATTTTACTACCGATTGAAAAATATTTCAACTAGAATATTTCTTTAGTTTATTTGAACTAACATCAATGAAGAGATTTTAGATGATTTTAGTATTTTATAATAAAAATAAGGGCATCATATTTGATACAATCGATATCTATATTTATTTACATTGCATATAATTTTTCTACCATTTGAAAAATATTTAAACTCCAATATTTCTTTAATTTACTTGAACTAATGTCAACTAAGAGATTTTAGACGATTTCAGTATTTTTCATAAAAATAAGGCCATCATATTTGAAACAATCGATATATATATTTATGCACGTTGTAAATGATTTTTCTACCGTTTGAAAAATATTTAAACTCCAATATTTCTTTATTTTATTTGACACTAATGTCAATGAAGAGATTTTAAACGATTTTTGTATTTTTTCATAATAATAAAGGCATAATATTTGAAGCAATCGATATTTATATTTATGCACGCTGTAAATCATTTTCTACCGTTTGAAAAATCTTTAAACTCCAATATTTCTTTAGTTTACTTAAACTAATGTCAACGAAGAGATTTTAGACGATTTCAGTATTTTTCATAAAAATAAGGGCATCATATTTGAAACAATCGATATATATATTTATGCACGTTCTAATACATTTTCCTACTTTTTGAAAATTATTTAAACTCCAATATTTCTTTAGTTTACTTGAACTAATGTCGACGAAGGGATTTTGGACGATTTCAGTATTTTTCATAAAAATAATGGCATCATAGTTGAAACAATCGATATATATATTTATGCATGTTGTAAATATTTTTTCTACCGTGTGAAAAATATTTAAACTAGAATATTTCTTTAGTTTATTTGACCTAATGTCAATGAAGAGATTTTAAATGATTTCAGTATTTTTCATAAAAATAAGGGCATCATATTTGAAACAATCGATATATATATTTATGCACTTTGTAAGTGATTTTTCTACCGTTTGAAAAATATTTAAAAAAGAATATTTCTGTAGTTTATTTGACCTAATATCAATGTAGAGATTTTAGACGATTTTATTATTTTTTCATAAAAATAAGGGCATCATATTTGAAACAATATATATCTATATTTATGCACGTGCTAAATCTTTTTACTACCGTTTGAAAAATGTTTAAAATAGAATATTTCTATAGTGTACTTGAACTAATGTCAACGAAGATATCTTAGACGATTTCAGTATTTTTCATAAAAATAATGGCATGATAATTGAAACAATCGATATATATATTTATGCATGTTGTAAATATTTTTTCTACCGTGTGAAAATTATTTAAACTAGAATATTTCTTTAGTTTACTTGAACTAATGTCAACGAAGAGATTTTAGACGATTTCAGTATTTTTCATAAAAATAATGGCATCATATTTGAAACAATCGATATATATATTTATGCATGTTGTAAATATTTTTTCTACCGTGTGAAAAATATTAAAACTAGAATATTTCTTGTTTATTTCACCTAATGTCAATGAAGATATTTTAAATGATTTCAGTATTTTTCATAAAAATAAGGGCATCATATTTGAAACAATCGATATATATATTTATGCACTTTGTGAATGATTTTTCTACCGTTTGACAAATATTTAAACTCCAATATTTCTTTAGTTTATTTGAACCAACATCATTGAAAAGATCTTAGATGATTTTAGTATTTTTTAATAAAAATAAGGGCATCATATGTGAAACAATCGATATCTATATTTATACACGTTGTAAGTCATTTTACTACTGTTTGAAAAATGTTTAAAATAGAATATTTCTGTAGTGTACTTGAACTAATGTCAACGAAAAGATTTTAGACGATTTCAGTATTTTTCATAAAAATAAGGGCACCATATTTGAAACAATCGATATATATATATTTATGCACGTTGTAATACATTTTTCTACCGTTTGAAAAATATTTAAACTCCAATATTTCTTTAGTTTACTTGAACTAATGTCAACGAAGAGATTTTAAATGATTTCAGTATTTTTCATAAAATTAAGGGCATCATATTTGAAATAATCGATATATATATTTATGCACTTTCTAAATGATTTTTCTACCGTTTGAAAAATATTTATACTCCAATATTTCTTTAGTTTATTTGAACTGACATCATTGAAGAGATCTTAGATGATTTTAGTATTTTTTAATAAACATAAGGGCATCATATGTGTAACAATCGATATCTATATTTATGCACGTATTAAATCATTTTACTACCTTTGAAAAATGTTTAAAATAGAATATTTCTGTAGTGTACTTGAACTAATGTCAACGAAGAGATTTTAGACGATTTCAGTATTTTTCATAAAAATAAGGGCATCATATTTGAAACAATCGATGTATATATTTGTGCACGTTTTAATGATTTTTCTACCGTTTGAAAAATATTTAAACTTCAATATTTCTTTATTTTATTTGACACTAATGTCAATTAAGAAATTTTAAACGATTTTAGTATTTTTTCATAAAAATAGGGGCATCATATTTGAACCAATAGATATCTGTATTTATGCACGTTTTAAATCATTTTTCTACCGTTTGAAAAATATTTCAACTAGAATATTTCTTTAATTTACTTGAACTAATGTCAACGAAGAGATTTTAGACGATTTCAGTATTTTTCATAAAAATAAGGGCATCTTATTTGAAACAATCGATGTATATATTTGTGCAGGTTGTAAACGATTTTTCTACCGTTTGAAAAATATTTAAACTTCAATATTTCTTTATTTTATTTCAACTAATGTCAATGAAGAAATTTTAAACAATTTTAGTATTTTTTCATAAAAAAGGGGCATCATATTTGAAACAATAGATATCTATATTTATGCACGATGTAAATAATTTTTATACCATTTGAAAAATATTTAACCTCGAATATTTCTTTAGTTTATTTGACCTAATGTCAATGAAGAGATTTTAAAGGATTTTAGTATTGTTTCTTAAAAATAAGGCCATCATATTTAAAATAATCGATATCTATATTTATGCACGTTTTAATTCATTTTTCTACCGTTTGAAAAATATTTCAACTACAACATTTCTTTAGTTTATTTGACCTAATGTCAATGAAATGATTTTAAACGATTTTTGTAATTTTTCATAATAATAAAGGCATCATATTTCTAACAACCGACACCTCTATTTATGCACATTGTAAATCATTTTTCTACCGTTTGAAAAATATTTAAACAAGAATATTTCTGTAGTTTATTTGACCTAATGTCAATGTAGAGATTTTAGACGATTTTAGTAATTTTTCATAAAAATAAGGGCATCATATGTGAAACAATCGATATATATATTTATGCAAGTTGTAATTCATTTTTCTATCGTTTGAAAAATATTTAAACTCCAATATTACTGTAGTTAATTTGACCTAATTTTAATGAAGAGATTTTAAAGGATATTAGTATTTTTTCTGAAAAATAAGGGCATAATATTTGAAACATTCCATATCTATATTTATGCACGTTGTAAATCATTTTTCTACCGTTTGAAAAATATTTAAACTCCAATATTTCTGTAGTTTATTTGACCTAAGTTCAATGAAGTGATTTTAAACAATTTTTGTAATTTTTCATAATAATAAAGGCACCATATTGGAAACAATCGATATATATATTTATTCACGGTGTAAATCACTTTTCTACCGTTTGAAAAATATTTCAACTAGAATATTTTTTTAGTTTATTTGAACTAATTGAACTAATGTCAATGAAGGGATTTTAAATGATTTTCAATTTTTTCATAATAATAAGGGCATTAAAGAGAGACTTAAACTGGATATTGTAGGGATTAGTGAAGTTAGGGGGAAAGATCAAGTAGATACGTGGTCAGGAGAATATAGATTAATAACCACAGAATCAGATAATGGGCATACCGGTGTAGGTTTTATAATGAATAGAAAGTTGGGATGTAGAGTAAAGAGTTATTGCCAAGTTAGTGATAGAATTATAACTATTAGATTAGACACGAAGCCAACGGACACAGTTATAGTGCAAGTATATATGCCAACTTCAAGTCACGATGATGAGGAGGTAGAATCCATTTATGAGGAGATTGAATCTAGGTTAGCAAACGTTAAAGGACAGGATAATCTAATTGTAATCGGAGATTGGAATGCCGTAGTAGGTAAGGGAAAGGAAGTTTCAATAGTAGGAGAATATGGAATAGGAACACGTAATGATAGAGGGGATAGATTGGTAGAGTTTTGTATTAGGAATAAGCTAGTGGTAGCAAACACGCTTTTTCAGAATCACAAGCGCAGGATATATACGTGGAAAATGCCAGGAGATATAAGGAGGTATCAGATAGATTATATACTGGTTAAAGAGAGGTTTAGGAACCACATTAAGAATTGTAAGAGTTACCCTGGAGCAGATATTGATAGTGACCATAATTTAGTAGTCCTGGACTCAGAGGTCAAATTCAAGAAATTACAGAAGACCAAACAGGTCAGAGTAGATGTCCATAGGTTAAAATTAGCTGATGTATGTGAAAAGTACAAGCAGAAAGTAGAAATCATGGCTAATGGAACATCTAGGAACGACATAGATTGCGAATGGAGGGAAATCAGAAATGGGTTAACTACAGCAGCAAATGAAGTATTAGGCACAAAGAAAAGGGCAGGTAGGAGGGAATGGATCACGGAAGAAATAGTTGAAATGATAGAAGCAAGAAGGAAAATTAAAATTGGAAACACAGAAGCAGGACAGAAAAAATATAAAGAACTAAGGAACTTAATTAATAGGAAATGCAAGCTAGCGAAAGAAGAGTGGATAAAAGGAAATTGTGAGGATATTGAGGAGGATATGAGAAGAGGTAAAGTAGATTTGGGCTACAGGAAAATTAAGTCACATTTTTCTAAAGTAAAACCAAACGGTAACATTATATGTGATAAGCAGGGTAAGGAACTCACAGAAAATAAGGAAAAAGCTAGAAGATGGAAGGAGTATCTTGAAGATTTATAGAAAGGTAGGCAGGACATGGAGGAGCAAGAAAGTGTGGAACAGATAGATAAGGATGACTTAGGTCCTAGCATACTTAGGTCAGAGTTTCATAGAGCATTAAATGATTTACAGAATAACAAAGCAGCGGGGATTGATATGATACCAGCCGAATTAATAAAACACGCAGGGGGAAAAAATGCAGGAGCGATTATACAGGTTAGTTTGTAAAATATATGAGAAGGGAGAAGTACCACAGGATTTTCAGCGTAGTAGAATAGTAACAATGCCGAAGAAAATAGGAGCTAATTTGTGTGAGAACTATAGGACCATTAGCCTACTATCACATGCATCGAAGATATTATTAAAGATTATTTATAGGAGATTAGAAAATAAAGTAGAGGAAAGGCTAGGAGAAGATCAGTTTGGTTTTAGGAAAAACAGAGGGACGAGAGAGGCGATTCTAGCACTAAGAACGGTAGTAGAAAAAAGAAATAGGGTAGGAAAGGTAACTTGCATAGCTTTTGTAGACTTAGAAAAGGCATTTGATAATGTAGATTGGGACATAATGTTTGAATTTTAAAAGAAACGGTTATAGATTATAAGGATAGGAGAATAATTTTTAATTTATATAAACACCAAACTGCCTTAGTTAGAATTGAGGGGGAAGAAGAGGTAGCAAAAATAGGGAAGGGAGTTCGGCAGGGATGTACACTCTCACCGTTATTATTTAATCTATATATAGAAGATGCAATAAACAAAGTAAAAGAAGAGTATAGTGTAGGTGTGAATGTACAGGGAGAGAAAATATATATGTTGAGATTCGCCGACGATATAGCTATATTGGAAGAAAGCGAAAAGAATTTAGAAAGGGTATTGAATGGTATGCAGGCAGTATTGACTAGGGATTTTAACATGAAAATAAATATAGGTAAAACTAAAGTGATGAGGTGTGACAAAAAGGAATGCAGTAGAAAAATGAGGATCTCAATAGGAGATAATAGAATCGAAGAAGTGTCAGATTTTTGTTATTTAGGCAGTAGAATCACAAAAGATAATCGAAGCAAGGTAGATATAAAGTGTAGGATAGCACAGGGTAGGAAGGCATTCGTAGAAAAAGAACAGATTTTAAGATCAAAGATTGACTTGGGTATTAGAAAAAGATTACTGAAGGTATATGTTTGAAGTGTAGCACTGTACGGGTGTGAGATGTGGAGTATAGGAAAGGAAGAGAAGCGTAGATTACAAGCATTCGAAATGTGGTGTTATAGGAGGATGATGAGGAATGGTTGGGAAGATAAAGTAACAAATGAAGCTGTACTAGAGTTAGTAGGGGAGAAGAGAAGTATCTGGAGAGTGTTACAGCGTAGGAGAGACAGATTAGTAGGGCATATTCTTAGGCATGGGGGGATTATGCAATTGATCATAGAAGGTAGAGTGGAGGGAAAGAGAGGGGTAGGTAGGCCTAGATTGGAGTATGTGAGTCAGATAGTTGAAGACGTTGAGATGAATAGCTATAGGGAGATGAAGGGATTAGCTCAGGATAGATCGGCATGGCGTGCTGTTTCCAACCAATCTTTAGGATTGCGGACTCTTTAACTAAGGGCATAATATTTGAAACATTCGATATCTATAATTATGCACGATGTAAATCATTTTTCTACCGTTTGAAAAATATTTCAACTAGAATATTTCTGTAGTTTACTTGAACTAATGTCAACGAAGAGATTTTAGACGATTTCAGTATTTTTCATAAAAATAAGGGCATCAGATTTGAAACAATCCATATATATATTTATGCACTTTGTAAATGATTTTTCTACCGTTTGAAAAATATTTAAACTCCAATATTTCTTTAGTTTACTTTACCTAAGGTCAATGAAGTGATTTTAAACGATTTTTGTAATTTTTCATAATAATAAAGGCATCATATTTGAAACAACCGACATCTATATTTATGCACGTTTTAGTTCATTTTTCTACCGTTTGAAAAATATTTCAACTAGAATATTTCTTTAGTTTACTTGAACTAATGTCAGCGAAGGGATTTTAAATGATTTTTGTATTTTTTCATAAGGGCATAATATTTGAAACAATCGATATCTATATATATGCACGTTGTAAATCATTTTACTACCGTTTGAAAAAATTTTAAACTAGGATATTTCTGTAGTTTATTTGACCTAATTTTAATGAAGAGATTTTAAAGAATATTAGTATTTTTTCTTAAAAATAAGGGCATCATATTTGAAACAATCGATATATATATTTATGCATGTTGTAAATATTTTTTCTACCGTGTGAAAAATATTAAAACTAGAATATTTCTTGTTTATTTGACCTAATGTCAATGAAGAGATTTTAAATGATTTCAGTATTTTTCATCAAATTAAGGGCATCATATTTGAAATAATCGATATATATATTTATGCACCTTCTAAATGATTTTTCTACCGTTTGAAATATATTTAAACTACAATATTTCTTTAGTTTATTTGAACTGACATCATTGAAGAGATCTTAGATGATTTTAGTATTTTTTAATAAAAATAAGGGCATCAATGTGAAACAATCGATATCTATATTTATGCACGTTTTAAATCATTTTACTACCTTTGAAAAATGTTTAAAATAGAATATTTCTGTAGTGTACTTGAACTAATGTCAACGAAGAGATTTTAGACGATTTCAGTATTTTTCATAAAAATAAGGGCATCATATTTGAAACAATCGATATATATATATTTATGCACGTTGTAATACATTTTTCTACCGTTTGAAAAATATTTAAACTCCAATATTTCTTTAGTTTACTTGAACTAATGTCAACGAAGAGATTTTAGATGATTTCAGTATTTTTCATAAAAATAATGGCATCATATTTGAAACAATCGATATATATATTTATGCACCTTGTAAATGATTTTTCTACCGTTTGAAAAATATTTAAACTCCAATATTTCTTTAGTTTATTTGACCTAAGGTCAATGAAGTGATTTTGAACGATTTTTGTAATTTTTCATAATAATAAAGGCATCATATTTGAAGCAATAGATATCTATATTTATATACGGTGTAAATCATGTTTCTACCGTCTGAAAAATATTTCAACTAGAATATTTCTTTAGTTTATTGGAACTAATGTCAATGAAGAGATTTTAAATGATTTTTGTAGTTTTTCATAATAATAAGGGCATAATATTTGAAACAATCGATATCTCTATTTATGCACGTTGTAAATCATTTTACTACCGTTTGAAAAATGTTTAAACTAGGATATTTCTGTAGTTTATTTGACCTAATTTTAATGAAGAGATTTTAAAGAATATTAGTATTTTTTCTTAAAAATAAGGGCATCATATTTGAAACAATCGATATATATATTTATGCACGTTGTAATACATTTTTCTACCGTTTTAAAAATATTTAAAAAAGAATATTTCTGTAGTTTATTTGAACTAATATCAATGTAGAGATTTTAGACGATTTTAGTATTTTTTCATAAAAATAAGGGCATCATATTTGAAACAATAGATATCTATATTTATGCACGTGCTAAATCTTTTTACTACCGTTTGAAAAATGTTTAAAATAGAATATTTCTATAGTGTACTTGAACTAATGTCAACGAAGATATTTTAGACGATTTCAGTATATTTCATAAAAATAATGGTATCATATTTGAAACAATCGATATATATATTTATGCATGTTGTAAATATTTTTTCTACCGTGTGAAAAATATTAAAACTAGAATATTTCTTATTTATTTGACCTAATGTCAATGAAGAGATTTTAAATGATTTCAGTATTTTTCATAAAATTAAGGGCATCATATTTGAAATAATCGATATATATATTTATGCACTTTCTAAATGATTTTTCTACCGTTTGAAAAATATTTATACTCCAATATTTCTTTAGTTTATTTGAACTGACATCATTGAAGAGATCTTAGATGATTTCAGTATTTTTTAATAAAAATAAGGGCATCATATTTGAAACAATCGATGTATATATTTGTGCAGGTTGTAAACGATTTTTCTACCGTTTGAAAAATATTTAAACTAGAATATTTCTGTAGTTTACTTGAACTAATGTCAACGAAGAGATTTCAGACGATTTCCGTATTTTTCATAAAAATAAGGGCATCAGATTTGAAACAATCCATATATATATTTATGCACTTTGTAAATGATTTTTCTACCGTTTGAAAAATATTTAAACTCCAATATTTCTTTAGTTTATTTGACCTAAGGTCAATGAAGTGATTTTAAACGATTTTTGTAATTTGTCATAATAATAAAGGCATCATATTTGAAACAACCGACATCTATATTTATGCACGTTGTAATTCATTTTTCTACCGTTTGAAAATATTTCAACTAGAATACTTCTTTAGTTTACTTGAACTAATGTCAGCGAAGGGATTTTAAATGATTTTTGTATTTTTTCATAAGGGCATAATATTTGAAACAATCGATATCTATTTTTATGCACGTTGTAATTCATTTTTCTGCCGTTTGAAAAATATTTCAACTACAACATTTCTTTAGTTTATTTGACCTAATGTCAATGAAATGATTTTAAACGACATCTATATTTATGCACATTGTAAATCATTTTTCTACCGTTTGAAAATTATTTCAACTAGAATATTTCTCTAGTTTATTTGAACTAATGTCAATGAAGAGATTTTAAACGATTTTTGTATTTTTTCTTAAAAATAAGGGCATCATATTTGAAACAATCGATATATATATTTATGCATGTTGTAAATATTTTTTCTACCGTGTGAAAAATATTAAAACTAGAGTATTTCTTGTTTATTTGACCTAATGTCAATGAAGAGATTTTAAATGATTTCAGTATTTTTCATAAAATTAAGGGCATCATATTTGAAATAATCGATATATATATTTATGCACTTTCTAAATGATTTTTCTACCGTTTGAAAAATATTTAAACTCCAATATTTCTTTAGTTTATTTGAACTGACATCATTGAAGAGATCTTAGATGATTTTAGTATTTTTTAATAAAAATAAGGGCATCATATGTGAAACAATCGATATCTATATTTATGCACGTTTTAAATCATTTTACTACCTTTGAAAAATGTTTAAAATAGAATATTTCTGTAGTTTACTTGAACTAATGTCAACGAAGAGATTTCAGACGATTTCAGTATTTTTCATAAAAATAAGGGCATCCGATTTGAAACAATCCATATATATATTTATGCACTTTGTAAATGATTTTTCTACCGTTTGAAAAATATTTAAACTCCAATATTTCTTTAGTTTATTTGACCTAAGGTCAATGAAGTGATTTTAAACGATTTTAGTATTTTTTCTTAAAAATAAGGGCATCATATTTGAAACAACCGACATCTATATTTATGCACGTTGTAAATCACTTTTCTACCGTTTGAAAAATATTTCAACTAGAATACTTCTTTAGTTTACTTGAACTAATGTCAGCGAAGGGATTTTAAATGATTTTTGTATTTTTTCATAAGGGCATAATATTTGAAACAATCGATATCTATTTTTATGCACGTTGTAATTCATTTTTCTGCAGTTTGAAAAATATTTCAACTACAACATTTCTTTAGTTTATTTGACCTAATGTCAATGAAATGATTTTAAACGACATCTATATTTATGCACATTGTAAATCATTTTTCTACCGTTTGAAAAATATTTCAACTAGAATATTTCTCTAGTTTATTTGACCTAATGTCAATGAAGAGATTTTAAATGATTTCAGTATTTTTCATAAAATTAAGGGCATCATATTTGAAATAATCGATATATATATTTATGCACTTTCTAAATAAATTTTCTACCGTTTGAAAAATATTTAAACTCCAATATTTCTTTAGTTTATTTGAACTGACATCATTGAAGAGATCTTAGATGATTTTAGTATTTTTTAATAAAAATAAGGGCATCATATGTGAAACAATCGATATCTATATTTATGCACGTTTTAAATCATTTTACTACCTTTGAAAAATGTTTAAAATAGAATATTTCTGTAGTGTACTTGAACTAATGTCAACGAAGAGATTTTAGACGATTTCAGTATTTTTCATAAAAATAATGGCATCATATTTGAAACAATCGATATATATATTTATGCATGTTGTAAATTTTTTTTTTACCATGTGAAAAATGTTTGAACTAGAATATTTCTTTAGTTTACTTGAACTAATGTCAACGAAGAGATTTTAGACGATTTCAGTATTTTTCATAAAAATAATGGCATCATATTTGAAACAATCGATATATATATTTATGCATGTTGTAAATATTTTTTCTACCGTGTGAAAAATATTTAAAATAGAATATTTCTTGTTTATTTGACCTAATGTCAATGAAGAGATTTTTGACGATTTTAGTATTTTTTCAAAAAATAAGGGCATCATATTTGAAACAATAGATATCTATATTTATGCCCGTGCTAAATCTTTTTACTACCGTTTGAAAAATGTTTAAAATAGAATATTTCTATAGTGTACTTGAACTAATGTCAACGAAGAGATTTTAGACGATTTCAGTATTTTTCATAAAAATAATGGCATCATATTTGAAACAATCCATATATATATTTATGCATGTTGTAAATATTTTTTCTACCGTGTGAAAAATATTTAAAGTAGAATATTTCTTTAGTTTATTTGACCTAATGTCAATGAAGAGATTTTAAATGATTTGAGTATTTTTCATAAAAATAAGGGCATCATATTTGAAACAATCGATATATATATTTATGCACTTTGTAAATGATTTTTCTACCGTTTGAAAAATATTTAAACTCCAATATTTCTTTAGTTTATTTGAACTGACATCATTGAAGAGATCTTAGATGATTTTAGTATTTTTTAATAAAAATAAGGGCATCATATGTGAAACAATCGATATCTATATTTATGCACGTTGTAAATCATTTTTCTACCGTTTGAAAAATATTTCAACTAGAATATTTCTTTAATTTACTTGAACTAATGTCAAAGAAGAGATTTTAGACGATTTCAGTATTTTTCATACAAATAAGGGCATCATATTTGAAACAATCGATATATATATTTATGCACGTTATAGATATTTTTTCTACCGTTTGAAAAATATTTAAACCAGAATATTTCTTTAGTTTATTTGACCTAATGTCAATAAAAAGATTTTAAACGATTTTAGTATTTTTTCATAAAAATAGGGGCATCATATTTGAAACAATAGATATCTATATTTATGCACGTGCTAAATAATTTTTCTACCGTTTGAAAAATATTACAACTAGAATATTTCTTTAGTTTATTTGACCTAATATCAATGTAGAGATTTTTGACGATTTTAGTATTTTTTCATAAAAATAAGGGCATCATATTTGAAACAATAGATATCTATATTTATGCCCGTGCTAAATCTTTTTACTACCGTTTGAAAAATGTTTAAAATAGAATATTTCTATAGTGTACTTGAACTAATGTCAACGAAGAGATTTTAGACGATTTCAGTATTTTTCATAAAAATAATGGCATCATATTTGAAACAATCGATATATATATTTATACATGTTGTAAATATTTTTTCTACCGTGTGAAAAATATTTAAAATAGAATATTTCTTGTTTATTTGACCTAATGTCAACGAATAGATTTTAGATGATTTTAGTATTTTATAATAAAAATAAGGGCATCATATTTGATACAATCGATATCTATTTTTATTTACATTGCATATAATTTTTCTACCGTTTGAAAAATATTTAAACTCCAATATTTCTTTAGTTTACTTGAACTAATGTCAACGAAGAGATTTTAGACGATTTCAGTATTTTTCATAAAAATAAGGCCATCATATTTGAAACAATCGATATATATATTTATGCACGTTGTAAATAATTTTTCTACCGTTTGAAAAATATTTGAACTAGAACATTCCTTTAGTTTATTTGACCTAATATCAATGAAGAGATTTTAAACAATTTTAGTATTTTTTCATAAAAATAGGGGCATTATATTTGAAACAATCGATATCTATATTTATGCAGGTTGTGAATCATTTTTCTAACGTTTGAAAAATAGTTCAACTAGAATATTTCTGTAGTTTATTTGAACTAATGTCAATGAAAAGATTTTAAATGATTTTTGTATTTTTTTATAATAATAGGGGCATAATATTTGAAACAATCGATATCTATATTTATGCACGTTGTAAATCATTTTACTACCGTTTGAAAAATGTTTAAACTAGGATATTTATGTAGTTTATTTGACCTAATTTTAATGAAGAGATTTTATAGGATATTAGTATTTTTTCTTAAAAATAAGGGCAGCATATTTCATACAATCGATATCTATATTTATTTACATTGTACATAATTTTTCTACCGTTTGAAAAATATTTAAATTCCAATATTTCTTTAGTTTACTTGAACTAATGTCAATGAAGTGATTTTAAACGATTTTTGTAATTTTTCATAATAATAAAGGCATCATATTTGAAACAACCGACATCTATATTTATGCACGTTGTAAATCATTTTTCAACCGTTTGAAAAATATTTAAACTAGAATATTTCTGTAGTTTATGTGACCCAATGTCAATGTAGAGATTATAAACGATTTTAGTATTTTTTCATAAAATAAGGGCATCATATTTGAAACAACCGACATCTATATTTATGCAAGTTGTAAATCACTTTTCTACCGTTTGAAAAATATTTCAACTAGAATATTTCTTTAGTTTACTTGAACTAATATCAACCAGAGATTTTAGACGATTTCAGTATTTTTCATAAAAATAAGGCCATCATATTTGAAACAATCGATATATATATTTATGCACGTTGTAAATAATTTTTCTACCGTTTGAAAAATATTTGAACTAGAACATTCCTTTAGTTTATTTGACCTAATATCAATGAAGAGATTTTAAACAATTTTAGTATTTTTTCATAAAAATAGGGGCATTATATTTGAAACAATCGATATCTATATTTATGCAGGTTGTGAATCATTTTTCTACCGTTTGAAAAATAGTTCAACTAGAATATTTCTTTAGTTTATTTGAACTAATGTCAATGAAAAGATTTTAAATGATTTTTGTATTTTTTTATAATAATAAGGGCATAATATTTGAAACAATCGATATCTATATTTATGCACGTTGTAAATCATTTTACTACCGTTTGAAAAATGTTTAAACTAGGATATTTATGTAGTTTATTTGACCTAATTTTAATGAAGAGATTTTATAGGATATTAGTATTTTTTCTTAAAAATAAGGGCAGCATATTTCATACAATCGATATCTATATTTATTTACATTGTACATAATTTTTCTACCGTTTGAAAAATATTTAAATTCCAATATTTCTTTAGTTTACTTGAACTAATGTCAATGAAGTGATTTTAAACGATTTTTGTAATTTTTCATAATAATAAAGGCATCATATTTGAAACAACCGACATCTATATTTATGCACGTTGTAAATCATTTTTCAACCGTTTGAAAAATATTTAAACTAGAATATTTCTGTAGTTTATGTGACCCAATGTCAATGTAGAGATTATAAACGATTTTAGTATTTTTTCATAAAATAAGGGCATCATATTTGAAACAACCGACATCTATATTTATGCAAGTTGTAAATCACTTTTCTACCGTTTGAAAAATATTTCAACTAGAATATTTCTTTAGTTTACTTGAACTAATATCAACCAGAGATTTTAGACGATTTCAGTATTTTTTCATAAAAATAAGGGCATCATATGTGAAACAATCGATATATATATATTTATGCACGTTGTAAATCATTTTTCTACCATTTGAAAAATATTTCAATTTGAATATTACTTTAGTTTATTTGAACTAATGTCAGTGAAGAGATTTTAAATGATTTTAATATTTTTTCATAATAATAAGGGCATCATATTTGATACAATCGATATCTATATTTATTTACATTGCATATAATTTTTCTACCGTTTGAAAAATATTTAAACTCCAATATTTCTTTAGTTTACTTGAACTAATATCAACGAAGAGATTTTAGACGATTTCAGTATTTTACATAAAAATAAGGCCATCATATTTGAAACAATCGATATATATATTTATGCACGTTGTAAATAATTTTTCTACCGTTTGAAAAATATTTGAACTAGAACATTCCTTTAGTTTATTTGACCTAATATCAATGAAGAGATTTTAAACAATTTTAGTATTTTTTCATAAAAATAGGGGCATTATATTTGAAACAATCGATATATATATTTATGCAGGTTGTGAATCATTTTTCTACCGTTTGAAAAATAGTTCAACTAGAATATTTCTTTAGTTTATTTGAACTAATGTCAATGAAAATATTTTAAATGATTTTTGTATTTTTTTATAATAATAAGGGCATAATATTTGAAACAATCGATATCTATATTTATGCACGTTGTAAATCATTTTACTACCGTTTGAAAAATGTTTAAACTAGGATATTTATGTAGTTTATTTGACCTAATTTTAATGAAGAGATTTTATAGGATATTAGTATTTTTTCTTAAAAATAAGGGCAGCATATTTCATACAATCGATATCTATATTTATTTACATTGTATATAATTTTTCTACCGTTTGAAAAATATTTAAATTCCAATATTTCTTTAGTTTACTTGAACAATGTCAATGAAGTGATTTTAAACGATTTTTGTAATTTTTCATAATAATAAAGGCATCATATTTGAAACAACCGACATCTATATTTATGCACGTTGTAAATCATTTTTCAACCGTTTGAAAAATATTTAAACTAGAATATTTCTGTAGTTTATGTGACCCAATGTCAATGTAGAGATTATAAACGATTTTAGTATTTTTTCATAAAATAAGGGCATCATATTTGAAACAACCCACATCTATATCTATGCAAGTTGTAAATCACTTTTCTACCGTTTGAAAAATATTTCAACTAGAATATTTCTTTAGTTTACTTGAACTAATATCAACCAGAGATTTTAGACGATTTCAGTATTTTTTCTTAAAAATAAGGGCATCATATGTGAAACAATCGATATATATATATATATTTATGCACGTTGTAAATCATTTTTCTACCATTTGAAAAATATTTCAATTTGAATATTACTTTAGTTTATTTGAACTAATGTCAGTGAAGAGATTTTAAATGATTTTAATATTTTTTCATAATAATAAGGGCATCATATTTGATACAATCGATATCTATATTTATTTACATTGCATATAATTTTTCTACCGTTTGAAAAATATTTAAACTCCAATATTTCTTTAGTTTACTTGAACTAATATCAACGAAGAGATTTTAGACGATTTCAGTATTTTTCATAAAAATAAGCTCATCATATTTGAAACAATCGATATATATATTTATGCACGTTGTAAATAATTTTTCTACCGTTTGAAAAATATTTGAACTAGAACATTCCTTTAGTTTATTTGACCTAATATCAATGAAGAGATTTTAAACAATTTTAGTATTTTTTCATAAAAATAGGGGCATTATATTTGAAACAATCGATATCTATATTTATGCAGGTTGTGAATCATTTTTCTACCGTTTGAAAAATAGTTCAACTAGAATATTTCTTTAGTTTATTTGAACTAATGTCAATGAAAATATTTTAAATGATTTTTGAATTTTTTTATAATAATAAGGGCATAATATTTGAAACAATCGATATCTATATTTATGCACGTTGTAAATCATTTTACTACCGTTTGAAAAATGTTTAAACTAGGATATTTATGTAGTTTATTTGACCTAATTTTAATGAAGAGATTTTATAGGATATTAGTATTTTTTCTTAAAAATAAGGGCAGCATATTTCATACAATCGATATCTATATTTATTTACATTGTATATAAGTTTTCTACCGTTTGAAAAATATTTAAATTCCAATATTTCTTTAGTTTACTTGAACTAATGTCAATGAAGTGATTTTAAACGATTTTTTTAATTTTTCATAATAATAAAGGCATCATATTTGAAACAACCGACATCTATATTTATGCACATTGTAAATCATTTTTCAACCGTTTGAAAAATATTTAAACTAGAATATTTCTGTAGTTTATGTAACCCAATGTCAATGTAGAGATTATAAATGATTTTAGTATTTTTTCATAAAATAAGGGCATCATATTTGAAACAACCGACATCTATATTTATGCAAGTTGTAAATCACTTTTCTACCGTTTGAAAAATATTTCAACTAGAATAATTCTTTAGTTTACTTGAACTAATATCAACCAGAGATTTTAGACGATTTCAGTATTTTTTCATAAAAATAAGGGCATCATATGTGAAACGATCGATATATATATATTTATGCACGTTGTAAGTCATTTTTCTAACATTTGAAAAATATTTCAACTTGACTATTTTTAGTTTATTTGAACTAATGTCAGTGAAGAGATTTTAAATGATTTTAATATTTTTTCATAATAATAAGGGCATCATATTTGAAACAACCGACATCTATATTTATGCATGTTGTAAATCACTTTTCTACCGTTTGAAAAATATTTCAACTAGAATATTTCTTTAGTTTATTTGACCTAATGTCAATGTAGAGATTTTAAACGATTTTAGTATTTTTTCATAAAAATAGGGGCATCATATTTGAAACAATCGATATTTATATTTATGCACGCTGTAAATCATTTTCTATCGTTTGAAAAATGTTTATAATCCAATATTTCTTTAGTTTGTTTGACCTTATATCAATAAAGAGATTCTAAAGGATTTTAGTATTTTTTCACAAAAATAAGCACATCATATTTGTAACAACCGACATCTATATTTAGGCACGTTGTAAATCACTTTTCTACCGTTTGAAAAATATCTCAACTAGAATATTTCTTTAGTTTACTTGAACTAATGTCAACCAGAGATTTTAGACGATTTCAGTATTTTTCATAAAAATAAGGGCATCATATATGAAACAATCGATATATATAATTATGCACATTGTAAATCATTTTTCTACCATTTGAAAAATATTTCAACTAGAATATTACTTTAGTTTATTTGAACTAATGTCAATGAAGGGATTTTAAATGATTTTTGTATTTTTTCATAATAATAAGGGCATAATATTTGAAACAATCGAAATCTATATTTATGCACGTGCTAAATCATTTTACTACCGTTTGAAAAATGTTTAAACTAGGATATTTCTGTAGTTTATTTGACCTAATTATAAAGAAGATATTTTAAAGGATATTAGTATTTATTCTTAAAAATAAGGGCATCATATTTGAAACAATAGATATCTATATTAATGCACGTGCTAAATAATTTTTCTACCGTTTGAAAAATATTACAACTAGAATATTTCTTTAGTTTATTTGACCTAATGTCAATGAAGAGATTTTAAATGATTTTTGTATTTTTTCATAATAATAAGGGCATAATATTTGAAACAATCGATATCTATATTTATGCACGTTGTAAATCATTTTACTACCGATTGAAAAATATTTCAACTAGAATATTTCTTTAGTTTATTTGAACTAACATCAATGAATAGATTTTAGATGATTTTAGTATTTTATAATAAAAATAAGGGCATCATATTTGATACAATCGATATCTATATTTATTTACATTGCATATAATTTTTCTACCGTTTGAAAAATATTTAAACTCCAATATTTCTTTAGTTTACTTGAACTAATGTCAACGAAGAGATTTTAGACGATTTCAGTATTTTTCATAAAAATAAGGCCATCATATTTGAAACAATCGATATATATATTTATGCACGTTGTAAATAATTTTTCTACCGTTTGAAAAATATTTGAACTAGAACATTCCTTTAGTTTATTTGACCTAATATCAATGAAGAGATTTTAAACAATTTTAGTATTTTTTCATAAAAATAGCGGCATTATATTTGAAACAATCGATATCTATATTTATGCAGGTTGTGAATCATTTTTCTACCGTTTGAAAAATAGTTCAACTAGAATATTTCTTTAGTTTATTTGAACTAATGTCAATGAAAAGATTTTAAATGATTTTTGTATTTTTTTATAATAATAAGGGCATAATATTTGAAACAATCGATATCTATATTTATGCACGTTGTAAATCATTTTACTACCGTTTGAAAAATGTTTAAACTAGGATATTTATGTAGTTTATTTGACCTAATTTTAATGAAGAGATTTTATAGGATATTAGTATTTTTTCTTAAAAATAAGGGCAGCATATTTCATACGATCGACATCTATATTTATTTACATTGTACATAATTTTTCTACCGTTTGAAAAATATTTACATTCCAATATTTCTTTAGTTTACTTGAACTAATGTCAATGAAGTGATTTTAAACGATTTTTGTAATTTTTCATAATAATAAAGGCATCGTATTTGAAACAACCGACATCTATATTTATGCACGTTGTAAATCATTTTTCAACCGTTTGAAAAATATTTAAACTAGAATATTTCTGTAGTTTATGTGACCCAATGTCAATGTAGAGATTATAAACGATTTTAGTATTTTTTCATAAAATAAGGGCATCATATTTGAAACAACCGACATCTATATTTATGCAAGTTGTAAATCACTTTTCTACCGTTTGAAAAATATTTCAACTAGAATATTTCTTTAGTTTACTTGAACTAATATCAACCAGAGATTTTAGACGATTTCAGTATTTTTTCATAAAAATAAGGGCATCATATGTGAAACAATCGATATATATATATTTATGCACGTTGTAAATCATTTTTCTACCATTTGAAAAATATTTCAACTTGACTATTTTTAGTTTATTTGAACTAATGTCAGTGAAGAGATTTTAAATGATTTTAATATTTTTTCATAATAATAAGGGCATCATATTTGAAACAACCGACATCTATATTTATGCACGTTGTAAATCACTTTTCTACCGTTTGAAAAATATTTCAACTAGAATATTTCTTTAGTTTATTTGACCTAATGTCAATGTAGAGATTTTAAACGATTTTAGTATTTTTTCATAAAAATAGGGGCATCATATTTGAAACAATCGATATTTATATTTATGCACGCTGTAAATCATTTTCTACCGTTTGAAAAATGTTTATAATCCAATATTTCTTTAGTTTGTTTGACCTTATATCAATAAAGAGATTCTAAAGGATTTTAGTATTTTTTCATAAAAATAAGCACATCATATTTGTAACAACCGACATCTATATTTAGGCACGTTGTAAATCACTTTTCTACCGTTTGAAAAATATCTCAACTAGAATATTTCTTTAGTTTACTTGAACTAATGTCAACCAGAGATTTTAGACGATTTCCGTATTTTTCATAAAAATAAGGGCATCATATATGAAACAATCGATATATATATTTATGCACGTTGTAAATCATTTTTCTACCATTTGAAAAATATTTCAACTAGAATATTACTTTAGTTTATTTGAACTAATGTCAATGAAGGGATTTTAAATGATTTTTGTATTTTTTCATAATAATAAGGGCATAATATTTGAAACAATCGAAATCTATATTTATGCACTTGCTAAATCATTTTACTACCGTTTGAAAAATGTTTAAACTAGGATATTTCTGTAGTTTATTTGACCTAATTATAAAGAAGATATTTTAAAGGATATTAGTATTTATTCTTAAAAATAAGGGCATCATATTTGAAACAATAGATATCTATATTAATGCACGTGCTAAATAATTTTTCTACCGTTTGAAAAATATTACAACTAGAATATTTCTTTAGTTTATTTGACCTAATATCAATGTAGAGATTTTAGACGATTTTAGTATTTTTTTATAAAAATAAGGGCATCATATTTGAAACAATAGATATCTATATTTATGCCCGTGCTAAATCTTTTTACTACCGTTTGAAAAATGTTTAAAATAGAATATTTCTATAGTGTACTTGAACTAATGTCAACGAAGAGATTTTCGACGATTTCCGTATTTTTCATAAAAATAATGGCATCATATTTGAAACAATCGATATATATATTTATACATGTTGTAAATATTTTTTCTACCGTGTGAAAAATATTAAAAATAGAATATTTCTTGTTTATTTGACCTAATGTCAATGAAGAGATTTTAAATGATTTTTGTATTTTTTCATAATAATAAGGGCATAATATTTGAAACAATCGATATCTATATTTATGCACGTTGTAAATCATTTTACTACCGATTGAAAAATATTTCAACTAGAATATTTCTTTAGTTTATTTGAACTAACATCAATGAATAGATTTTAGATGATTTTAGTATTTTATAATAAAAATAAGGGCATCATATTTGATACAATCGATATCTATATTTATTTACATTGCATATAATTTTTCTACCGTTTGAAAAATATTTGAACTCCAATATTTCTTTAGTTTACTTGAACTAATATCAACGAAGAGATTTTAGACGATTTCAGTATTTTTCATAAAAATAAGGCCATCATATTTGAAACAATCGATATATATATTTATGCACGTTGTAAATAATTTTTCTACAGTTTGAAAAATATTTGAACTAGAACATTCCTTTAGTTTATTTGACCTAATATCAATGAAGAGATTTTAAACAATTTTAGTATTTGTTCATAAAAATAGGGGCATTATATTTGAAACAATCGATATATATATTTATGCACGTTGTAAATAATTTTTCTACCGTTTGAAAAATATTTAAACTCCAATATTTCTTTAGTTTACTTGAACTAATATCAACGAAGAGATTTTAGACGATTTCAGTATTTTTCATAAAAATAAGGCCATCATATTTGAAACAATCGATATATATATTTATGCACGTTGTAAATAATTTTTCTACAGTTTGAAAAATATTTGAACTAGAACATTCCTTTAGTTTATTTGACCTAATATCAATGAAGAGATTTTAAACAATTTTAGTATTTGTTCATAAAAATAGGGGCATTATATTTGAAACAATCGATATCTATATTTATGCAGGTTGTGAATCATTTTTCTACCGTTTGAAAAATAGTTCAACTAGAATATTTCTTTAGTTTATTTGAACTAATGTCAATGAAAATATTTTAAATGATTTTTGTATTTTTTTATAATAATAAGGGCATAATATTTGAAACAATCGATATCTATATTTATGCACGTTGTAAATCATTTTACTACCGTTTGAAAAATGTTTAAACTAGGATATTTATGTAGTTTATTTGACCTAATTTTAATGAAGAGATTTTATAGGATATTAGTATTTTTTCTTAAAAATAAGGGCAGCATATTTCATACAATCGATATCTATATTTATTTACATTGTATATAATTTTTCTACCGTTTGAAAAATATTTAAATTCCAATATTTCTTTAGTTTACTTGAACTAATGTCAATGAAGTGATTTTAAACGATTTTTGTAATTTTTCATAATAATAAAGGCATCATATTTGAAACAACCGACATCTATATTTATGCACATTGTAAATCATTTTTCAACCGTTTGAAAAATATTTAAACTAGAATATTTCTGTAGTTTATGTGACCCAATGTCAATGTAGAGATTATAAACGATTTTAGTATTTTTTCATAAAATAAGGGCATCATATTTGAAACAACCGACATCTATATTTATGCAAGTTGTAAATCACTTTTCTACCGTTTGAAAAATATTTCAACTAGAATATTTCTTTAGTTTACTTGAACTAATATCAACCAGAGATTTTAGACGATTTCAGTATTTTTTCATAAAAATAAGGGCATCGTATGTGAAACAATCGATATATATATATTTATGCACGTTGTAAATCATTTTTCTACCATTTGAAAAATATTTCAACTTGACTATTTTTAGTTTATTTGAACTAATGTCAGTGAAGAGATTTTAAATGATTTTAATATTTTTTCATAATAATAAGGGCATCATATTTGAAACAACCGACATCTATATTTATGCACGTTGTAAATCACTTTTCTACCGTTTGAAAAATATTTCAACTAGAATATTTCTTTATTTTATTTGACCTAATGTCAATGTAGAGATTTTAAACGATTTTAGTATTTTTTCATAAAAATAGGGGCATCATATTTGAAACAATCGATATTTATATTTATGCACGCTGTAAATCTTTTTCTACCGTTTGAAAAATGTTTATAATCCAATATTTCTTTAGTTTGTTTGACCTTATATCAATAAAGAGATTCTAAAGGATTTTAGTATTTTTTCATAAAAATAAGCACATCATATTTGTAACAACCGACATCTATATTTAGGCACGTTGTAAATCACTTTTCTACCTTTTGAAAAATATCTCAACTAGAATATTTCTTTAGTTTACTTGAACTAATGTCAACCAGAGATTTTAGACGATTTCAGTATTTTTCATAAAAATAAGGGCATCATATATGAAACAATCGATATATATATTTATGCACGTTGTAAATCATTTTTCTACCATTTGAAAAATATTTCAACTAGAATATTACTTTAGTTTATTTGAACTAATGTCAATGAAGGGATTTTAAATGATTTTTGTATTTTTTCATAATAATAAGGGCATAATATTTGAAACAATCGAAATCTATATTTATGCACGTGCTAAATCATTTTACTACCGTTTGAAAAATGTTTAAACTAGGATATTTCTGTAGCTTATTTGACCTAATTATAAAGAAGATATTTTAAAGGATATTAGTATTTATTCTTAAAAATAAGGGCATCATATTTGAAACAATAGATATCTATATTAATGCACATGCTAAATAATTTTTCTACCGTTTGAAAAATATTACAACTAGAATATTTCTTTAGTTTATTTGACCTAATGTCAATGTAGAGATTTTAGACGATTTTAGTATTTTTTCATAAAAATAAGGGCATCATATTTGAAACAATAGATATCTATATTTATGCACGTGCTAAATCTTTTTACTACCGTTTGAAAAATGTTTAAAATAGAATATTTCTATAGTGTACTTGAACTAATGTTAACGAAGAGATTTTAAACGATTTTTGTATTTTTTCTTAAAAATAAGGGCATCATATTTGAAACAATAGATATCTATATTTATGCCCGTGCTAAATCTTTTTACTACCGTTTGAAAAATGTTTAAAATAGAATATTTCTATAGTGTACTTGAACTAATGTCAACGAAGAGATTTTAGACGATTTCAGTATTTTTCATAAAAATAATGGCATTATATTTGAAACAATCGATATATATATTTATACATGTTGTAAATATTTTTTCTACCGTGTGAAAAATATTTAAAATAGAGTATTTCTTGTTTATTTGACCTAATGTCAATGAAGAGATTTTAAATGATTTTTGTATTTTTTCATAATAATAAGGGCATAATATTTGAAACAATCGATATCTATATTTATGCACGTTGTAAATCATTTTACTACCGATTGAAAAATATTTCAACTAGAATATTTCTTTAGTTTATTTGAACTAACATCAATGAATAGATTTTAGATGGTTTTAGTATTTTATAATAAAAATAAGGGCATCATATTTGAAACAATAGATATCTATATTTATGCCCGTGCTAAATCTTTTTACTACCGTTTGAAAAATGTTTAAAATAGAATATTTCTATAGTGTACTTGAACTAATGTCAACGAAGAGATTTTCGACGATTTCAGTATTTTTCATAAAAATAATGGCATCATATTTGAAACAATCGATATATATATTTATACATGTTGTAAATATTTTTTCTACCGTGTGAAAAATATTAAAAATAGAATATTTCTTGTTTATTTGACCTAATGTCAATGAAGAGATTTTAAATGATTTTTGTATTTTTTCATAATAATAAGGGCATAATATTTGAAACAATCGATATCTATATTTATGCACGTTGTAAATCATTTTACTACCGATTGAAAAATATTTCAACTAGAATATTTCTTTAGTTTATTTGAACTAACATCAATGAATAGATTTTAGATGATTTTAGTATTTTATAATAAAAATAAGGGCATCATATTTGATACAATCGATATCTATATTTATTTACATTGCATATAATTTTTCTACCGTTTGAAAAATATTTGAACTCCAATATTTCTTTAGTTTACTTGAACTAATATCAACGAAGAGATTTTAGACGATTTCAGTATTTTTCATAAAAATAAGGCCATCATATTTGAAACAATCGATATATATATTTATGCACGTTGTAAATAATTTTTCTACAGTTTGAAAAATATTTGAACTAGAACATTCCTTTAGTTTATTTGACCTAATATCAATGAAGAGATTTTAAACAATTTTAGTATTTGTTCATAAAAATAGGGGCATTATATTTGAAACAATCGATATATATATTTATGCACGTTGTAAATAATTTTTCTACCGTTTGAAAAATATTTAAACTCCAATATTTCTTTAGTTTACTTGAACTAATATCAACGAAGAGATTTTAGACGATTTCAGTATTTTTCATAAAAATAAGGCCATCATATTTGAAACAATCGATATATATATTTATGCACGTTGTAAATAATTTTTCTACAGTTTGAAAATATTTGAACTAGAACATTCCTTTAGTTTATTTGACCTAATATCAATGAAGAGATTTTAAACAATTTTAGTATTTGTTCATAAAAATAGGGGCATTATATTTGAAACAATCGATATCTATATTTATGCAGGTTGTGAATCATTTTTCTACCGTTTGAAAAATAGTTCAACTAGAATATTTCTTTAGTTTATTTGAACTAATGTCAATGAAAATATTTTAAATGATTTTTGTATTTTTTTATAATAATAAGGGCATAATATTTGAAACAATCGATATCTATATTTATGCACGTTGTAAATCATTTTACTACCGTTTGAAAAATGTTTAAACTAGGATATTTATGTAGTTTATTTGACCTAATTTTAATGAAGAGATTTTATAGGATATTAGTATTTTTTCTTAAAAATAAGGGCAGCATATTTCATACAATCGATATCTATATTTATTTACATTGTATATAATTTTTCTACCGTTTGAAAAATATTTAAATTCCAATATTTCTTTAGTTTACTTGAACTAATGTCAATGAAGTGATTTTAAACGATTTTTGTAATTTTTCATAATAATAAAGGCATCATATTTGAAACAACCGACATCTATATTTATGCACATTGTAAATCATTTTTCAACCGTTTGAAAAATATTTAAACTAGAATATTTCTGTAGTTTATGTGACCCAATGTCAATGTAGAGATTATAAACGATTTTAGTATTTTTTCATAAAATAAGGGCATCATATTTGAAACAACCGACATCTATATTTATGCAAGTTGTAAATCACTTTTCTACCGTTTGAAAAATATTTCAACTAGAATATTTCTTTAGTTTACTTGAACTAATATCAACCAGAGATTTTAGACGATTTCAGTATTTTTTCATAAAAATAAGGGCATCGTATGTGAAACAATCGATATATATATATTTATGCACGTTGTAAATCATTTTTCTACCATTTGAAAAATATTTCAACTTGACTATTTTTAGTTTATTTGAACTAATGTCAGTGAAGAGATTTTAAATGATTTTAATATTTTTTCATAATAATAAGGGCATCATATTTGAAACAACCGACATCTATATTTATGCACGTTGTAAATCACTTTTCTACCGTTTGAAAAATATTTCAACTAGAATATTTCTTTATTTTATTTGACCTAATGTCAATGTAGAGATTTTAAACGATTTTAGTATTTTTTCATAAAAATAGGGGCATCATATTTGAAACAATCGATATTTATATTTATGCACGCTGTAAATCTTTTTCTACCGTTTGAAAAATGTTTATAATCCAATATTTCTTTAGTTTGTTTGACCTTATATCAATAAAGAGATTCTAAAGGATTTTAGTATTTTTTCATAAAAATAAGCACATCATATTTGTAACAACCGACATCTATATTTAGGCACGTTGTAAATCACTTTTCTACCTTTTGAAAAATATCTCAACTAGAATATTTCTTTAGTTTACTTGAACTAATGTCAACCAGAGATTTTAGACGATTTCAGTATTTTTCATAAAAATAAGGGCATCATATATGAAACAATCGATATATATATTTATGCACGTTGTAAATCATTTTTCTACCATTTGAAAAATATTTCAACTAGAATATTACTTTAGTTTATTTGAACTAATGTCAATGAAGGGATTTTAAATGATTTTTGTATTTTTTCATAATAATAAGGGCATAATATTTGAAACAATCGAAATCTATATTTATGCACGTGCTAAATCATTTTACTACCGTTTGAAAAATGTTTAAACTAGGATATTTCTGTAGCTTATTTGACCTAATTATAAAGAAGATATTTTAAAGGATATTAGTATTTATTCTTAAAAATAAGGGCATCATATTTGAAACAATAGATATCTATATTAATGCACATGCTAAATAATTTTTCTACCGTTTGAAAAATATTACAACTAGAATATTTCTTTAGTTTATTTGACCTAATGTCAATGTAGAGATTTTAGACGATTTTAGTATTTTTTCATAAAAATAAGGGCATCATATTTGAAACAATAGATATCTATATTTATGCACGTGCTAAATCTTTTTACTACCGTTTGAAAAATGTTTAAAATAGAATATTTCTATAGTGTACTTGAACTAATGTCAACGAAGAGATTTTAGACGATTTCAGTATTTTTCATAAAAATAATGGCATCATATTTGAAACAATCGATATATATATTTATACATGTTGTAAATATTTTTTCTACCGTGTGAAAAATATTTAAAATAGAGTATTTCTTGTTTATTTGACCTAATGTCAATGAAGAGATTTTAAATGATTTTTGTATTTTTTCATAATAATAAGGGCATAATATTTGAAACAATCGATATCTATATTTATGCACGTTGTAAATCATTTTACTACCGATTGAAAAATATTTCAACTAGAATATTTCTTTAGTTTATTTGAACTAACATCAATGAATAGATTTTAGATGGTTTTAGTATTTTATAATAAAAATAAGGGCATCATATTTGATACAATCGATATCTATATTTATTTACATTGCATATAATTTTTCTACCGTTTGAAAAATATTTAAACTCCAATATTTCTTTAGTTTACTTGAACTAATGTCAACGAAGAGATTTTAGACGATTTCAGTATTTTTCATAAAAATAAGGCCATCATATTTGAAACAATCGATATATATATTTATGCACGTTGTAAATAATTTTTCTACCGTTTGAAAAATATTTGAACTAGAACATTCCTTTAGTTTATTTGACCTAATATCAATGAAGAGATTTTAAACAATTTTAGTATTTTTTCATAAAAATAGGGGCATTATATTTGAAACAATCGATATCTATATTTATGCAGGTTGTGAATCATTTTTCTAGCGTTTGAAAAATAGTTCAACTAGAATATTTCTTTAGTTTATTTGAACTAATGTCAATGAAAAGATTTTAAATGATTTTTGTATTTTTTTATAATAATAAGGGCATAATATTTGAAACAATCGATATCTATATTTATGCACGTTGTAAATCATTTTACTACCGTTTGAAAAATGTTTAAACTAGGATATTTATGTAGTTTATTTGACCTAATTTTAATGAAGAGATTTTATAGGTTATTAGTATTTTTTCTTAAAAATAAGGGCAGCATATTTCATACAATCGATATCTATATTTATTTACATTGTACATAATTTTTCTACCGTTTGAAAAATATTTAAATTCCAATATTTCTTTAGTTTACTTGAACTAATGTCAATGAAGTGATTTTAAACGATTTTTGTAATTTTTCATAATAATAAAGGCATCATATTTGAAACAACCGACATCTATATTTATGCACGTTGTAAATCATTTTTCAACCGTTTGAAAAATATTTAAACTAGAATATTTCTGTAGTTTATGTGACCCAATGTCAATGTAGAGATTATAAACGATTTTAGTATTTTTTCATAAAATAAGGGCATCATATTTGAAACAACCGACATCTATATTTATGCAAGTTGTAAATCACTTTTCTACCGTTTGAAAAATATTTCAACTAGAATATTTCTTTAGTTTACTTGAACTAATATCAACCAGAGATTTTAGACGATTTCAGTATTTTTTCATAAAAATAAGGGCATCATATGTGAAACAATCGATATATATATATATATTTATGCACGTTGTAAATCATTTTTCTACCATTTGAAAAATATTTCAAGTTGAATATTACTTTAGTTTATTTGAACTAATGTCAGTGAAGAGATTTTAAATGATTTTAATATTTTTTCATAATAATAAGGGCATCATATTTGATACAATCGATATCTATATTTATTTACATTGCATATAATTTTTCTACCGTTTGAAAAATATTTAAACTCCAATATTTCTTTAGTTTACTTGAACTAATATCAACGAAGAGATTTTAGACGATTTCAGTATTTTTCATAAAAATAAGGGCATCATATGTGAAACAATCGATATATATATATTTATGCACGTTGTAAATCATTTTTCTACCATTTGAAAAATATTTCAACTTGACTATTTTTAGTTTATTTGAACTAATGTCAGTGAAGAGATTTTAAATGATTTTAATATTTTTTCATAATAATAAGGGCATCATATTTGAATCAACCGACATCTATATTTATGCACGTTGTAAATCACTTTTCTACCGTTTGAAAAATATTTCAACTAGAATATTTCTTTAATTTATTTGACCTAATGTCAATGTAGAGATTTTAAACGATTTTAGTATTTTTTCATAAAAATAGGGGCATCATATTTGAAACAATCGATATTTATATTTATGCACGCTGTAAATCATTTTCTACCGTTTGAAAAATGTTTATAATCCAATATTTCTTTAGTTTGTTTGACCTTATATCAATAAAGAGATTCTAAAGGATTTTAGTTTTTTTTCATAAAAATAAGCACATCATATTTGTAACAACCGACATCTATATTTAGGCACGTTGTAAATCACTTTTCTACCGTTTGAAAAATATCTCAACTAGAATATTTCTTTAATTTACTTGAACTAATGTCAACCAGAGATTTTAGACGATTTCAGTATTTTTCATAAAAATAAGGGCATCATATATGAAACAATCGATATATATATTTATGCACGTTGTAAATCATTTTTCTACCATTTGAAAAATATTTCAACTAGAATATTACTTTAGTTTATTTGAACTAATGTCAATGAAGGGATTTTAAATGATTTTTGTATTTTTTCATAATAATAAGGGCATAATATTTGAAACAATCGAAATCTATATTTATGCACGTGCTAAATCATTTTACTACCGTTTGAAAAATGTTTAAACTAGGATATTTCTGTAGCTTATTTGACCTAATTATAAAGAAGATATTTTAAAGGATATTAGTATTTATTCTTAAAAATAAGGGCATCATATTTGAAACAATAGATATCTATATTAATGCACATGCTAAATAATTTTTCTACCGTTTGAAAAATATTACAACTAGAATATTTCTTTAGTTTATTTGACCTAATATCAATGTAGAGATTTTAGACGATTTTAGTATTTTTTCATAAAAATAAGGGCATCATATTTGAAACAATAGATATCTATATTTATGCACGTGCTAAATCTTTTTACTACCGTTTGAAAAATGTTTAAAATAGAATATTTCTATAGTGTACTTGAACTAATGTCAACGAAGAGATTTTAAACGATTTTTGTATTTTTTCTTAAAAATAAGGGCATCATATTTGAAACAATAGATATCTATATTTATGCCCGTGCTAAATCTTTTTACTACCGTTTGAAAAATGTTTAAAATAGAATATTTCTATAGTGTACTTGAACTAATGTCAACGAAGAGATTTTAGACGATTTCAGTATTTTTCATAAAAATAATGGCATCATATTTGAAACAATCGATATATATATTTATACATGTTGTAAATATTTTTTCTACCGTGTGAAAAATATTTAAAATAGAGTATTTCTTGTTTATTTGACCTAATGTCAATGAAGAGATTTTAAATGATTTTTGTATTTTTTCATAATAATAAGGGCATAATATTTGAAACAATAGATATCTATATTTATGCACGTGCTAAATCTTTTTACTACCGTTTGAAAAATGTTTAAAATAGAATATTTCTATAGTGTACTTGAACTAATGTCAACGAAGAGATTTTAAACGATTTTTGTATTTTTTCATAATAATAAAGGCATAATATCTGAAGCAATCGATATCTATATTTATGCACGCTGTAAATCATTTTCTACCGTTTGAAAAATATTTAAACTAGAATATTTCTGTAGTTTATTTGACCTAATGTCAATGTAGAGATTTTAAACAATTTTAGTTTTTTTTCATAAAAATAAGGGCATCATATGTGAAACAATCGATATATATATTTATGCACGTGGTAATTCATTTTTCTACCGTTTGAAAAATATTTAAACTAGAATATTTCTGTAGTTTACTTGAACTAATGTCAATGAAGTGGTTTTAAACGATTTTAGTATTTTTTCATAAAAATAGAGGCATCATATTTGAAACAATCGATAACTATATTTATGCATGCTCTAAATCATTTTCTACCGTTTGAAAAATATTTAAAATCCATTATTTCTTTAGTTTAATTGAACTGATGTTAGTAAAGAGATTCAAAACGATTTTAGTATTTTTTCGTAAAATAAGGGCATCATATTTGAAACAACCGATATCTATATTTATGCAAGTTGTAAATCACTTTTCTACCGTTTGAAAAATATATCAACTAGAATATTTCTTTATTTTATTTGACACTAATGTCAATGAAGAGATTTTAAACGATTTTTGTATTTTTTCATAATAATAAGTCATAATATTTGAAGCAATCGATATCTATATTTATGCACGCTGTAAATCATTTTCTACTGTTTGAAAAATATTTAAACTAGAATATTTCTGTAGTTTATTTGACCTAATGTCAATGTAGAGATTTTAAACAATTTTAGTTTTTTTTCATAAAAATAGGGGTATCATATTTGAAACAATCGATATTTATATTTATGCACGCTGTAAATCATTTTCTACCGTTTGAAAATTCTTTAAAATCGAATATTTCTTTAGTTTATTTGACCTTATATCAATAAAGAGATTCTAAAGGATTTTAGTATTTTTTCATAAAAATAAGCACATCATATTTGAAACAACCGACATCTATATTTATGCACCTTGTAAATCATTTTTCTACCGTTTGAAAAATATTTAAACTAGAATATTTCTGTAGTTTATTTGACCCAATGTCAATGTAGAGATTTTAAACGATTTTAGTATTTTTTCATAATAATAGGGGCATCATATTTGAAACAACCGACATCTATATTTATGCAAGTTGTAAATCAATTTTCTACCGTTTGAAAAATATTTCAACTAGAATATTTCTGCAGTTTATTTGACCTAATGTCAATGTAGAGATTTTAAACGATTTTAATATTTTTTCATAATAATAAAGGCATCATATTTGAAACAACCGACATTTATATTTATGCACGTTATAAATCATTTTTCTACTGTTTGAAAAATATTTAAACTAGAATATTTCTGCAGTTTATTTGACCTAATGTCAATGTAGAGATTTTAAACGATTTTAGTATTTTTTCATAAAATTAGGGGCATCATATTTGAAACAATCGATATCTATATTTATGCACGCAGTAAATCATTTTCTACCCTTTGAAAATTCTTTAAAATCCAATATTTCTTTAGTTTATTTGACCTGATATCAAGAAAGAGATTCTAAACGATTTTAGTGTTTTTTCATAAAAATAAGGACATCATATTTGAAACAACCGACATCTATATTTATGCACGTTGTAAATCACTTTTCTACCTTTTGAAAAATATTTCAACTAGAATATTTCTTTAGTTTACTTGAACTATTGTCAATGAAGTGATTTTAAACGATTTTTGTAATTTTTCATAATAATAAAGGCATCATATTTGAAACAACCGACATTTATATTTATGCACGTTATAAATCATTTTTCTACTGTTTGAAAAATATTTAAACTAGAATATTTCTGCAGTTTATTTGACCTAGTGTCAATGTAGAGATTTTAAACGATTTTAGTGTTTTTTCATAAAAATAAGGACATGATATTTGAAACAACCGACATCTATATTTATGCACGTTGTAAGTCACTTTTCTACCGTTTGAAAAATATTTCAACTAGAATATTTCTTTAGTTTACTTGAACTAATGTCAACAAGAGATTTTAGACGATTTCAGTATTTTTTCATCAAAATAAAGGCATCATATGTGAAACAATCGATATATATATATTTATGAACGTGGTAAATCATTTTCTACCATTTGAAAAATATTTCAACTAGAATATTACTTTAGTTTATTTGAACTAGTGTCAATGAAGGGATTTTAAATGATTTTTGTATTTTTTCATAATAATAAGGACATCATATTTGAAACAACCGACATCTATATTTAGGCACGTTATAAATCATTTTACTACCGTTTGAAAAATGTTTAAACTAGGATATTTATGTAGTTTATTTGACCTAATTTTAATGAAGAGATTTTATAGGATATTAGTATTTTTCTTAAAAATAAGGACAGCATATTTCATACAATCGATATCTATATTTATTTACATTGTATATAATTTTTCTACCGTTTGAAAAATCTTTATAATCCAATATTTCTTTAGTTTGTTTGACCTTATATCAATAAAGAGATTCTAAAGCATTTTAGTATTTTTTCATAAAAATAAGCACATCATATTTGAAGCAATAGTTATCTATATTTATGCACATTGTAAATCATTTTTCTACCGTTTGAAAAATATTTCAACTAGAATATTTCTTTAGTTTATTTGAACTAATGTCAATGAAGAGATTTTAAATGATTTTTGTATTTCTTCATAATAATAAGGGCATAATATTTGAAACAATCGATATCTATATCTATGCACGTTGTTAATCATTTTACTACCGTTTGAAAAATGTTTAAAATCCAATATTTCTTTAGTTTATTTGACCTGATATCAATAAAGATATTCTAAACGATTCTAGTGTTTTTTCATAAAAATAAGGGCATAATATTTGAAACAATCGATATATATATTTATGCACGTTGTAAATGATTTTCTACAAATTGAAAAATATTTAAACTCCAATATTTCTTTAGTTTACTTGAACTAATGTCAGCGAAGAGATTTCAAATGATTTTAGTATTTTTTCATAAAAATAGGGGCATCATATTTGAAACAATAGACATCTATATTTATGCACATGCTAAATCATTTTTCTACCGTTTGAAAAATATTTAAACTAGAATATTTCTGTAGTTTATTTGACCCAATGTCAATATAGAGATTTTAAACGATTTTAGTATTTTTTCATAAAAATAAGGGCATCATATTTGAAACAACTGACATCTATATTTATGCACGTTGTAGTTCATTTTTCTACCGTTTGAAAAATATTTAAACTCCAATATTTCTTTAGTTTATTTGACCTAATGTCAATGAAGTGATTCTAAATGATTTTTGTATTTTTTCATAATAATAAGGGCATAATATTTGAAACAATCGATATACATATTTATGCACGTTGTAAATCATTTTCTACCGTTTGAAAATTCTTTAAACTACAATATTTCTTTAGCTTACTTGAACTAATATCAACGAAGAGATTTTAGACGATTTCAGTATTTTTCATAAAAATAAGGGCATCATATTTGAAGCAATCGATATATATATATTTATTTACATTGTATATCATTTTTCTACAGTTTGAAAAATATTTAAATTCCAATGTTTCTTTAGTTTACTTGAAGTAATGTCAGCGAAGAGATTTTAGACGATTTCGGTATTTTTTCATAAAAATAAGGGCATCATATGTGAAACAATCGATATATATATTTATGCACGTGGTAATTCATTTTTCTACCGTTTGAAAAATATTTAAAATCCATTATTTCTTTAGTTTATTTGAACTGATGTTAGTAAAGAGATTCAAAACGATTTTAGTATTTTTTCGTAAAATAAGGGCATCATATTTGAAACAACCGACATCTATATTTATGCAAGTTGTAAATCACTTTTCTACCGTTTGAAAAATATATCAACTAGAATATTTCTTTATTTTATTTGACACTAATGTCAATGAAGAGATTTTAAACGATTTTTGTATTTTTTCATAATAATAAGTCATAATATTTGAAGCAATCGATATCTATATTTATGCACGCTGTAAATCATTTTCTACTGTTTGAAAAATATTTAAACTAGAATATTTCTGTAGTTTATTTGACCTAATGTCAATGTAGAGATTTTAAACAATTTTAGTTTTTTTTCATAAAAATAGGGGCATCATATTTGAAACAATCGATATTTATATTTATGCACGCTGTAAATCATTTTCTACCGTTTGAAAATTCTTTAAAATCGAATATTTCTTTAGTTTATTTGACCTTATATCAATAAAGAGATTCTAAAGGATTTTAGTATTTTTTCATAAAAATAAGCACATCATATTTGAAACAACCGACATCTATATTTATGCACCTTGTAAATCATTTTTCTACCGTTTGAAAAATATTTAAACTAGAATATTTCTGTAGTTTATTTGACCCAATGTCAATGTAGAGATTTTAAACGATTTTAGTATTTTTTCATAAAAATAGGGGCATCATATTTGAAACAACCGACATCTATATTTATGCAAGTTGTAAATCAATTTTCTACCGTTTGAAAAATATTTCAACTAGAATATTTCTGCAGTTTATTTGACCTAATGTCAATGTAGAGATTTTAAACGATTTTAATATTTTTTCATAATAATAAAGGCATCATATTTGAAACAACCGACATGTATATTTATGCACGTTATAAATCATTTTTCTACTGTTTGAAAAATATTTAAACTAGAATATTTCTGCAGTTTATTTGACCTAATGTCAATGTAGAGATTTTAAACGATTTTAGTATTTTTTCATAAAATTAGGGGCATCATATTTGAAACAATCGATATCTATATTTATGCACGCAGTAAATCATTTTCTACCCTTTGAAAATTCTTTAAAATCCAATATTTCTTTAGTTTATTTGACCTGATATCAAGAAAGAGATTCTAAACGATTTTAGTGTTTTTTCATAAAAATAAGGACATCATATTTGAAACAACCGACATCTATATTTATGCACGTTGTAAATCACTTTTCTACCTTTTGAAAAATATTTCAACTAGAATATTTCTTTAGTTTACTTGAACTATTGTCAATGAAGTGATTTTAAACGATTTTTGTAATTTTTCATAATAATAAAGGCATCATATTTGAAACAACCGACATTTATATTTATGCACGTTATAAATCATTTTTCTACTGTTTGAAAAATATTTAAACTAGAATATTTCTGCAGTTTATTTGACCTAGTGTCAATGTAGAGATTTTAAACGATTTTAGTGTTTTTTCATAAAAATAAGGACATGATATTTGAAACAACCGACATCTATATTTATGCACGTTGTAAGTCACTTTTCTACCGTTTGAAAAATATTTCAACTAGAATATTTCTTTAGTTTACTTGAACTAATGTCAACAAGAGATTTTAGACGATTTCAGTATTTTTTCATCAAAATAAAGGCATCATATGTGAAACAATCGATATATATATATTTATGAACGTGGTAAATCATTTTCTACCATTTGAAAAATATTTCAACTAGAATATTACTTTAGTTTATTTGAACTAGTGTCAATGAAGGGATTTTAAATGATTTTTGTATTTTTTCATAATAATAAGGACATCATATTTGAAACAACCGACATCTATATTTAGGCACGTTATAAATCATTTTACTACCGTTTGAAAAATGTTTAAACTAGGATATTTATGTAGTTTATTTGACCTAATTTTAATGAAGAGATTTTATAGGATATTAGTATTTTTCTTAAAAATAAGGGCAGCATATTTCATACAATCGATATCTATATTTATTTACATTGTATATAATTTTTCTACCGTTTGAAAAATCTTTATAATCCAATATTTCTTTAGTTTGTTTGACCTTATATCAATAAAGAGATTCTAAAGCATTTTAGTATTTTTTCATAAAAATAAGCACATCATATTTGAAGCAATAGTTATCTATATTTATGCACATTGTAAATCATTTTTCTACCGTTTGAAAAATATTTCAACTAGAATATTTCTTTAGTTTATTTGAACTAATGTCAATGAAGAGATTTTAAATGATTTTTGTATTTCTTCATAATAATAAGGGCATAATATTTGAAACAATCGATATCTATATCTATGCACGTTGTTAATCATTTTACTACCGTTTGAAAAATGTTTAAAATCCAATATTTCTTTAGTTTATTTGACCTGATATCAATAAAGATATTCTAAACGATTCTAGTGTTTTTTCATAAAAATAAGGGCATAATATTTGAAACAATCGATATATATATTTATGCACGTTGTAAATGATTTTCTACAAATTGAAAAATATTTAAACTCCAATATTTCTTTAGTTTACTTGAACTAATGTCAGCGAAGAGATTTCAAATGATTTTAGTATTTTTTCATAAAAATAGGGGCATCATATTTGAAACAATAGACATCTATATTTATGCACATGCTAAATCATTTTTCTACCGTTTGAAAAATATTTAAACTAGAATATTTCTGTAGTTTATTTGACCCAATGTCAATATAGAGATTTTAAACGATTTTAGTATTTTTTCATAAAAATAAGGGCATCATATTTGAAACAACTGACATCTATATTTATGCACGTTGTAGTTCATTTTTCTACCGTTTGAAAAATATTTAAACTCCAATATTTCTTTAGTTTATTTGACCTAATGTCAATGAAGTGATTCTAAATGATTTTTGTATTTTTTCATAATAATAAGGGCATAATATTTGAAACAATCGATATACATATTTATGCACGTTGTAAATCATTTTCTACCGTTTGAAAATTCTTTAAACTACAATATTTCTTTAGCTTACTTGAACTAATATCAACGAAGAGATTTTAGACGATTTCAGTATTTTTCATAAAAATAAGGGCATCATATTTGAAGCAATCGATATATATATTTATTTACATTGTATATCATTTTTCTACAGTTTGAAAAATATTTAAATTCCAATGTTTCTTTAGTTTACTTGAAGTAATGTCAGCGAAGAGATTTTAGACGATTTCGGTATTTTTTCATAAAAATAAGGGCATCATATGTGAAACAATCGATATATATATTTATGCACGTGGTAATTCATTTTTCTACCGCTTGAAAAATATTTAAAATCATTATTTCTTTAGTTTATTTGAACTGATGTTAGTAAAGAGATTCAAAACGATTTTAGTATTTTTTCGTAAAATAAGGGCATCATATTTGAAACAACCGACATCTATATTTATGCAAGTTGTAAATCACTTTTCTACCGTTTGAAAAATATATCAACTAGAATATTTCTTTATTTTATTTGACACTAATGTCAATGAAGAGATTTTAAACGATTTTTGTATTTTTTCATAATAATAAGTCATAATATTTGAAGCAATCGATATCTATATTTATGCACGCTGTAAATCATTTTCTACTGTTTGAAAAATATTTAAACTAGAATATTTCTGTAGTTTATTTGACCTAAAGTCAATGTAGAGATTTTAAACAATTTTAGTTTTTTTTCATAAAAATAGGGGCATCATATTTGAAACAATCGATATTTATATTTATGCACGCTGTAAATCATTTTCTACCGTTTGAAAATTCTTTAAAATCGAATATTTCTTTAGTTTATTTGACCTTATATCAATAAAGAGATTCTAAAGGATTTTAGTATTTTTTCATAAAAATAAGCACACCATATTTGAAACAACCGACATCTATATTTATGCACCTTGTAAATCATTTTTCTACCGTTTGAAAAATATTTAAACTAGAATATTTCTGTAGTTTATTTGACCCAATGTCAATGTAGAGATTTTAAACGATTTTAGTATTTTTTCATAAAAATAGGGGCATCATATTTGAAACAACCGACATCTATATTTATGCAAGTTGTAAATCACTTTTCTACCGTTTGAAAAATATTTCAACTAGAATATTTCTGCAGTTTATTTGACCTGATATCAAGAAAGAGATTCTAAACGATTTTAGTGTTTTTTCATAAAAATAAGGACATCATATTTGAAACAACCGACATCTATATTTATGCACGTTGTAAATCACTTTTCTACCTTTTGAAAAATATTTCAACTAGAATATTTCTTTAGTTTACTTGAACTATTGTCAATGAAGTGATTTTAAACGATTTTTGTAATTTTTCATAATAATAAAGGCATCATATTTGAAACAACCGACATTTATATTTATGCACGTTATAAATCATTTTTCTACTGTTTGAAAAATATTTAAACTAGAATATTTCTGCAGTTTATTTGACCTAGTGTCAATGTAGAGATTTTAAACGATTTTAGTGTTTTTTCATAAAAATAAGGACATGATATTTGAAACAACCGACATCTATATTTATGCACGTTGTAAGTCACTTTTCTAACGTTTGAAAAATATTTCAACTAGAATATTTCTTTAGTTTACTTGAACTAATGTCAACAAGAGATTTTAGACGATTTCAGTATTTTTTCATCAAAATAAAGGCATCATATATGAAACAATCGATATATATATATTTATGAACGTGGTAAATCATTTTCTACCATTTGAAAAATATTTCAACTAGAATATTACTTTAGTTTATTTGAACTAGTGTCAATGAAGGGATTTTAAATGATTTTTGTATTTTTTCATAATAATAAGGACATCATATTTGAAACAACCGACATCTATATTTAGGCACGTTATAAATCATTTTACTACCGTTTGAAAAATGTTTAAACTAGGATATTTATGTAGTTTATTTGACCTAATTTTAATGAAGAGATTTTATAGGATATTAGTATTTTTCTTAAAAATAAGGGCAGCATATTTGAAACAACCGACATCTATATTTATGCACGTTGTAAGTCACTTTTCTAACGTTTGAAAAATATTTCAACTAGAATATTTCTTTAGTTTACTTGAAGTAATGTCAGCGAAGAGATTTTAGACGATTTCGGTATTTTTTCATAAAAATAAGGGCATCATATGTGAAACAATCGATATATATATTTATGCACGTGGTAATTCATTTTTCTACCGTTTGAAAAATATTTAAAATCCATTATTTCTTTAGTTTATTTGAACTGATGTTAGTAAAGAGATTCAAAACGATTTTAGTATTTTTTCGTAAAATAAGGGCATCATATTTGAAACAACCGACATCTATATTTATGCAAGTTGTAAATCACTTTTCTACCGTTTGAAAAATATATCAACTAGAATATTTCTTTATTTTATTTGACACTAATGTCAATGAAGAGATTTTAAACGATTTTTGTATTTTTTCATAATAATAAGTCATAATATTTGAAGCAATCGATATCTATATTTATGCACGCTGTAAATCATTTTCTACTGTTTGAAAAATATTTAAACTAGAATATTTCTGTAGTTTATTTGACCTAATGTCAATGTAGAGATTTTAAACAATTTTAGTTTTTTTTCATAAAAATAGGGGCATCATATTTGAAACAATCGATATTTATATTTATGCACGCTGTAAATCATTTTCTACCGTTTGAAAATTCTTTAAAATCGAATATTTCTTTAGTTTATTTGACCTTATATCAATAAAGAGATTCTAAAGGATTTTAGTATTTTTTCATAAAAATAAGCACATCATATTTGAAACAACCGACATCTATATTTATGCACCTTGTAAATCATTTTTCTACCGTTTGAAAAATATTTAAACTAGAATATTTCTGTAGTTTATTTGACCCAATGTCAATGTAGAGATTTTAAACGATTTTAGTATTTTTTCATAAAAATAGGGGCATCATATTTGAAACAACCGACATCTATATTTATGCAAGTTGTAAATCAATTTTCTACCGTTTGAAAAATATTTCAACTAGAATATTTCTGCAGTTTATTTGACCTAATGTCAATGTAGAGATTTTAAACGATTTTAATATTTTTTCATAATAATAAAGGCATCATATTTGAAACAACCGACATGTATATTTATGCACGTTATAAATCATTTTTCTACTGTTTGAAAAATATTTAAACTAGAATATTTCTGCAGTTTATTTGACCTAATGTCAATGTAGAGATTTTAAACGATTTTAGTATTTTTTCATAAAATTAGGGGCATCATATTTGAAACAATCGATATCTATATTTATGCACGCAGTAAATCATTTTCTACCCTTTGAAAATTCTTTAAAATCCAATATTTCTTTAGTTTATTTGACCTGATATCAAGAAAGAGATTCTAAACGATTTTAGTGTTTTTTCATAAAAATAAGGACATCATATTTGAAACAACCGACATCTATATTTATGCACGTTGTAAATCACTTTTCTACCTTTTGAAAAATATTTCAACTAGAATATTTCTTTAGTTTACTTGAACTATTGTCAATGAAGTGATTTTAAACGATTTTTGTAATTTTTCATAATAATAAAGGCATCATATTTGAAACAACCGACATTTATATTTATGCACGTTATAAATCATTTTTCTACTGTTTGAAAAATATTTAAACTAGAATATTTCTGCAGTTTATTTGACCTAGTGTCAATGTAGAGATTTTAAACGATTTTAGTGTTTTTTCATAAAAATAAGGACATGATATTTGAAACAACCGACATCTATATTTATGCACGTTGTAAGTCACTTTTCTACCGTTTGAAAAATATTTCAACTAGAATATTTCTTTAGTTTACTTGAACTAATGTCAACAAGAGATTTTAGACGATTTCAGTATTTTTTCATCAAAATAAAGGCATCATATGTGAAACAATCGATATATATATATTTATGAACGTGGTAAATCATTTTCTACCATTTGAAAAATATTTCAACTAGAATATTACTTTAGTTTATTTGAACTAGTGTCAATGAAGGGATTTTAAATGATTTTTGTATTTTTTCATAATAATAAGGACATCATATTTGAAACAACCGACATCTATATTTAGGCACGTTATAAATCATTTTACTACCGTTTGAAAAATGTTTAAACTAGGATATTTATGTAGTTTATTTGACCTAATTTTAATGAAGAGATTTTATAGGATATTAGTATTTTTCTTAAAAATAAGGGCAGCATATTTCATACAATCGATATCTATATTTATTTACATTGTATATAATTTTTCTACCGTTTGAAAAATCTTTATAATCCAATATTTCTTTAGTTTGTTTGACCTTATATCAATAAAGAGATTCTAAAGCATTTTAGTATTTTTTCATAAAAATAAGCACATCATATTTGAAGCAATAGTTATCTATATTTATGCACATTGTAAATCATTTTTCTACCGTTTGAAAAATATTTCAACTAGAATATTTCTTTAGTTTATTTGAACTAATGTCAATGAAGAGATTTTAAATGATTTTTGTATTTCTTCATAATAATAAGGGCATAATATTTGAAACAATCGATATCTATATCTATGCACGTTGTTAATCATTTTACTACCGTTTGAAAAATGTTTAAAATCCAATATTTCTTTAGTTTATTTGACCTGATATCAATAAAGATATTCTAAACGATTCTAGTGTTTTTTCATAAAAATAAGGGCATAATATTTGAAACAATCGATATATATATTTATGCACGTTGTAAATGATTTTCTACAAATTGAAAAATATTTAAACTCCAATATTTCTTTAGTTTACTTGAACTAATGTCAGCGAAGAGATTTCAAATGATTTTAGTATTTTTTCATAAAAATAGGGGCATCATATTTGAAACAATAGACATCTATATTTATGCACATGCTAAATCATTTTTCTACCGTTTGAAAAATATTTAAACTAGAATATTTCTGTAGTTTATTTGACCCAATGTCAATATAGAGATTTTAAACGATTTTAGTATTTTTTCATAAAAATAAGGGCATCATATTTGAAACAACTGACATCTATATTTATGCACGTTGTAGTTCATTTTTCTACCGTTTGAAAAATATTTAAACTCCAATATTTCTTTAGTTTATTTGACCTAATGTCAATGAAGTGATTCTAAATGATTTTTGTATTTTTTCATAATAATAAGGGCATAATATTTGAAACAATCGATATACATATTTATGCACGTTGTAAATCATTTTCTACCGTTTGAAAATTCTTTAAACTACAATATTTCTTTAGCTTACTTGAACTAATATCAACGAAGAGATTTTAGACGATTTCAGTATTTTTCATAAAAATAAGGGCATCATATTTGAAGCAATCGATATATATATTTATTTACATTGTATATCATTTTTCTACAGTTTGAAAAATATTTAAATTCCAATGTTTCTTTAGTTTACTTGAAGTAATGTCAGCGAAGAGATTTTAGACGATTTCGGTATTTTTTCATAAAAATAAGGGCATCATATGTGAAACAATCGATATATATATTTATGCACGTGGTAATTCATTTTTCTACCGCTTGAAAAATATTTAAAATCATTATTTCTTTAGTTTATTTGAACTGATGTTAGTAAAGAGATTCAAAACGATTTTAGTATTTTTTCGTAAAATAAGGGCATCATATTTGAAACAACCGACATCTATATTTATGCAAGTTGTAAATCACTTTTCTACCGTTTGAAAAATATATCAACTAGAATATTTCTTTATTTTATTTGACACTAATGTCAATGAAGAGATTTTAAACGATTTTTGTATTTTTTCATAATAATAAGTCATAATATTTGAAGCAATCGATATCTATATTTATGCACGCTGTAAATCATTTTCTACTGTTTGAAAAATATTTAAACTAGAATATTTCTGTAGTTTATTTGACCTAAAGTCAATGTAGAGATTTTAAACAATTTTAGTTTTTTTTCATAAAAATAGGGGCATCATATTTGAAACAATCGATATTTATATTTATGCACGCTGTAAATCATTTTCTACCGTTTGAAAATTCTTTAAAATCGAATATTTCTTTAGTTTATTTGACCTTATATCAATAAAGAGATTCTAAAGGATTTTAGTATTTTTTCATAAAAATAAGCACATCATATTTGAAACAACCGACATCTATATTTATGCACCTTGTAAATCATTTTTCTACCGTTTGAAAAATATTTAAACTAGAATATTTCTGTAGTTTATTTGACCCAATGTCAATGTAGAGATTTTAAACGATTTTAGTATTTTTTCATAAAAATAGGGGCATCATATTTGAAACAACCGACATCTATATTTATGCAAGTTGTAAATCACTTTTCTACCGTTTGAAAAATATTTCAACTAGAATATTTCTGCAGTTTATTTGACCTGATATCAAGAAAGAGATTCTAAACGATTTTAGTGTTTTTTCATAAAAATAAGGACATCATATTTGAAACAACCGACATCTATATTTATGCACGTTGTAAATCACTTTTCTACCTTTTGAAAAATATTTCAACTAGAATATTTCTTTAGTTTACTTGAACTATTGTCAATGAAGTGATTTTAAACGATTTTTGTAATTTTTCATAATAATAAAGGCATCATATTTGAAACAACCGACATTTATATTTATGCACGTTATAAATCATTTTTCTACTGTTTGAAAAATATTTAAACTAGAATATTTCTGCAGTTTATTTGACCTAGTGTCAATGTAGAGATTTTAAACGATTTTAGTGTTTTTTCATAAAAATAAGGACATGATATTTGAAACAACCGACATCTATATTTATGCACGTTGTAAGTCACTTTTCTAACGTTTGAAAAATATTTCAACTAGAATATTTCTTTAGTTTACTTGAACTAATGTCAACAAGAGATTTTAGACGATTTCAGTATTTTTTCATCAAAATAAAGGCATCATATATGAAACAATCGATATATATATATTTATGAACGTGGTAAATCATTTTCTACCATTTGAAAAATATTTCAACTAGAATATTACTTTAGTTTATTTGAACTAGTGTCAATGAAGGGATTTTAAATGATTTTTGTATTTTTTCATAATAATAAGGACATCATATTTGAAACAACCGACATCTATATTTAGGCACGTTATAAATCATTTTACTACCGTTTGAAAAATGTTTAAACTAGGATATTTATGTAGTTTATTTGACCTAATTTTAATGAAGAGATTTTATAGGATATTAGTATTTTTCTTAAAAATAAGGGCAGCATATTTCATACAATCGATATCTATATTTATTTACATTGTATATAATTTTTCTACCGTTTGAAAAATCTTTATAATCCAATATTTCTTTAGTTTGTTTGACCTTATATCAATAAAGAGATTCTAAAGCATTTTAGTATTTTTTCATAAAAATAAGCACATCATATTTGAAACAACCGACATCTATATTTAGGCACGTTGTAAATCACTTTTCTACCGTTTGAAAAATATCTCAACTAGAATATTTCTTTAGTTTACTTGACCTAATGTCAATGAAGAGATTTTAAACGATTTTAGTATTTTTTTATAAAAATAGGGGCATCATACTTGAAACAATAGTTATCTATATTTATGCACATTGTAAATCATTTTTCTACCGTTTGAAAAATATTTCAACTAGAATATTTCTTTAGTTTATTTGAACTAATGTCAATGAAGAGATTTTAAATGATTTTTGTATTTCTTCATAATAATAAGGGCATAATATTTGAAACAATCGATATCTATATCTATGCACGTTGTTAATCATTTTACTACCGTTTGAAAAATGTTTAAAATCCAATATTTCTTTAGTTTATTTGACCTGATATCAATAAAGATATTCTAAACGATTCTAGTGTTTTTTCATAAAAATAAGGGCATAATATTTGAAAGAATCGATATATATATTTATGCACGTTGTAAATGAGTTTCTACAAATTGAAAAATATTTAAACTCCAATATTTCTTTAGTTTACTTGAACTAATGTCAGCGAAGAGATTTCAAATGATTTTAGTATTTTTTCATAAAAATAGGGGCATCATATTTGAAACAATAAACATCTATATTTATGCACATGCTAAATCATTTTTCTACCGTTTGAAAAATATTTCAACTAGAATATTTCTTTAGTTTATGTGAACTAATGTCAATGAAGAGATTTTAAATGATTTTTGTATTTTTTCATAATAATAAGGGCATAATATTTGATACAATCGATATCTATATTTATTTATATTGTATATAATTTTTCTACCGTTTGAAAAATATTTAAACTCCAATATTTCTTTAGTTTACTTGAACTAATGTCAGCGAAGAGCTTTCAAACGATTTTAGTATTTTTTCATAAAAATAGTGGCATCATATTCGAAACAATAGATATGTATATTTATGCACGTTGTAAATCATTTTTCTACCGTTTGAAAAATATTTCAACTAGAATATTTCTTTAGTTTATGTGAACTAATGTCAGTGAAGAGATTTTAAATGATTTTTGTATTTTTTCATAATAATAAGGGCATAATATTTGAAAAAATCGATATCTATATTTATGCACGTTGTAAATCATTTTACTACCGTTTGAAAAATGTTTAAACTAGGATATTTCTGTAGTTTATTTGACGTAATTTTAATGATGAGATTTTAAAGGATATTAGTATTTTTTCTTAAAAATAAGGGCATCATATTTGAAAAAATCTATATATATATTTATGCACGTTCTAATACATTTTTCTACCGTTTGAAAATTATTTAAACTAGAATATTTCTGTAGTTTATTTGACCTAATGTCAATGTAGAGATTTTAAACGATTTTAGTATTTTTTCATAAAAATAGGGGCATCATATTTGAAACAATCGATATCTATATCTATGCACTTTGTAAATCATTTTACTACCGTTTGAAAAATGTTTAAAATCCAATATTTCTTTAGTTTATTTGACCTGATATCAATAAAGAGATTCTAAACGATTCTAGTATATTTTCATAAAAATAAGGCATCATATTTGAAACAACCGTTATCTATATTTATGCACGCTGTAAATCATTTTCTACCGTTTGAAAATTCTTTAAAATCCAATATTTCTTTAGTTTATTTGACCTGATATCAATAAAGAGATTCTAAACGATTCTAGTATTTTTTCATAAAAATAAGGGCATAATATTTGAAACAATCGATATATATATTTATGCACGTTGTAAATGATTTTCTACCATTTGAAAAATATTTAAACTAGAATATTTCTGTAGTTTATTCGACCTAATGTCAATGTAGAGATTTTAAACGATTTTAGTATTTTTTCATAAAAATAGGGGCATCATGTTTGAAACAACCGACATCTATATTTATGCATGTTGTAAATCACTTTTCTACCGTTTCAAAAATATTTCAACTACAATATTATTTTAGTTTATTTGAGCTAATGTCAATGAAGAGATTTTAAATTATTTTTGTATTTTTTCATAATAATAAGGGCATAATATTTGAAACAATCGATATCTATATTTATGCAAGCTGTAAATAATTTTCTACCGTTTGAAAAATCTTTAAACTCCAATATTTCTTTAGTTTACTTGAACTAATGTCAACGAAGAGATTTTAGACGATTTCAGTATTTTTCATAAAAATAAGGGCATCATATTTAAAGCAATCGATATCTATATTTATGCACGTGCTAAATCATTTTTCTACCGTTGGAAAAATATTTCAACTAGAATATTTCTTTAGTTTATGTGAACTAATGTCAGTGAAGAGATTTTAAATGATTTTTGTATTTTTTCATAATAATAAGGGCATAATATTTGAAACAATCGGTATCTATATTTATGCACGTTGTAAATCATTTTACTACCGTTTGAAAAATGTTTAAACTAGGATATTTCTGTAGTTTATTTGACCTAATTTTAATCAAGAGATATTAAAGGATATTAGTATTTTTTCTTAAAAATAAGGGCATTGTATTTGAAACAATCGATATATATATTTATGCACGTTGTAATACATTTTTCTACCGTTTGAAAAATATTTAAACTCCAATATTTCTTTAGTTTATTTGACCTAATGTCAATGAAGTGATTTTAAACGATTTTTGTAATTTTTCATGAAAATAAGGGCATCATATTTGAAACAACCGATATCTATATTTATGCACGCTGTAAATCATTTTCTATCGTTTGAAAAATGTTTAAAATCCAATATTTCTTTAGTTTATTTGACCTGATATCAATAAAGAGATTCTAAACGATTCTAGTATTTTATCATAAAAATAAGGTCATCATATGTGAAAAAATCGATATCTATATTTATGCACGTTGTAAATAATTTTTCTACCGTTTGAAAAGTATTTCAACTACAATATTTCCTCAGTTTATTTGAACTAATGTCAATGAAGAGATTTTACATGATTTTTATATTTTTTCATAATAATAGGGCATGATATTTGAAACAATCTATATCTATATTTATGCACGTTGTAAATCATTTTTCTACCTATTGAAAAATATTTAAACACCAATATTTCTTTATTTTAATTGAACTAACATCAGTGAAGAGATTTTAGATGATTTTAGAATTTTTTAATAAAAATAAGGGCATCATATTTGATACAATCGATATCTATATTTATTTACATTGTATATAATTTTTCTACCGTTTCAAAAATATTTAAACTCCAATATTTCTTTAGTTTACTTGAACTAACGTCAGCGAAGAGATTTTAAACGATTTTAGTATTTTTTCATAAAAATAAAAGCATCATATTTGAAACAACCGACATCTATATTTATGCAAGTTGTAAATCACTTTTGTACCGTTTGAAAAATATTTCAACTAGAATATTTCTTTAGTTTATTTGAACTAATGTCAATGAAGAGATTTTAAATTATTTTTGTAGTTTTTCATAATAATAAGGGCATCATATTTGAAACAATCGATATATATATATTTATGCACGTTGTAAATCATTTTTCTACCATTTGAAAAATATTTCAACTTGAATATTACTTTAGTTTATTTGAACTAATGTCAGTGAAGAGATTTTAAATGATTTTAATATTTTTTCATAATAATAAGGGCATCATATTTGAAACAACCGACATCTATATTTAAGCACGTTGTAAATCACTTTTCTACCGTTTGAAAAATATTTCAACTAGAATATTTCTCTAGTTTATTTGAACTAATGTCAATGAAGAGATTTTAAATTATTTTTGTAGTTTTTCATAATAATAAGGGCATAATATTTGAAACAATCGATATATATATTTATGCACTTTCTAAATGATTTTTCTACCGTTTGAAAAATATTTAAACTCCAATATTTCTTTAGTTTATTTGAACTGACATCATTCAAGAGATCTTTGATGATTTTAGTATTTTTTAATAAAAATAAGGGCATCATATTTGAAACAATCTATATATATATATTTATGCACGTTGTAAATCATTTTTCTACCATTTGAAAAATATTTCAACTTGAATATTAGTTAGTTAAAGAGTCCGCAATCCTAAAGATTGGTTGGAAACAGCACGCCATGCCGATCTATCCTGAGCTAATCCCTTCATCTCCCTATAGCTATTCATCTCAACGTCTTCAACTATCTGACTCACATACTCCAATCTAGGCCTACCTACCCCTCTCTTTCCCTCCACTCTACCTTCTATGATCAATTGCATAATCCCCCCATGCCTAAGAATATGCCCTACTAATCTGTCTCTCCTACGCTGTAACACTCTCCAAATACTTCTCTTCTCCCCTACTAACTCTAGTACAGCTTCATTTGTTACTTTATCTTCCCAACCAATCCTCATCATCCTCCTATAACACCACATTTCAAGTGCTTCTAATCTACGCTTCTCTTCCTTTCCTATAGTCCACGCCTCATACCCGTACAGTGCTACACTCCAAACATATACCTTCAGTAATCTTTTTCTAATACCCAAGTCAATATTTGATCTTAAAATCTGTTCTTTTTCTACGAATGCCTTCCTACCCTGTGCTATCCTACACTTTATATCTACCTTGCTTCGATTATCTTTTGTGATTCTACTGCCTAAATAACAAAAATCTGACACTTCTTCGATTCTATTATCTCCTATTGTGATCCTCATTTTTCTACTGCATTCCTTTTTGTCACACCTCATCACTTTAGTTTTACCTATATTTATTTTCATGTTAAAATCCCTAGTCAATACGGCCTGCATACCATTCAATACCCTTTCTAAATTCTTTTCGCTTTCTTCCAATATAGCTATATCGTCGGCGAATCTCAGCATATATATTTTCTCTCCCTGTACATTCACACCTACACTATACTCTTCTTTTACTTTGTTTATTGCATCTTCTATATATAGATTAAATAATAACGGTGAAAGTGTACATCCCTGCCGAACTCCCTTCCCTATTTTTGCTACCTCTTCTTCCCCCTCAATTCTAACTAAGGCAGTTTGGTGTTTATATAAATTAAAAATTATTCTCCTATCCTTATAATCTATACCCGTTTCTTTGAAAATTCTAAACATTATGTCCCAATCTACATTGTCAAATGCCTTTTCTAAGTCTACAAAAGCTATGCAAGTTACCTTTCCTACCCTCTTTCTTTTTTCTACTACCGTTCTTAGTGCTAGAATCGCCTCTCTCGTTCCTCTGTTTTTCCTAAAACCAAACTGATCTTCTCCTAGCCTTTCCTCTACTTTATTTTCTAATCTCCTATAAATAATCTTTAACAATATCTTCGATGCATGTGATAGTAGGCTAATGGTCCTATAGTTCTCACACAAATTAGCTCCTATTTTCTTCGGCATTGTTACTATTCTACTACGCTGAAAATCCTGTGGTACTTCTCCCTTCTCATATATTTTACAAACTAACCTGTATAATCGCTCCTGCATTTTTTCCCCTGCGTGTTTTATTAATTCGGCTGGTATCATATCAATCCCCGCTGCTTTGTTATTCCGTAAATCATTTAATGCTCTATGAAACTCTGACCTAAGTATGCTAGGACCTAAGTCATCCTCATCTATCTGTTCCACATTTTCTAGCTCCTCCATGTCCTGCCTACCTTTATATAAATCTTCAAGATACTCCTTCCATCTTCTAGCTTTTTCCTTATTTTCTGTGAGTTCCTTACCCTGCTTATCACATATAATGTTACCCTTTGGTTTTACTTTAGAAAAATGTGACTTAATTTTCCTGTAGCGCAAATCTACTTTACCTCTTCTCATACCCTCCTCAATATCCTCACAATTTCCTTTTATCCACTCTTCTTTCGCTAGCTTGCATTTCCTATTAATTAAGTTCCTTAGTTCCTTATATTTTTTCTGTCCTGCTTCTGTGTTTCCAATTTTAATTTTCCTTCTTGCTTCTATCATTTCAACTATTTCTTCCGTGATCCATTCCCTCCTACCTGCCCTTTTCTTTGTGCCTAATACTTCATTTGCTGCTGTAGTTAACCCATTTCTGATTTCCCTCCATTCGCAATCTATGTCGTTCCTAGATGTTCCATTAGCCATGATTTCTACTTTCTGCTTGTACTTTTCACATACATCAGCTAATTTTAACCTATCGACATCTACTCTGACCTGTTTAGACTTCTGTAATTTCTTGAATTTGACCTCTGAGTCCAGGACTACTAAATTATGGTCACTATCAATATCTGCTCCAGGGTAACTCTTACAATTCTTAATCTGGTTCCTAAACCTCTCTTTAACCAGTATGTAATCTATCTGATACCTCCCTATATCTCCTGGCATTTTCCACGTATATATCCTGCGCTTGTGATTCTGAAAAAGCGTGTTTGCTACCACTAGCTTATTCCTAATACAAAACTCTACTAATCTATCCCCTCTATCATTACGTGTTCCTATTCCATATTCTCCTACTATTGAAACTTCCTTTCCCTTACCTACTACGGCATTCCAATCTCCGGTTACAATTAGATTATCCTGTCCTTTAACGTTTGCTAACCTAGATTCAATCTCCTCATAAATGGATTCTACCTCCTCATCATCGTGACTTTAAGTTGGCATATATACTTGCACTATAACTATGTCCGTTGGCTTCGTGTCTAATCTAATAGTTATAATTCTATCACTAACTTGGCAATAACTCTTTATTCTACATCCCAACTTTCTATTCATTATAAAACCTACACCGGTATGCCCATTATCTGATGCTGTGGTTATTAATCTGTATTCTCCTGACCACGTATCTACTTGATCTTTCCTCCTAACTTCACTAATCCCTACAATATACAGTTTAAATCTCTCCATTTCTAATTTCAAATTCTCTAACTTTCCTATCCTATTCATACTGCGTATATTCCACGCTCCGACTCGTAGAATTCTCGACGCAATCGATCTCTTGCCCGCCCCAGAATCCGAGGGCTTGCCTGCTACCGAAGTAGCAGGATGAGATTCTGAGCCATTGGCTCTACTCATCTGGGGTATTATATTTGAGATAATCGACATTTTCATCTGTAGGCTTGAGAAAGGTACAGTGCTGGTTTCTCCTTGCCTTGCACCGACCAATGAGTGCATATTTTAGCCGTCGCCCCACCGATTCAGCCTAATCCCCCTAATACCGTGGGTTAGCCTGAATCTTTCCTATAGACCGGGATCCCTGTATAGGGACCGCTCTATAGGCCAGAGCGTCGTTGCCCATGTCTTGCCCCTAGGAGGCATATGCAGTGCATTGGCACACTATTGACACAAATTGAATATTACTTTAGTTTATTTGAGCTAATGTCAGTGAAGAGAATCTAAATGATTTTAATATTTTTTCATAATAATAAGGGCATCATATTTGAAACAACCGACATCTATATTTATGCACGTTGTAAATCACTTTTCTACCGTTTGAAAAATATTTCAACTAGAATATTTCTTTAGTTTACTTGAACTAATGTCAACGATGTGATTTTAGACGATTTCAGTATTTTTCATAAAAATAAGGGCATCATATTTGAAACAATCGATATATATATTTATGCACGTTGTAATACATTTTTCTACCGTTTGAAAAATATTTAAACTCCAATATTTCTTTAGTTTACTTGAACTAATGTCAACGAAGAGATTTTAGATGATTTCAGTATTTTTCATAAAAATAATGGCATCATATTTGAAACAATCCATATATATATTTATGCATGTTGTAAATATTTTTTCTACCGTGTGAAAAATATTTAAACTAGAATATTTCTATAGTGTACTTGAACTAATGTCAACGAAGAGATTTTAGACGATTTCAGTATTTTTCATAAAAATAATGGCATCATATTTGAAACAATCGATATATATATTTATGCATGTTCTAAATATTTTTTTTACCATGTGAAAAATGTTTGAACTAGAATATTTCTTTAGTTTACTTGAACTAATGTCTACGAAGAGATTTTAGACGATTTCAGTATTTTTCATAAAAATAATGGCATCATATTTGAAACAATCGATATATATATTTATGCATGTTGTAAATATTTTTTCTACCATGTGAAAAATATTTAAAATAGAATATTTCTTGTTTATTCGACCTAATGTCAATGAAGAGATTTTAAATGATTTTTGTATTTTTTCATAATAATAAGGGCATAATATTTGAAACAATCGATATCTATATTTATGCACGTTGTAAATCATTTTACTACCGATTGAAAAATATTTCAACTAGAATATTTCTTTAGTTTATTTGAACTAACATCAATTAATAGATTTTAGATGATTTTAGTATTTTATAATAAAAATAAGGGCATCATATTTGATACAATCGATATCTATATTTATTTACATTGCATATAATTTTTCTACCGTTTGAAAAATATTTAAACTCCAATATTTCTTTAGTTTACTTGAACTAATGTCAACGAAGAGATTTTAGACGATTTCAGTATTTTTCATAAAAATAAGGCCATCATATTTGAAACAATCGATATATATATTTATGCACGTTGTAAATAATTTTTCTACCGTTTCAAAATATTTGAACTAGAACATTCCTTTAGTTTATTTGACCTAATATCAATGAAGAGACTTTAAACAATTTTAGTATTTTTTCATAAAAATAGGGGCATTATATTTGAAACAATCGATATCTATATTTATGCACGTTGTGAATCATTTTTCTACCATTTGAAAAATGTTTAAACTAGGATATTTATGTAGTTTATTTGACCTAATTTTAATGAAGAGATTTTATAGGATATTAGTATTTTTTCTTAAAAATAAAGGCAGCATATTTCATACAATCGATATCTATATTTATTTACATTGTATATAATTCTTCTACCGTTTGAAAAATATTTAAATTCCAATATTTCTTTACTTTACTTGAACTAATGTCAATGGAGTGATTTTAAACGATTTTTGTAATTTTTCATAATAATAAAGGCATCATATTTGAAACAACCGACATCTATATTTATGCACGTTGTAAATCATTTTTCAACCGTTTGAAAAATATTTAAACTAGAATATTTCTGTAGTTTATGTGACCCAATGTCAATGTAGAGATTTTAAACGATTTTAGTATTTTTTCATAAAATAAGGGCATCATATTTGAAACAACCGACATCTATATTTATGCAAGTTGTAAATCACTTTTCTACCGTTTGAAAAATATTTCAACTAGAATATTTCTTTAGTTTACTTGAACTAATATCAACCAGAGATTTTAGACGATTTCAGTATTTTTTCATAAAAATAAGGGCATCATATGTGAAACAATCGATATATATATATTTATGCACGTTGTAAATCATTTTTCTACCATTTGAAAAATATTTCAACTTGAATATTACTTTAGTTTATTTGAACTAATGTCAGTGAAGAGATTTTAAATGATTTTAATATTTTTTCATAATAATAAGGGCATCATATTTGAAACAACCGATATCTATATTTATGCACGTTGTAAATCACTTTTCTACCGTTTGAAAAATATTTCAACTAGAATATTTCTTTATTTTATTTGACACTAATGTCAATGAAGAGATTTTAAACGATTTTTGTATTTTTTCATAATAATAAAGACATAATATTGGAAGCAATCGATATCTATATTTATGCACGCTGTAAATCATTTTCTACCGTTTGAAAAATATTCAAACTAGAATATTTCTGTAGTTTATTTGACCTAATGTCAATGTAGAGATTTTAAACGATTTTTGTTTTTTTTTCATAAAAATAGGGGCATCATATTTGAAACAATCGATATTTATATATTTATGCACGTTGTAAATCATTTTTCTACCATTTGAAAAATATTTCAACTAGAATATTTCTTTATTTTATTTGACACTAATGTCAATGAAGAGATTTTAAACGATTTTTGTATTTTTTCATAATAATAAAGGCATAATATTGGAAGCAATCGATATCTATATTTATGCACGCTGTAAATCATTTTCTACCGTTTGAAAAATATTCAAACTAGAATATTTCTGTAGTTTATTTGACCCAATGTCAATGTAGAGATTTTAAACGATTTTAGTATTTTTTCATAAAAATAGGGGCATCATATTTGAAACAACCGACATCTATATTTATGCAAGTTGTAAATCACTTTTCTACCATTTGAAAAATATTTCAACTAGAATATTTCTTTAGTTTACTTGAACTAATGTCAACCAGAGATTTTAGACGATTTCAGTATTTTTCATAAAAATAAGGGCATCATATATGAAACAATCGATATATATATTTATGCACGTTGTAAATCATTTTTCTACCATTTGAAAAATATTTCAACTAGAATATTACTTTAGTTTATTTTAACTAATGTCAATGAAGAGATTTTAAACGATTTTTGTATTTTTTCATAATAATAAGGGCATAATATTTGAAACAATCGAAATCTATATTTATGCACGTTGTAAATCATTTTACTACCGTTTGAAAAATGTTTAAACTAGGATATTTCTGTAGTTTATTTGACCTAATTTTAAAGAAGATATTTTAAAGGATATTAGAATTTTTTCTTAAAAATAAGGGCATCATATTTGATACAATCGTTATCTATATTTATTTACATTGTATATCATTTTTCTACAATTTGAAAAATATTTAAATTCCAATGTTTCTTTAGTTTACTTGAACTAATGTCAGCGAAGAGATTTTAGACGATTTCAGTATTTTTTCATAAAAATAGGGGCATCATATTTGAAACAATCGATAACTATATTTATGCATGCTCTAAATCATTTTCTACCGTTTGAAAATTCTTTAAAATCCATTATTTCTTTAGTTTATTTGAACTGATGTCAGTAAAGAGATTCAAAAGCATTTTAGTATTTTTTCATAAAAATAAGCACATCATATTTGAAGCAATAGTTATCTATATTTATGCACATTGTAAATCATTTTTCTACCGTTTGAAAAATATTTCAACTAGAATATTTCTTTAGTTTATTTGAACTAATGTCAATGAAGAGATTTTAAATGATTTTTGTATTTCTTCATAATAATAAGGGCATAATATTTGAAACAATCGATATCTATATCTATGCACGTTGTTAATCATTTTACTACCGTTTGAAAAATGTTTAAAATCCAATATTTCTTTAGTTTATTTGACCTGATATCAATAAAGATATTCTAAACGATTCTAGTGTTTTTTCATAAAAATAAGGGCATAATATTTGAAACAATCGATATATATATTTATGCACGTTGTAAATGATTTTCTACAAATTGAAAAATATTTAAACTCCAATATTTCTTTAGTTTACTTGAACTAATGTCAGCGAAGAGATTTCAAATGATTTTAGTATTTTTTCATAAAAATAGGGGCATCATATTTGAAACAATAGACATCTATATTTATGCACATGCTAAATCATTTTTCTACCGTTTGAAAAATATTTAAACTAGAATATTTCTGTAGTTTATTTGACCCAATGTCAATATAGAGATTTTAAACGATTTTAGTATTTTTTCATAAAAATAAGGGCATCATATTTGAAACAACTGACATCTATATTTATGCACGTTGTAGTTCATTTTTCTACCGTTTGAAAAATATTTAAACTCCAATATTTCTTTAGTTTATTTGACCTAATGTCAATGAAGTGATTCTAAATGATTTTTGTATTTTTTCATAATAATAAGGGCATAATATTTGAAACAATCGATATACATATTTATGCACGTTGTAAATCATTTTCTACCGTTTGAAAATTCTTTAAACTACAATATTTCTTTAGCTTACTTGAACTAATATCAACGAAGAGATTTTAGACGATTTCAGTATTTTTCATAAAAATAAGGGCATCATATTTGAAGCAATCGATATATATATTTATTTACATTGTATATCATTTTTCTACAGTTTGAAAAATATTTAAATTCCAATGTTTCTTTAGTTTACTTGAAGTAATGTCAGCGAAGAGATTTTAGACGATTTCGGTATTTTTTCATAAAAATAAGGGCATCATATGTGAAACAATCGATATATATATTTATGCACGTGGTAATTCATTTTTCTACCGCTTGAAAAATATTTAAAATCATTATTTCTTTAGTTTATTTGAACTGATGTTAGTAAAGAGATTCAAAACGATTTTAGTATTTTTTCGTAAAATAAGGGCATCATATTTGAAACAACCGACATCTATATTTATGCAAGTTGTAAATCACTTTTCTACCGTTTGAAAAATATATCAACTAGAATATTTCTTTATTTTATTTGACACTAATGTCAATGAAGAGATTTTAAACGATTTTTGTATTTTTTCATAATAATAAGTCATAATATTTGAAGCAATCGATATCTATATTTATGCACGCTGTAAATCATTTTCTACTGTTTGAAAAATATTTAAACTAGAATATTTCTGTAGTTTATTTGACCTAAAGTCAATGTAGAGATTTTAAACAATTTTAGTTTTTTTTCATAAAAATAGGGGCATCATATTTGAAACAATCGATATTTATATTTATGCACGCTGTAAATCATTTTCTACCGTTTGAAAATTCTTTAAAATCGAATATTTCTTTAGTTTATTTGACCTTATATCAATAAAGAGATTCTAAAGGATTTTAGTATTTTTTCATAAAAATAAGCACATCATATTTGAAACAACCGACATCTATATTTATGCACCTTGTAAATCATTTTTCTACCGTTTGAAAAATATTTAAACTAGAATATTTCTGTAGTTTATTTGACCCAATGTCAATGTAGAGATTTTAAACGATTTTAGTATTTTTTCATAAAAATAGGGGCATCATATTTGAAACAACCGACATCTATATTTATGCAAGTTGTAAATCACTTTTCTACCGTTTGAAAAATATTTCAACTAGAATATTTCTGCAGTTTATTTGACCTGATATCAAGAAAGAGATTCTAAACGATTTTAGTGTTTTTTCATAAAAATAAGGACATCATATTTGAAACAACCGACATCTATATTTATGCACGTTGTAAATCACTTTTCTACCTTTTGAAAAATATTTCAACTAGAATATTTCTTTAGTTTACTTGAACTATTGTCAATGAAGTGATTTTAAACGATTTTTGTAATTTTTCATAATAATAAAGGCATCATATTTGAAACAACCGACATTTATATTTATGCACGTTATAAATCATTTTTCTACTGTTTGAAAAATATTTAAACTAGAATATTTCTGCAGTTTATTTGACCTAGTGTCAATGTAGAGATTTTAAACGATTTTAGTGTTTTTTCATAAAAATAAGGGCATCATACTTGAAACAATAGTTATCTATATTTATGCACATTGTAAATCATTTTTCTACCGTTTGAAAAATATTTCAACTAGAATATTTCTTTAGTTTATTTGAACTAATGTCAATGAAGAGATTTTAAATGATTTTTGTATTTCTTCATAATAATAAGGGCATAATATTTGAAACAATCGATATCTATATCTATGCACGTTGTTAATCATTTTACTACCGTTTGAAAAATGTTTAAAATCCAATATTTCTTTAGTTTATTTGACCTGATATCAATAAAGATATTCTAAACGATTCTAGTGTTTTTTCATAAAAATAAGGGCATAATATTTGAAAGAATCGATATATATATTTATGCACGTTGTAAATGAGTTTCTACAAATTGAAAAATATTTAAACTCCAATATTTCTTTAGTTTACTTGAACTAATGTCAGCGAAGAGATTTCAAATGATTTTAGTATTTTTTCATAAAAATAGGGGCATCATATTTGAAACAATAAACATCTATATTTATGCACATGCTAAATCATTTTTCTACCGTTTGAAAAATATTTCAACTAGAATATTTCTTTAGTTTATGTGAACTAATGTCAATGAAGAGATTTTAAATGATTTTTGTATTTTTTCATAATAATAAGGGCATAATATTTGATACAATCGATATCTATATTTATTTATATTGTATATAATTTTTCTACCGTTTGAAAAATATTTAAACTCCAATATTTCTTTAGTTTACTTGAACTAATGTCAGCGAAGAGCTTTCAAACGATTTTAGTATTTTTTCATAAAAATAGTGGCATCATATTCGAAACAATAGATATGTATATTTATGCACGTTGTAAATCATTTTTCTACCGTTTGAAAAATATTTCAACTAGAATATTTCTTTAGTTTATGTGAACTAATGTCAGTGAAGAGATTTTAAATGATTTTTGTATTTTTTCATAATAATAAGGGCATAATATTTGAAAAAATCGATATCTATATTTATGCACGTTGTAAATCATTTTACTACCGTTTGAAAAATGTTTAAACTAGGATATTTCTGTAGTTTATTTGACGTAATTTTAATGATGAGATTTTAAAGGATATTAGTATTTTTTCTTAAAAATAAGGGCATCATATTTGAAAAAATCTATATATATATTTATGCACGTTCTAATACATTTTTCTACCGTTTGAAAATTATTTAAACTAGAATATTTCTGTAGTTTATTTGACCTAATGTCAATGTAGAGATTTTAAACGATTTTAGTATTTTTTCATAAAAATAGGGGCATCATATTTGAAACAATCGATATCTATATCTATGCACTTTGTAAATCATTTTACTACCGTTTGAAAAATGTTTAAAATCCAATATTTCTTTAGTTTATTTGACCTGATATCAATAAAGAGATTCTAAACGATTCTAGTATATTTTCATAAAAATAAGGCATCATATTTGAAACAACCGTTATCTATATTTATGCACGCTGTAAATCATTTTCTACCGTTTGAAAATTCTTTAAAATCCAATATTTCTTTAGTTTATTTGACCTGATATCAATAAAGAGATTCTAAACGATTCTAGTATTTTTTCATAAAAATAAGGGCATAATATTTGAAACAATCGATATATATATTTATGCACGTTGTAAATGATTTTCTACCATTTGAAAAATATTTAAACTAGAATATTTCTGTAGTTTATTCGACCTAATGTCAATGTAGAGATTTTAAACGATTTTAGTATTTTTTCATAAAAATAGGGGCATCATGTTTGAAACAACCGACATCTATATTTATGCATGTTGTAAATCACTTTTCTACCGTTTCAAAAATATTTCAACTACAATATTATTTTAGTTTATTTGAGCTAATGTCAATGAAGAGATTTTAAATTATTTTTGTATTTTTTCATAATAATAAGGGCATAATATTTGAAACAATCGATATCTATATTTATGCAAGCTGTAAATAATTTTCTACCGTTTGAAAAATCTTTAAACTCCAATATTTCTTTAGTTTACTTGAACTAATGTCAACGAAGAGATTTTAGACGATTTCAGTATTTTTCATAAAAATAAGGGCATCATATTTAAAGCAATCGATATCTATATTTATGCACGTGCTAAATCATTTTTCTACCGTTGGAAAAATATTTCAACTAGAATATTTCTTTAGTTTATGTGAACTAATGTCAGTGAAGAGATTTTAAATGATTTTTGTATTTTTTCATAATAATAAGGGCATAATATTTGAAACAATCGGTATCTATATTTATGCACGTTGTAAATCATTTTACTACCGTTTGAAAAATGTTTAAACTAGGATATTTCTGTAGTTTATTTGACCTAATTTTAATCAAGAGATATTAAAGGATATTAGTATTTTTTCTTAAAAATAAGGGCATTGTATTTGAAACAATCGATATATATATTTATGCACGTTGTAATACATTTTTCTACCGTTTGAAAAATATTTAAACTCCAATATTTCTTTAGTTTATTTGACCTAATGTCAATGAAGTGATTTTAAACGATTTTTGTAATTTTTCATGAAAATAAGGGCATCATATTTGAAACAACCGATATCTATATTTATGCACGCTGTAAATCATTTTCTATCGTTTGAAAAATGTTTAAAATCCAATATTTCTTTAGTTTATTTGACCTGATATCAATAAAGAGATTCTAAACGATTCTAGTATTTTATCATAAAAATAAGGTCATCATATGTGAAAAAATCGATATCTATATTTATGCACGTTGTAAATAATTTTTCTACCGTTTGAAAAGTATTTCAACTACAATATTTCCTCAGTTTATTTGAACTAATGTCAATGAAGAGATTTTACATGATTTTTATATTTTTTCATAATAATAGGGCATGATATTTGAAACAATCTATATCTATATTTATGCACGTTGTAAATCATTTTTCTACCTATTGAAAAATATTTAAACACCAATATTTCTTTATTTTAATTGAACTAACATCAGTGAAGAGATTTTAGATGATTTTAGAATTTTTTAATAAAAATAAGGGCATCATATTTGATACAATCGATATCTATATTTATTTACATTGTATATAATTTTTCTACCGTTTCAAAAATATTTAAACTCCAATATTTCTTTAGTTTACTTGAACTAACGTCAGCGAAGAGATTTTAAACGATTTTAGTATTTTTTCATAAAAATAAAAGCATCATATTTGAAACAACCGACATCTATATTTATGCAAGTTGTAAATCACTTTTGTACCGTTTGAAAAATATTTCAACTAGAATATTTCTTTAGTTTATTTGAACTAATGTCAATGAAGAGATTTTAAATTATTTTTGTAGTTTTTCATAATAATAAGGGCATCATATTTGAAACAATCGATATATATATATTTATGCACGTTGTAAATCATTTTTCTACCATTTGAAAAATATTTCAACTTGAATATTACTTTAGTTTATTTGAACTAATGTCAGTGAAGAGATTTTAAATGATTTTAATATTTTTTCATAATAATAAGGGCATCATATTTGAAACAACCGACATCTATATTTAAGCACGTTGTAAATCACTTTTCTACCGTTTGAAAAATATTTCAACTAGAATATTTCTCTAGTTTATTTGAACTAATGTCAATGAAGAGATTTTAAATTATTTTTGTAGTTTTTCATAATAATAAGGGCATAATATTTGAAACAATCGATATATATATTTATGCACTTTCTAAATGATTTTTCTACCGTTTGAAAAATATTTAAACTCCAATATTTCTTTAGTTTATTTGAACTGACATCATTCAAGAGATCTTTGATGATTTTAGTATTTTTTAATAAAAATAAGGGCATCATATTTGAAACAATCTATATATATATATTTATGCACGTTGTAAATCATTTTTCTACCATTTGAAAAATATTTCAACTTGAATATTAGTTAGTTAAAGAGTCCGCAATCCTAAAGATTGGTTGGAAACAGCACGCCATGCCGATCTATCCTGAGCTAATCCCTTCATCTCCCTATAGCTATTCATCTCAACGTCTTCAACTATCTGACTCACATACTCCAATCTAGGCCTACCTACCCCTCTCTTTCCCTCCACTCTACCTTCTATGATCAATTGCATAATCCCCCCATGCCTAAGAATATGCCCTACTAATCTGTCTCTCCTACGCTGTAACACTCTCCAAATACTTCTCTTCTCCCCTACTAACTCTAGTACAGCTTCATTTGTTACTTTATCTTCCCAACCAATCCTCATCATCCTCCTATAACACCACATTTCAAGTGCTTCTAATCTACGCTTCTCTTCCTTTCCTATAGTCCACGCCTCATACCCGTACAGTGCTACACTCCAAACATATACCTTCAGTAATCTTTTTCTAATACCCAAGTCAATATTTGATCTTAAAATCTGTTCTTTTTCTACGAATGCCTTCCTACCCTGTGCTATCCTACACTTTATATCTACCTTGCTTCGATTATCTTTTGTGATTCTACTGCCTAAATAACAAAAATCTGACACTTCTTCGATTCTATTATCTCCTATTGTGATCCTCATTTTTCTACTGCATTCCTTTTTGTCACACCTCATCACTTTAGTTTTACCTATATTTATTTTCATGTTAAAATCCCTAGTCAATACGGCCTGCATACCATTCAATACCCTTTCTAAATTCTTTTCGCTTTCTTCCAATATAGCTATATCGTCGGCGAATCTCAGCATATATATTTTCTCTCCCTGTACATTCACACCTACACTATACTCTTCTTTTACTTTGTTTATTGCATCTTCTATATATAGATTAAATAATAACGGTGAAAGTGTACATCCCTGCCGAACTCCCTTCCCTATTTTTGCTACCTCTTCTTCCCCCTCAATTCTAACTAAGGCAGTTTGGTGTTTATATAAATTAAAAATTATTCTCCTATCCTTATAATCTATACCCGTTTCTTTGAAAATTCTAAACATTATGTCCCAATCTACATTGTCAAATGCCTTTTCTAAGTCTACAAAAGCTATGCAAGTTACCTTTCCTACCCTCTTTCTTTTTTCTACTACCGTTCTTAGTGCTAGAATCGCCTCTCTCGTTCCTCTGTTTTTCCTAAAACCAAACTGATCTTCTCCTAGCCTTTCCTCTACTTTATTTTCTAATCTCCTATAAATAATCTTTAACAATATCTTCGATGCATGTGATAGTAGGCTAATGGTCCTATAGTTCTCACACAAATTAGCTCCTATTTTCTTCGGCATTGTTACTATTCTACTACGCTGAAAATCCTGTGGTACTTCTCCCTTCTCATATATTTTACAAACTAACCTGTATAATCGCTCCTGCATTTTTTCCCCTGCGTGTTTTATTAATTCGGCTGGTATCATATCAATCCCCGCTGCTTTGTTATTCCGTAAATCATTTAATGCTCTATGAAACTCTGACCTAAGTATGCTAGGACCTAAGTCATCCTCATCTATCTGTTCCACATTTTCTAGCTCCTCCATGTCCTGCCTACCTTTATATAAATCTTCAAGATACTCCTTCCATCTTCTAGCTTTTTCCTTATTTTCTGTGAGTTCCTTACCATGCTTATCACATATAATGTTACCCTTTGGTTTTACTTTAGAAAAATGTGACTTAATTTTCCTGTAGCGCAAATCTACTTTACCTCTTCTCATACCCTCCTCAATATCCTCACAATTTCCTTTTATCCACTCTTCTTTCGCTAGCTTGCATTTCCTATTAATTAAGTTCCTTAGTTCCTTATATTTTTTCTGTCCTGCTTCTGTGTTTCCAATTTTAATTTTCCTTCTTGCTTCTATCATTTCAACTATTTCTTCCGTGATCCATTCCCTCCTACCTGCCCTTTTCTTTGTGCCTAATACTTCATTTGCTGCTGTAGTTAACCCATTTCTGATTTCCCTCCATTCGCAATCTATGTCGTTCCTAGATGTTCCATTAGCCATGATTTCTACTTTCTGCTTGTACTTTTCACATACATCAGCTAATTTTAACCTATCGACATCTACTCTGACCTGTTTAGACTTCTGTAATTTCTTGAATTTGACCTCTGAGTCCAGGACTACTAAATTATGGTCACTATCAATATCTGCTCCAGGGTAACTCTTACAATTCTTAATCTGGTTCCTAAACCTCTCTTTAACCAGTATGTAATCTATCTGATACCTCCCTATATCTCCTGGCATTTTCCACGTATATATCCTGCGCTTGTGATTCTGAAAAAGCGTGTTTGCTACCACTAGCTTATTCCTAATACAAAACTCTACTAATCTATCCCCTCTATCATTACGTGTTCCTATTCCATATTCTCCTACTATTGAAACTTCCTTTCCCTTACCTACTACGGCATTCCAATCTCCGGTTACAATTAGATTATCCTGTCCTTTAACGTTTGCTAACCTAGATTCAATCTCCTCATAAATGGATTCTACCTCCTCATCATCGTGACTTTAAGTTGGCATATATACTTGCACTATAACTATGTCCGTTGGCTTCGTGTCTAATCTAATAGTTATAATTCTATCACTAACTTGGCAATAACTCTTTATTCTACATCCCAACTTTCTATTCATTATAAAACCTACACCGGTATGCCCATTATCTGATGCTGTGGTTATTAATCTGTATTCTCCTGACCACGTATCTACTTGATCTTTCCTCCTAACTTCACTAATCCCTACAATATACAGTTTAAATCTCTCCATTTCTAATTTCAAATTCTCTAACTTTCCTATCCTATTCATACTGCGTATATTCCACGCTCCGACTCGTAGAATTCTCGACGCAATCGATCTCTTGCCCGCCCCAGAATCCGAGGGCTTGCCTGCTACCGAAGTAGCAGGATGAGATTCTGAGCCATTGGCTCTACTCATCTGGGGTATTATATTTGAGATAATCGACATTTTCATCTGTAGGCTTGAGAAAGGTACAGTGCTGGTTTCTCCTTGCCTTGCACCGACCAATGAGTGCATATTTTAGCCGTCGCCCCACCGATTCAGCCTAATCCCCCTAATACCGTGGGTTAGCCTGAATCTTTCCTATAGACCGGGATCCCTGTATAGGGACCGCTCTATAGGCCAGAGCGTCGTTGCCCATGTCTTGCCCCTAGGAGGCATATGCAGTGCATTGGCACACTATTGACACAAATTGAATATTACTTTAGTTTATTTGAGCTAATGTCAGTGAAGAGAATCTAAATGATTTTAATATTTTTTCATAATAATAAGGGCATCATATTTGAAACAACCGACATCTATATTTATGCACGTTGTAAATCACTTTTCTACCGTTTGAAAAATATTTCAACTAGAATATTTCTTTAGTTTACTTGAACTAATGTCAACGATGTGATTTTAGACGATTTCAGTATTTTTCATAAAAATAAGGGCATCATATTTGAAACAATCGATATATATATTTATGCACGTTGTAATACATTTTTCTACCGTTTGAAAAATATTTAAACTCCAATATTTCTTTAGTTTACTTGAACTAATGTCAACGAAGAGATTTTAGATGATTTCAGTATTTTTCATAAAAATAATGGCATCATATTTGAAACAATCCATATATATATTTATGCATGTTGTAAATATTTTTTCTACCGTGTGAAAAATATTTAAACTAGAATATTTCTATAGTGTACTTGAACTAATGTCAACGAAGAGATTTTAGACGATTTCAGTATTTTTCATAAAAATAATGGCATCATATTTGAAACAATCGATATATATATTTATGCATGTTCTAAATATTTTTTTTACCATGTGAAAAATGTTTGAACTAGAATATTTCTTTAGTTTACTTGAACTAATGTCAACGAAGAGATTTTAGACGATTTCAGTATTTTTCATAAAAATAATGGCATCATATTTGAAACAATCGATATATATATTTATGCATGTTGTAAATATTTTTTCTACCATGTGAAAAATATTTAAAATAGAATATTTCTTGTTTATTCGACCTAATGTCAATGAAGAGATTTTAAATGATTTTTGTATTTTTTCATAATAATAAGGGCATAATATTTGAAACAATCGATATCTATATTTATGCACGTTGTAAATCATTTTACTACCGATTGAAAAATATTTCAACTAGAATATTTCTTTAGTTTATTTGAACTAACATCAATTAATAGATTTTAGATGATTTTAGTATTTTATAATAAAAATAAGGGCATCATATTTGATACAATCGATATCTATATTTATTTACATTGCATATAATTTTTCTACCGTTTGAAAAATATTTAAACTCCAATATTTCTTTAGTTTACTTGAACTAATGTCAACGAAGAGATTTTAGACGATTTCAGTATTTTTCATAAAAATAAGGCCATCATATTTGAAACAATCGATATATATATTTATGCACGTTGTAAATAATTTTTCTACCGTTTCAAAATATTTGAACTAGAACATTCCTTTAGTTTATTTGACCTAATATCAATGAAGAGACTTTAAACAATTTTAGTATTTTTTCATAAAAATAGGGGCATTATATTTGAAACAATCGATATCTATATTTATGCACGTTGTGAATCATTTTTCTACCATTTGAAAAATGTTTAAACTAGGATATTTATGTAGTTTATTTGACCTAATTTTAATGAAGAGATTTTATAGGATATTAGTATTTTTTCTTAAAAATAAGGGCAGCATATTTCATACAATCGATATCTATATTTATTTACATTGTATATAATTCTTCTACCGTTTGAAAAATATTTAAATTCCAATATTTCTTTACTTTACTTGAACTAATGTCAATGGAGTGATTTTAAACGATTTTTGTAATTTTTCATAATAATAAAGGCATCATATTTGAAACAACCGACATCTATATTTATGCACGTTGTAAATCATTTTTCAACCGTTTGAAAAATATTTAAACTAGAATATTTCTGTAGTTTATGTGACCCAATGTCAATGTAGAGATTTTAAACGATTTTAGTATTTTTTCATAAAATAAGGGCATCATATTTGAAACAACCGACATCTATATTTATGCAAGTTGTAAATCACTTTTCTACCGTTTGAAAAATATTTCAACTAGAATATTTCTTTAGTTTACTTGAACTAATATCAACCAGAGATTTTAGACGATTTCAGTATTTTTTCATAAAAATAAGGGCATCATATGTGAAACAATCGATATATATATATTTATGCACGTTGTAAATCATTTTTCTACCATTTGAAAAATATTTCAACTTGAATATTACTTTAGTTTATTTGAACTAATGTCAGTGAAGAGATTTTAAATGATTTTAATATTTTTTCATAATAATAAGGGCATCATATTTGAAACAACCGACATCTATATTTATGCACGTTGTAAATCACTTTTCTACCGTTTGAAAAATATTTCAACTAGAATATTTCTTTATTTTATTTGACACTAATGTCAATGAAGAGATTTTAAACGATTTTTGTATTTTTTCATAATAATAAAGACATAATATTGGAAGCAATCGATATCTATATTTATGCACGCTGTAAATCATTTTCTACCGTTTGAAAAATATTCAAACTAGAATATTTCTGTAGTTTATTTGACCTAATGTCAATGTAGAGATTTTAAACGATTTTTGTTTTTTTTTCATAAAAATAGGGGCATCATATTTGAAACAATCGATATTTATATATTTATGCACGTTGTAAATCATTTTTCTACCATTTGAAAAATATTTCAACTAGAATATTTCTTTATTTTATTTGACACTAATGTCAATGAAGAGATTTTAAACGATTTTTGTATTTTTTCATAATAATAAAGGCATAATATTGGAAGCAATCGATATCTATATTTATGCACGCTGTAAATCATTTTCTACCGTTTGAAAAATATTCAAACTAGAATATTTCTGTAGTTTATTTGACCCAATGTCAATGTAGAGATTTTAAACGATTTTAGTATTTTTTCATAAAAATAGGGGCATCATATTTGAAACAACCGACATCTATATTTATGCAAGTTGTAAATCACTTTTCTACCATTTGAAAAATATTTCAACTAGAATATTTCTTTAGTTTACTTGAACTAATGTCAACCAGAGATTTTAGACGATTTCAGTATTTTTCATAAAAATAAGGGCATCATATATGAAACAATCGATATATATATTTATGCACGTTGTAAATCATTTTTCTACCATTTGAAAAATATTTCAACTAGAATATTACTTTAGTTTATTTTAACTAATGTCAATGAAGAGATTTTAAACGATTTTTGTATTTTTTCATAATAATAAGGGCATAATATTTGAAACAATCGAAATCTATATTTATGCACGTTGTAAATCATTTTACTACCGTTTGAAAAATGTTTAAACTAGGATATTTCTGTAGTTTATTTGACCTAATTTTAAAGAAGATATTTTAAAGGATATTAGAATTTTTTCTTAAAAATAAGGGCATCATATTTGATACAATCGTTATCTATATTTATTTACATTGTATATCATTTTTCTACAATTTGAAAAATATTTAAATTCCAATGTTTCTTTAGTTTACTTGATCTAATGTCAGCGAAGAGATTTTAGACGATTTCAGTATTTTTTCATAAAAATAGGGGCATCATATTTGAAACAATCGATAACTATATTTATGCATGCTCTAAATCATTTTCTACCGTTTGAAAATTCTTTAAAATCCATTATTTCTTTAGTTTATTTGAACTGATGTCAGTAAAGAGATTCAAAACGATTTTAGTATTTTTTCATAAAATCAGGGCATCATATTTGAAACAACCGACATCTATATTTATGCAAGTTGTAAATCACTTTTCTACCGTTTGAAAAATATATCAACTAGAATATTTCTTTATTTTATTTGACACTAATGTCAATGAAGAGATTTTAAACGATTTTTGTATTTTTTCATAATAATAAAGGCATAATATTGGAAGCAATCGATATCTATATTTATGCACGCTGTAAATCATTTTCTATTTGAAAAATATTTAAACTAGAATATTTCTGTAGTTTATTCGACCTAATGTCAATGTAGAGATTTTAAACGATTTTAGTATTTTTTCATAAAAATAGGGGCATCATATTTGAAACAACCGACATCTATATTTATGCATGTCGTAAATCACTTTTCTACCGTTTCAAAAATATTTCATCTACAATATTTCTTTAGTTTATTTGAACTAATGTCAATGAAGAGATTTTAAATGATTTTCTATTTTTTCATAATAATAAGGGCATAATATTTGAAATATTCGATATCTATAATTATGCACGATGTAAATCATTTTCTACCGTTTGAAAAATATTTCAACTAGAATATTTCTGTAGTTTATTTGACCTAATGTCAATGTAGAGATTTTAAACGATTTTAGTATTTTTTCATAAAAATAGGGGCATCATATTTGAAACAATCGATATCTATATTAATGCACGTTGTAATTCATTTTTCTACCGTTATAAAAATATTTAAACTCCAATATTTCTTTAGTTTATTTGACCTAAGGTCAATGAAGTGATTTTAAACGATTTTTGTAATTTTACATAATAGTAAAGGCATCATATTTGAAACAATAGATATCTATATTTATATACGGTGTAAATCTTGTTTCTACCGTCTGAAAAATATTTCAACTAGAATATTTCTCTAGTTTATTTGAACTAATGTCAATGAAGAGATTTTAAATGATTTTTGTATTTTTTCATAATAATAAGGGCATAATATTTGAAACAATCGAAATCTATATTTATGCACGTTGTAAATCATTTTACTACCGTTTGAAAAATGTTTAAACTAGGATATTTCTGTAGTTTATTTGACCTAATTTTAAAGAAGAGATTTTAAAGGATATTAGTATTTTTTCTTAAAAATAGGGGCATCATATTTGAAACAACCGACATCTATATTTATGCACGTTGTAAATCACTTTTCTACCGTTTGAAAAATATTTCAACTAGAATATTTCTTTAGTTTACTTGAACTAATGTCAACAAGAGATTTTAGACGATTTCAGTATTTTTTCATCAAAATAAAGGCATCATATGTGAAACAATCGATATATATATATTTATGCACGTTGTAAATCATTTTTCTACCATTTGAAAAATATTTCAACTAGAATATTACTTTAGTTTATTTGAACTAATGTCAATGAAGAGATTTTAAATGATTTTTGTATTTTTTCATAATAATAAGGGCATAATATTTGAAACAATCGATATACATATTTATGCACGTTGTAAATCATTTTCTACCGTTTGAAAATTCTTTAAACTACAATATTTCTTTAGCTTACTTGAACTGATATCAACGAAGAGATTTTAGACGATTTCAGTATTTTTAATAAAAATAAGGGCAGCATATTTGAAACAATCGATATATATATTTATGCACGTTGTAAATAATTTTTCTACCGTTTGAAAAATATTTGAACTAGAACATTCCTTTAGTTTATTTGACCTAATATCAATGAAGAGATTTTAAACGATTTTAGTATTTTTTCATAAAAATAGGGGCATTATATTTGAAACAATCGATATCTATATTTATGTACGTTGTGAATCATTTTTCTACCGTTTGAAAAATAGTTGAACTAGAATATTTCTTTAGTTTATTTGAACTAATGTCAATGAAAAGATTTTAAATGATTTTTGTATTTTTTTATAATAATAAGGGCATAATATTTGAAACAATCGATATCTATATTTATGCACGTTGTAAATCATTTTAATACCGTTTGAAAAATGTTTAAACTAGGATATTTATGTAGTTTATTTGACCTAATTTTAATGAAGAGATTTTATAGGATATTAGTATTTTTCTTAAAAATAAGGGCAGCATATTTCATACAATCGATATCTATATTTATTTACATTGTATATAATTTTTCTACCGTTTGAAAAATCTTTATATTCCAAATCCTTTAGTTTGTTTGACCTTATATCAATAAAGAGATTCTAAAGCATTTTAGTATTTTTTCATAAAAATAAGCACATCATATTTGAAACAACCGACATCTATATTTAGGCACGTTGTAAATCACTTTTCTACCGTTTGAAAAATATCTCAACTAGAATATTTCTTTAGTTTACTTGAAATAATGTCAACCAGAGATTTTAGACGATTTCAGTATTTTTCATAAAAATAAGGGCATCATATATGAAACAATCGATAGATATATTTATGCACGTTGTAAATCATTTTTCTACCATTTGAAAAATATTTCAACTAGAATCGTACTTTAGTTTATTTGAACTAATTTTAAAGAAGATATTTTAAAGGATATTAGTATTTTTTCTTAAAAATAAGGGCATCATATTTGATACAATCGATATCTATATTTATTTACATTGTATATCATTTTTCTACAGTTTGAAAAATATGTTTCTTTAGTTTACTTGAACTAATGTCAGCGAAGAGATTTTAGACGATTTCAGTATTTTTTCATAAAAAAAAGGCCATCATATGTGAAACAATCGATATATATATTTATGCACGTGGTAATTCATTTTTCTACCGTTTGAAAAATATTTAAACTAGAATATTTCTGTAGTTTACTTGAACTAATGTCAATGAAGTGATTTTAAACGATTTTAGTATTTTTTCATAAAAATAGGGGCATCATATTTGAAACAATCGATATTTATATTTATGCACGCTGTAAATCATTTTCTACCGTTTGAAAATTCTTTAAAATCCAATATTTCTTTAGTTTATTTGACCTTATATCAATAAAGAGATTCTAAAGGATTTTTGTATTTTTTCATAATAATAAAGGCATAATATTATAAGCAATCGATATCTATATTTATGCACGCTGTAAATCATTTTCTACCGTTTGAAAAATATTTAAACTAGAATATTTCTGTAGTTTATTTGACCTAATGTCAATGTAGAGATTTTAAACGATTTTAGTTTTTTTTCATAAAAATAGGGGCATTATATTTGAAACAATCGATATATATATTTATGCATGTCGTAAATCACTTTTCCACCGTTTCAAAAATATTTAACCTCGAATATTTCTTTAGTTTATTTGACCTAATGTCAATGAAGAGATTTTAAAGGATTTTAGTATTTTTTCTTAAAAATAAGGCCATCATATTTAAAATAATCGATATCTATATTTATGCACGTTTTAATTCATTTTTCTCCCGTTTGAAAAATATTTAAACAAGAATATTTCTGTAGTTTATTTGACCTAATGTCAATGAAGAGATTTTAAATTATGTTTGTAGTTTTTCATAATAATAAGGGCATAATATTTGAAACAATCGATATCTATATTTATGCAGGTTGTAAATATTTTTTCTACCGTGTGAAAAATATTAAAACTAGAATATTTCTATAGTGTACTTGAACTAATGTCAACGAAGAGATTTTAGACGATTTCAGTATTTTTCATAAAAATAATGGCATCATATTTGAAACAATCGATATATATATATTTATGCACGTTGTAAATCATTTTTCTACCATTTGAAAAATATTTCAACTTGAATATTTCTTTAGTTTATTTGAACTAATGTCAGTGAAGAGATTTTAAATGATTTTAATATTTTTTCATAATAATAAGGGCATCATATTTGAAACAACCGACATCTATATTTATGCACGTTGTAAATCACTTTTCTACCGTTTGAAAAATATTTCAACTAGAATATTTCTTTAGTTTATTTGAACTAATGTCAATGAAGAGATTTTAAATTATTTTTGTAGTTTTTCATAATAATAAGGGCATCATATTTGAAACAATCGATATATATATATTTATGCACGTTGTAAATCATTTTTCTACCATTTGAAAAATATTTCAACTTGAATATTACTTTAGTTTATTTGAACTAATGTCAGTGAAGAGATTTTAAATGATTTTAATATTTTTTCATAATAATAAGGGCATCATATTTGAAACAACCGACATCTATATTTAAGCACGTTGTAAATCACTTTTCTACCGTTTGAAAAATATTTCAACTAGAATATTTCTCTAGTTTATTTGAACTAATGTCAATGAAGTGATTTTAAACGATTTTAGTATTTTTTCATAAAAATAGGGGCATCATATTTGAAACAATCGATATTTATATTTATGCACGCTGTAAATCATTTTCTACCGTTTCTAAAATGTTTAAAATAGAATATTTCTATAGTGTACTTGAACTAATGTCAACGAAGAGATTTTAGACGATTTCAGTATTTTTCATAAAAATAATGGCATCATATTTGAAACAATCGATATATATATTTATGCATGTTGTAAATATTTTCTCTACCGTGTGAAAAATATTTAAACTAGAATATTTCTTTAGTTTACTTGAACTAATGTCAACGAAGAGATTTTAGACGATTTCAGTTTTTTTCATAAAAATAATGGCATCATATTTGAAACAATCGATATATATATTTATGCATGTTGTAAATATTTTTTCTTCCGTGTGAAAAATATTTAAACTAGAATATTTCTTGTTTATTTGACCTAATGTCAATGAAGAGATTTCAAACGATTTTAGTATTTTTTCATAAAAATAATGGCATCATATTTGAAACAATCGATATCTATATTTATGCACGTTGTAAATCATTTTTCTACCTTTTGAAAAATATATAAACACCAATATTTCTTTAGTGTACTTGAATTAATGTCAGCGAAGAGATTTTAGACGATTTCAGTATTTTTCATAAAAATAATGGCATCATATTTGAAACAATCGATATATATATTTATGCATGTTGCAAATATTTTTTCTACCGTGTGAAAAATATTTAAACTAGAATATTTCTTTAGTTTATTTGACCTAATGTCAATGAAGAGATTTTTATGATTTCAGTATTTTTCATAAAAATAAGGGCATCATATTTGAAACAACCGATATATATATTTATGCACTTTGTAAATGATTTTTCTACCGTTTGAAAAATATTTAAACTCCAATATTTCTTTAGTTTATTTGAACTGACATCATTGAAGAGATCTTAGATGATTTTAGTATTTTTTAATAAAAATAAGGGCATCATATGTGAAACAATCGATATCTATATTTATGCACGTTGTAAATCAGTTTTCTACCGTTTGAAAAATATTTCAACTAGAATATTTCTTTAGTTTACTTGAACTAATATCAATGAAGAGATTTCAAACGATTTTAGTATTTTTTCATAAAAATAATGGCATCATATTTGAAACAATCGATATCTATATTTATTTACATTGTATATAATTTTTCTACCGCTTCAAAAATATTTAAACTCCAATATTTCTTTATTTTATTTGAACTAATAACAATGAAGAGATTTTAGATGATTTTAGTATTTTTTAATAAAAATAAGGGCATCATATTTGATACAATCGATATCTATATTTATTTACATTGTATATAATTTTTCTACCGCTTCAAAAATATTTAAACTCCAATATTTCTTTAGTGTACTTGAATTAATGTCAGCGAAGAGATTTTAGACGATTTCAGTATTTTTCATAAAAATAATGGCATCATATTTGAAACAATCGATATATATATTTATGCATGTTGTAAATATTTTTTCTACCGTGCGAAAAATAGTTAAACTAGAATATCTCTTTAGTTAATTTGACCTAATATCAATGAAGAGATTTTAAATGATTTCAGTATTTTTCATAAAAATAAGGTCATCATATTTGAAACAATCGATATATATATTTATGCACTTTGTAAATGATTTTTCTACCGTTTGAAAAATATTTAAAAAAGAATATTTCTGTAGTTTATTTGACCTAATATCAATGTAGAGATTTTAGACGATTTTAGTCTTTTTCATAAAAATAAGGGCATCATATTTGAAACAATAGATATCTATATTTATGCACGTGCTAAATCTTTTTACTACCGTTTGAAAAATGTTTAAAATAGAATATTTCTATGGTGTACTTGAACTAATGTCAACGAAGAGATTTTAGACGATTTCAGTATTTTTCATAAAAATAATGGCATCATATTTGAAACAATCGATATATATATTTATGCATGTTGTAAATGTATGTAATGTAATGTTATGCACGTTTTAAATCATTTTTCTACCGTTTGAAAAATATTTCAACTAGAATATTTCTTTAGTTTACTTGAACTAATGTCAACGAAGAGATTTTAGACGATTTCAGTATTTTTCATAAAAATAAGGGCATCATATTTGAAACAATCCATATATATATTTATGCACTTTGTAAATGATTTTTCAACAGTTTGAAAAATATTTAAACTCCAATATTTCTTTAGTTTATTTGAACTGACATCATTGAAGAGATCTTAGATGATTTTAGTATTTTTTAATAAAAATAAGGGCATCATATGTGAAACAATTGATATCTATATTTATGCACGTTGTAAATCATTTTTCTACCGTTTGAAAAATATTTCAACTAGAATATTTCTTTAGTTTACTTGAACTAATGTCAACGAAGAGATTTTAGACGATTTCAGTATTTTTCATACAAATAAGGGCATCATATTTGAAACAATCGATATATATATTTATGCACGTTATAGATATTTTTTCTACCGTTTGAAAAATATTTAAACCAGAATATTTCTTTAGTTTATGTGAACTAATGTCAATGAAGAGATTTTAAATGATTTTTGTATTTTTTCATAATAATAAGGGCATAATATTTGAAACAATCGAAATCTATATTTATGCACGTTGTAAATCATTTTACTACCGTTTGAAAAATGTTTAAACTAGGATATTTCTGTAGTTTATTTGACCTAATTTTAAAGAAGATATTTTAAAGGACATTAGTATTTTTTCTTAAAAATAAGGGCATCATATTTGATACAATCGATATCTATATTTATTTACATTGTATATCATTTTTCTACAGTTTGAAAAATATGTTTCTTTAGTTTACTTGAACTAATGTCAGCGAAGAGATTTTAGACGATTTCAGTATTTTTTCATAAAAATAAGGCCATCATATGTGAAACAATCGATATATATATTTATGCACGTGGTAATTCATTTTTCTACCGTTTGAAAAATATTTAAACTAGAATATTTCTGTAGTTTACTTGAACTAATGTCAATGAAGTGATTTTAAACGATTTTAGTATTTTTTCATAAAAATAGGGGCATCATATTTGAAACAATCGATATTTATATTTATGCACGCTGTAAATCATTTTCTACCGTTTGAAAATTCTTTAAAATCCAATATTTCTTTAGTTTATTTGACCTTATATCAATAAAGAGATTCTAAAGGATTTTTGTATTTTTTCATAATAATAAAGGCATAATATTATAAGCAATCGATATCTATATTTATGCACGCTGTAAATCATTTTCTACCGTTTGAAAAATATTTAAACTAGAATATTTCTGTAGTTTATTTGACCTAATGTCAATGTAGAGATTTTAAACGATTTTAGTTTTTTTTCATAAAAATAGGGGCATTATATTTGAAACAATCGATATATATATTTATGCATGTCGTAAATCACTTTTCCACCGTTTCAAAAATATTTAACCTCGAATATTTCTTTAGTTTATTTGACCTAATGTCAATGAAGAGATTTTAAAGGATTTTAGTATTTTTTCTTAAAAATAAGGCCATCATATTTAAAATAATCGATATCTATATTTATGCACGTTTTAATTCATTTTTCTCCCGTTTGAAAAATATTTAAACAAGAATATTTCTGTAGTTTATTTGACCTAATGTCAATGAAGAGATTTTAAATTATGTTTGTAGTTTTTCATAATAATAAGGGCATAATATTTGAAACAATCGATATCTATATTTATGCACGTTGTAAATATTTTTTCTACCGTGTGAAAAATATTAAAACTAGAATATTTCTATAGTGTACTTGAACTAATGTCAACGAAGAGATTTTAGACGATTTCAGTATTTTTCATAAAAATAATGGCATCTTATTTGAAACAATCGATATATATATATTTATGCACGTTGTAAATCATTTTTCTACCATTTGAAAAATATTTCAACTTGAATATTTCTTTAGTTTATTTGAACTAATGTCAGTGAAGAGATTTTAAATGATTTTAATATTTTTTCATAATAATAAGGGCATCATATTTGAAACAACCGACATCTATATTTATGCACGTTGTAAATCACTTTTCTACCGTTTGAAAAATATTTCAACTAGAATATTTCTTTAGTTTATTTGAACTAATGTCAATGAAGAGATTTTAAATTATTTTTGTAGTTTTTCATAATAATAAGGGCATCATATTTGAAACAATCGATATATATATATTTATGCACGTTGTAAATCATTTTTCTACCATTTGAAAAATATTTCAACTTGAATATTACTTTAGTTTATTTGCACTAATGTCAGTGAAGAGATTTTAAATGATTTCAATATTTTTTCATAATAATAAGGGCATCATATTTGAAACAACCGACATCTATATTTAAGCACGTTGTAAATCACTTTTCTACCGTTTGAAAAATATTTCAACTAGAATATTTCTCTAGTTTATTTGAACTAATGTCAATGAAGTGATTTTAAACGATTTTAGTATTTTTTCATAAAAATAGGGGCATCATATTTGAAACAATCGATATTTATATTTATGCACGCTGTAAATCATTTTCTACCGTTTCTAAAATGTTTAAAATAGAATATTTCTATAGTGTACTTGAACTAATGTCAACGAAGAGATTTTAGACGATTTCAGTATTTTTCATAAAAATAATGGCATCATATTTGAAACAATCGATATATATATTTATGCATGTTGTAAATATTTTCTCTACCGTGTGAAAAATATTTAAACTAGAATATTTCTTTAGTTTACTTGAACTAATGTCAACGAAGAGATTTTAGACGATTTCAGTTTTTTTCATAAAAATAATGGCATCATATTTGAAACAATCGATATATATATTTATGCATGTTGTAAATATTTTTTCTTCCGTGTGAAAAATATTTAAACTAGAATATTTCTTGTTTATTTGACCTAATGTCAATGAAGATATTTTAAATGATTTCAGTATTTTTCATAAAAATAAGGGCATCATATTTGAAACAATCGATATATATATTTATACACTTTGTAAATGATTTTTCTACCGTTTGAAAAATATTTAAACTCCAATATTTTTTAGTTTATTTGAACTGACATCATTGAAGAGATCTTAGACGATTTCAGTATTTTTCATAAAAATAATGGCATCATATTTGAAACAATCGATATATATATTTATGCATGTTGTAAATATTTTTTCTTCCGTGTGAAAAATATTTAAACTAGAATATTTCTTGTTTATTTGACCTAATGTCAATGAAGAGATTTTAGATGATTTCAGTATTTTTCATAAAAATAAGGGCATTATATTTGAAACAATCGATATATATATTTATGCACTTTGTAAATGATTTTTCTACCGTTTGAAAAATATTTAAACTCCAATGTTTCTTTAGTTTATTTGAACTGATATCATTGAAGAGATCTTAGATGATTTTAGTATTTTTTAATAAAAATAAGGGCATCATATGTGAAACAATCGATATCTATATTTATGCACGTTGTAAATCATTTTCTACCGTTTGAAAAATGTTTAAAATAGAATATTTCTGTAGTGTACTTGAACTAATGTCAACGAAGAGATTTTAGACGATTTCAGTATTTTTCATAAAAATAAGGGCATCATATTTGAATGAATCTATGTATATATTTGTGCACGTTTTAATGAATTTTCTACCGTTTGAAAAATATTTAAACTCCAATATTTCTTTAGTTTATTTGAACTGACATCATTGAAGAGATCTTAGATGATTTTAGTATTTTTTAATAAAAATAAGGGCATCATATGTGAAACAATCGATATCTATATTTATGCACGTTGTAAATCATTTTTCTACCGTTTGAAAAATATTTCAACTAGAATATTTCTTTAGTTTACTTGAACTAATGTCAACGAAGAGATTTTAGACGATTTCAGTATTATTCATACAAATAAGGGCATCATATTTGAAACAATCGATATATATATTTATGCACGTTATAGATATTTTTTCTACCGTTTGAAAAATATTTAAACCAGAATATTTCTTTAGTTTATTTGACCTAATGTCAATGAAGAGATTTTAAACGATTTTAGTATTTTTTCATAAAAATAGGGGCATCATATTTGAAACAATAGATATCTATATTTATGCACGTTCTAAATCATTTTTCTACCGTTTGAAAAATATTACAACTAGAATATTTCTTTAGTTTATGTGAACTAATGTCAATGAAGAGATTTTAAATGATTTTTCTATTTTTTCATAATAATAAGGGCATAATATTTGATACAATCGATATCTATATTTATGCACGTTGTAAATCATTTTACTACCGATTGAAAAATATTTCAACTAGAATATTTCTTTAGTTTTTTTGAACTAATGTCAATGAAGAGATTTCAAACGATTTTAGTATTTTTTCATAAAAATAATGGCATCATATTTGATACAATCGACATCTATATTTATTTACATTTTATATAATTTTTCTACCGTTTGAACAATATTTAAGTCAAATATTTCTGTAATTTATTTGACCTACTGTCAATGAAGAGATTTTAAATGATTTTTGTATTTTTTCATAATAATAAGGGCATAATATTTGAAACAATCGATATCTATATTTATGCACGTTGTAAATCATTTTACTACCGATTGAAAAATATTTCTACTAGAATATTTCTTTAGTTTTTTTGAACTAATGTCAATGAAGAGATTTCAAACGATTTTAGTATTTTTTCATAAAAATAATGGCATCATATTTGAAACAATCGATATCTATATTTATGCACGTTGTAAATCATTTTTCTACCTTTTGAAAAATATATAAACACCAATATTTCTTTAGTGTACTTGAATTAATGTCAGCGAAGAGATTTTAGACGATTTCAGTATTTTTCATAAAAATAATGGCATCATATTTGAAACAATAGATATATATATTTATGCATGTTGCAAATATTTTTTCTACCGTGTGAAAAATATTTAAACTAGAATATTTCTTTAGTTTATTTGACCTAATGTCAATGAAGAGATTTTTATGATTTCAGTATTTTTCATAAAAATAAGGGCATCATATTTGAAACAACCGATATATATATTTATGCACTTTGTAAATGATTTTTCTACCGTTTGAAAAATATTTAAACTCCAATATTTCTTTAGTTTATTTGAACTGACATCATTGAAGAGATCTTAGATGATTTTAGTATTTTTTAATAAAAATAAGGGCATCATATGTGAAACAATCGATATCTATATTTATGCACGTTGTAAATCAGTTTTCTACCGTTTGAAAAATATTTCAACTAGAATATTTCTTTAGTTTACTTGAACTAATATCAATGAAGAGATTTCAAACGATTTTAGTATTTTTTCATAAAAATAATGGCATCATATTTGAAACAATCGATATCTATATTTATTTACATTGTATATAATTTTTCTACCGCTTCAAAAATATTTAAACTCCAATATTTCTTTATTTTATTTGAACTAATAACAATTAAGAGATTTTAGATGATTTTAGTATTTTTTAATAAAAATAAGGGCATCATATTTGATACAATCGATATCTATATTTATTTACATTGTATATAATTTTTCTACCGCTTCAAAAATATTTAAACTCCAATATTTCTTTAGTGTACTTGAATTAATGTCAGCGAAGAGATTTTAGACGATTTCAGTATTTTTCATAAAAATAATGGCATCATATTTGAAACAATCGATATATATATTTATGCCTGTTGTAAATATTTTTTCTACCGTGCGAAAAATAGTTAAACTAGAATATCTCTTTAGTTAATTTGACCTAATATCAATGAAGAGATTTTAAATGATTTCAGTATTTTTCATAAAAATAAGGTCATCATATTTGAAACAATCGATATATATATTTATGCACTTTGTAAATGATTTTTCTACCGTTTGAAAAATATTTAAAAAAGAATATTTCTGTAGTTTATTTGACCTAATATCAATGTAGAGATTTTAGACGATTTTAGTCTTTTTCATAAAAATAAGGGCATCATATTTGAAACAATCGATATATATATTTATACACTTTGTAAATGATTTTTCTACCGTTTGAAAAATATTTAAACTCCAATATTTTTTAGTTTATTTGAACTGACATCATTGAAGAGATCTTAGACGATTTCAGTATTTTTCATAAAAATAATGGCATCATATTTGAAACAATCGATATATATATTTATGCATGTTGTAAATATTTTTTCTTCCGTGCGAAAAATATTTAAACTAGAATATTTCTTGTTTATTTGACCTAATGTCAATGAAGAGATTTTAGATGATTTCAGTATTTTTCATAAAAATAAGGGCATTATATTTGAAACAATCGATATATATATTTATGCACTTTGTAAATGATTTTTCTACCGTTTGAAAAATATTTAAACTCCAATATTTCTTTAGTTTATTTGAACTGATATCATTGAAGAGATCTTAGATGATTTTAGTATTTTTTAATAAAAATAAGGGCATCATATGTGAAACAATCGATATCTATATTTATGCACGTTGTAAATCATTTTACTACCGTTTGAAAAATGTTTAAAATAGAATATTTCTGTAGTGTACTTGAACTAATGTCAACGAAGAGATTTTAGACGATTTCAGTATTTTTCATAAAAATAAGGGCATCATATTTGAATGAATCTATGTATATATTTGTGCACGTTTTAATGAATTTTCTACCGTTTGAAAAATATTTAAACTCCAATATTTCTTTAGTTTATTTGAACTGACATCATTGAAGAGATCTTAGATGATTTTAGTATTTTTTAATAAAAATAAGGGCATCATATGTGAAACAATCGATATCTATATTTATGCACGTTGTAAATCATTTTTCTACCGTTTGAAAAATATTTCAACTAGAATATTTCTTTAGTTTACTTGAACTAATGTCAACGAAGAGATTTTAGACGATTTCAGTATTATTCATACAAATAAGGGCATCATATTTGAAACAATCGATATATATATTTATGCACGTTATAGATATTTTTTCTACCGTTTGAAAAATATTTAAACCAGAATATTTCTTTAGTTTATTTGACCTAATGTCAATGAAGAGATTTTAAACGATTTTAGTATTTTTTCATAAAAATAGGGGCATCATATTTGAAACAATAGATATCTATATTTATGCACGTTCTAAATCATTTTTCTACCGTTTGAAAAATATTACAACTAGAATATTTCTTTAGTTTATGTGAACTAATGTCAATGAAGAGATTTTAAATGATTTTTCTATTTTTTCATAATAATAAGGGCATAATATTTGAAACAATCGATATCTATATTTATGCACGTTGTAAATCATTTTACTACCGATTGAAAAATATTTCAACTAGAATATTTCTTTAGTTTTTTTGAACTAATGTCAATGAAGAGATTTCAAACGATTTTAGTATTTTTTCATAAAAATAATGGCATCATATTTGATACAATCGACATCTATATTTATTTACATTTTATATAATTTTTCTACCGTTTGAACAATATTTAAGTCAAATATTTCTGTAATTTATTTGACCTACTGTCAATGAAGAGATTTTAAATGATTTTTGTATTTTTTCATAATAATAAGGGCATAATATTTGAAACAATCGATATCTATATTTATGCACGTTGTAAATCATTTTACTACCGATTGAAAAATATTTCTACTAGAATATTTCTTTAGTTTTTTTGAACTAATGTCAATGAAGAGATTTCAAACGATTTTAGTATTTTTTCATAAAAATAATGGCATCATATTTGAAACAATCGATATCTATATTTATGCACGTTGTAAATCATTTTTCTACCTTTTGAAAAATATATAAACACCAATATTTCTTTAGTGTACTTGAATTAATGTCAGCGAAGAGATTTTAGACGATTTCAGTATTTTTCATAAAAATAATGGCATCATATTTGAAACAATCGATATATATATTTATGCATGTTGCAAATATTTTTTCTACCGTGTGAAAAATATTTAAACTAGAATATTTCTTTAGTTTATTTGACCTAATGTCAATGAAGAGATTTTTATGATTTCAGTATTTTTCATAAAAATAAGGGCATCATATTTGAAACAACCGATATATATATTTATGCACATTGTAAATGATTTTTCTACCGTTTGAAAAATATTTAAACTCCAATATTTCTTTAGTTTATTTGAACTGACATCATTGAAGAGATCTTAGATGATTTTAGTATTTTTTAATAAAAATAAGGGCATCATATGTGAAACAATCGATATCTATATTTATGCACGTTGTAAATCAGTTTTCTACCGTTTGAAAAATATTTCAACTAGAATATTTCTTTAGTTTACTTGAACTAATATCAATGAAGAGATTTCAAACGATTTTAGTATTTTTTCATAAAAATAATGGCATCATATTTGAAACAATCGATATCTATATTTATTTACATTGTATATAATTTTTCTACCGCTTCAAAAATATTTAAACTCCAATATTTCTTTATTTTATTTGAACTAATAACAATGAAGAGATTTTAGATGATTTTAGTATTTTTTAATAAAAATAAGGGCATCATATTTGATACAATCGATATCTATATTTATTTACATTGTATATAATTTTTCTACCGCTTCAAAAATATTTAAACTCCAATATTTCTTTAGTGTACTTGAATTAATGTCAGCGAAGAGATTTTAGACGATTTCAGTATTTTTCATAAAAATAATGGCATCATATTTGAAACAATCGATATATATATTTATGCATGTTGTAAATATTTTTTCTACCGTGCGAAAAATAGTTAAACTAGAATATCTCTTTAGTTAATTTGACCTAATATCAATGAAGAGATTTTAAATGATTTCAGTATTTTTCATAAAAATAAGGTCATCATATTTGAAACAATCGATATATATATTTATGCACTTTGTAAATGATTTTTCTACCGTTTGAAAAATATTTAAAAAAGAATATTTCTGTAGTTTATTTGACCTAATATCAATGTAGAGATTTTAGACGATTTTAGTCTTTTTCATAAAAATAAGGGCATCATATTTGAAACAATAGATATCTATATTTATGCACGTGCTAAATCTTTTTACTACCGTTTGAAAAATGTTTAAAATAGAATATTTCTATGGTGTACTTGAACTAATGTCAACGAAGAGATTTTAGACGATTTCAGTATTTTTCATAAAAATAATGGCATCATATTTGAAACAATCGATATATATATTTATGCATGTTGTAAATGTATGTAATGTAATGTTATGCACGTTTTAAATCATTTTTCTACCGTTTGAAAAATATTTCAACTAGAATATTTCTTTAGTTTACTTGAACTAATGTCAACGAAGAGATTTTAGACGATTTCAGTATTTTTCATAAAAATAAGGGCATCATATTTGAAACAATCCATATATATATTTATGCACTTTGTATATGATTTTTCTACCGTTTGAAAAATATTTAAACTCCAATATTTCTTTAGTTTATTTGAACTGACATCATTGAAGAGATCTTAGATGATTTTAGTATTTTTTAATAAAAATAAGGGCATCATATGTGAAACAATTGATATCTATATTTATGCACGTTGTAAATCATTTTTCTACCATTTGAAAAATATTTCAACTAGAATATTTCTTTAGTTTACTTGAACTAATGTCAACGAAGAGATTTTAGACGATTTCAGTATTTTTCATACAAATAAGGGCATCATATTTGAAACAATCGATATATATATTTATGCACGTTATAGATATTTTTTCTACCGTTTGAAAAATATTTAAACCAGAATATTTCTTTAGTTTATGTGAACTAATGTCAATGAAGAGATTTTAAATGATTTTTGTATTTTTACATAATAATAAGGGCATAATATTTGAAACAATCGAAATCTATATTTATGCACGTTGTAAATCATTTTACTACCGTTTGAAAAATGTTTAAACTAGGATATTTCTGTAGTTTATTTGACCTAATTTTAAAGAAGATATTTTAAAGGATATTAGTATTTTTTCTTAAAAATAAGGGCATCATATTTGATACAATCGATATCTATATTTATTTACATTGTATATCATTTTTGTATTTTTTCATAATAATAAAGGCATAATATTATAAGCAATCGATATCTATATTTATGCACGCTGTAAATCATTTTCTACCGTTTGAAAAATATTTAAACTAGAATATTTCTGTAGTTTATTTGACCTAATGTCAATGTAGAGATTTTAAACGATTTTAGTTTTTTTTCATAAAAATAGGGGCATTATATTTGAAACAATCGATATATATATTTATGCATGTCGTAAATCACTTTTCCACCGTTTCAAAAATATTTAACCTCGAATATTTCTTTAGTTTATTTGACCTAATGTCAATGAAGAGATTTTAAAGGATTTTAGTATTTTTTCTTAAAAATAAGGCCATCATATTTAAAATAATAGATATCTATATTTATGCACGTTTTAATTCATTTTTCTCCCGTTTGAAAAATATTTAAACAAGAATATTTCTGTAGTTTATTTGACCTAATGTCAATGAAGAGATTTTAAATTATGTTTGTAGTTTTTCATAATAATAAGGGCATAATATTTGAAACAATCGATATCTATATTTATGCACGTTGTAAATATTTTTTCTACCGTGTGAAAAATATTAAAACTAGAATATTTCTATAGTGTACTTGAACTAATGTCAACGAAGAGATTTTAGACGATTTCAGTATTTTTCATAAAAATAATGGCATCATATTTGAAACAATCGATATATATATATTTATGCACGTTGTAAATCATTTTTCTACCATTTGAAAAATATTTCAACTTGAATATTTCTTTAGTTTATTTGAACTAATGTCAGTGAAGAGATTTTAAATGATTTTAATATTTTTTCATAATAATAAGGGCATCATATTTGAAACAACCGACATCTATATTTATGCACGTTGTAAATCACTTTTCTACCGTTTGAAAAATATTTCAACTGGAATATTTCTTTAGTTTATTTGAACTAATGTCAATGAAGAGATTTTAAATTATTTTTGTAGTTTTTCATAATAATAAGGGCATCATATTTGAAACAATCGATATATATATATTTATGCACGTTGTAAATCATTTTTCTACCATTTGAAAAATATTTCAACTTGAATATTACTTTAGTTTATTTGCACTAATGTCAGTGAAGAGATTTTAAATGATTTTAATATTTTTTCATAATAATAAGGGCATCATATTTGAAACAACCGACATCTATATTTATGTACGTTGTAAATCACTTTTCTACCGTTTGAAAAATATTTAAACTCCAATATTTCTTTAGTTTATTTGAACTGACATCATTCAAGAGATCTTTGATGATTTTAGTATTTTTTAATAAAAATAAGGGCATCATATTTGAAACAATCTATATATATATATTTATGCACGTTGTAAATCATTTTTCTACCATTTGAAAAATATTTCAACTTGAATATTACTTTAGTTTATTTGAACTAATGTCAGTGAAGAGATTTTAAATGATTTTAATATTTTTTCATAATAATAAGGGCATCATATTTGAAACAACCGACATCTATATTTATGCACGTTGTAAATCACTTTTCTACCGTTTGAAAAATATTTCAACTAGAATATTTCTTTAGTTTACTTGAACTAATGTCAACGAAGAGATTTTAGACGATTTCAGTATTTTTCATAAAAATAAGGGCATCATATTTGAAACAATCGATATATATATTTATGCACGTTGTAATACATTTTTCTACCGTTTGAAATATATTTAAACTCCAATATTTCTTTAGTTTACTTGAACTAATGTCAACGAAGAGATTTTAGATGATTTCAGTATTTTTCATAAAAATAATGGCATCATATTTGAAACAATCCATATATATATATTTATGCATGTTGTAAATATTTTTTCTACCGTGTGAAAAATATTTAAACTAGAATATTTCTATAGTGTACTTGAACTAATGTCAACGAAGAGATTTTAGACGATTTCAGTATTTTTCATAAAAATAATGGCATCATATTTGAAACAATCGATATATATATTTATGCATGTTGTAAATATTTTTTCTACCATGTGAAAAATATCTAAAATAGAATATTTCTTGTTTATTTGACCTAATGTCAATGAAGAGATTTTAAATGATTTTTGTATTTTTTCATAATAATAAGGGCATAATATTTGAAACAATCGATATCTATATTTATGCACGTTGTAAATCATTTTACTACCGATTGAAAAATATTTCAACTAGAATATTTCTTTAGTTTATTTGAACTAACATCAATGAATAGATTTTAGATGATTTTAGTATTTTATAATAAAAATAAGGGCATCATATTTGATACAATCGATATCTATATTTATTTACATTGCATATAATTTTTCTACCGTTTGAAAAATATTTAAACTCCAATATTTCTTTAGTTTACTTGAACTAATGTCAACGAAGAGATTTTAGACGATTTCAGTATTTTTCATAAAAATAAGGCCATCATATTTGAAACAATCGATATATATATTTATGCACGTTGTAAATAATTTTTCTACCGTTTGAAAAATATTTGAACTAGAACATTCCTTTAGTTTATTTGACCTAATATCAATGAAGAGACTTTAAACAATTTTAGTATTTTTTCATAAAAATAGGGGCATTATATTTGAAACAATCGATATCTATATTTATGCACCTTGTAAATCATTTTTCTAGCGTTTGAAAAATATTTAACCTAGAATATTTCTGTAGTTTATTTGACCCAATGTCAATGTAGAGATTTTAAACGATTTTCGTATTTTTCATAAAAATAGGGGCATCATATTTGAAACAACCGACATCTATATTTAGGCACGTTGTAAATCACTTTTCTACCGTTTGAAAAATATCTCAACTAGAATATTTCTTTAGTTTACTTGAACTAATGTCAACCAGAGATTTTAGACGATTTCAGTATTTTTCATAAAAATAAGGGCATCATTTATGAAACAATCGATAGATATATTTATATACGTTGTAAATCATTTTCTACCATTTGAAAAATATTTCAACTAGAATATTACTTTAGTTTATTTGAACTAATGTCAATGAAGGGATTTTAAATGATTTTCTATTTTTTTATAATAATAAGGGCATAATATTTGAAACATTCGATATCTATAATTATGCACGATGTAAATCATTTTCTACCGTTTGAAAAATATTTCAACTAGAATATTTCTGTAGTTTATTTGACCTAATGTCAATGTAGAGATTTTAAACGATTTTAGTATTTTTTCATAAAAATAGGGGCATCATATTTGAAACAACCGACATCTATATTTATGCAAGTTGTATATCACTTTTTTACCGTTTGAAAAATATATCAACTAGAATATTTCTTTATTTTATTTGACACTAATGTCAATGAAGAGATTTTAAACGATTTTTGTATTTTTCATAATAATAAAGGCATAATATTGGAAGCAATCGATATCTATATTTATGCACGCTGTAAATCATTTTCTACTATTTGAAAAATATTTAAACTAGAATATTTCTGTAGTTTATTCGACCTAATGTCAATGTAGAGATTTTAAACGATTTTAGTATTTTTTCATAAAAATAGGGGCATCATATTTGAAACAACCGACATCTATATTTATGCATGTCGTAAATCACTTTTCTACCGTTTCAAAAATATTTCATCTACAATATTTCTTTAGTTTATTTGAACTAATGTCAATGAAGAGATTTTAAATGATTTTCTATTTTTTCATAATAATAAGGGCATAATATTTGAAACATTCGATATCTATAATTATGCACGATGTAAATCATTTTCTACCGTTTGAAAAATATTTCAACTAGAATATTTCTGTAGTTTATTTGACCTAATGTCAATGTAGAGATTTTAAACGATTTTAGTATTTTTTCATAAAAATAGGGGCATCATATTTGAAACAATCGATATCTATATTTATGCACGTTGTAATTCATTTTTCTACCGTTTTAAAAATATTTAAACTCCAATATTTCTTTAGTTTATTTGACCTAAGGTCAATGAAGTGATTTTAAACGATTTTTGTAATTTTACATAATAGTAAAGGCATCATATTTGAAACAATAGATATCTATATTTATATACGGTGTAAATCATGTTTCTACCGTCTGAAAAATATTTCAACTAGAATATTTCTCTAGTTTATTTGAACTAATGTCAATGAAGAGATTTTAAATTATTTTTGTATTTTTTCATAATAATAAGGGCATAATATTTGAAACAATCGATATTTATATTTATGCACGGTGTAAATCATTTTCTACCGTTTGAAAAATCTTTATAATCCAATATTTCTTTAGTTTGTTTGACCTTATATCAATAAAGAGATTCTAAAGGATTTTAGTATTTTTTCATAAAAATAAGAACATCATATTTGAAACAACCGACATCTATATTTATGCACCTTGTAAATCATTTTTCTAGCGTTCGAAAAATATTTAACCTAGAATATTTCTGTAGTTTATTTGACCCAATGTCAATGTAGAGATTTTAAACGATTTTCGTATTTTTTCATAAAAATAGGGGCATCATATTTGAAACAACCGACATCTATATTTATGCAAGTTGTAAATCACTTTTCTACCGTTTGAAAAATATTTCAACAAGAATATTTCTTTAGTTTACTTGAACTATTGTCAATGAAGTGATTTTAAACGATTTTTGTAATATTTCATAATAATAAAGGCATCATATTTGAAACAACCGACATTTATATTTATGCACGTTATAAATCATTTTTCTACTGTTTGAAAAATATTTAAACTAGAATATTTCTGTAGTTTACTTGACTCAATGTCAATGTAGAGATTCTAAAGCATTTTAGTATTTTTTCATAAAAATAAGCACATCATATTTGAAACAACCGACATCTATATTTAGGCACGTTGTAAATCACTTTTCTACCGTTTGAAAAATATCTCAACTAGAATATTTCTTTAGTTTACTTGAACTAATGTCAACCAGAGATTTTAGACGATTTCAGTATTTTTCATAAAAATAAGGGCATCATTTATGAAACAATCGATAGATATATTTATGCACGTTGTAAATCATTTTTCTACCATTTGAAAAATATTTCAACTAGAATATTACTTTAGTTTATTTGAACTAATGTCAATGAAGGGATTTTAAATGATTTTTGTATTTTTTCATAATAATAAGGGCATAATATTTGAAACAATCGAAATCTATATTTATGCACGTTGTAAATCATTTTACTACCGTTTGAAAAATGTTTAAACTAGGATATTTCTGTAGTTTATTTGACCTAATTTTAAAGAAGAGATTTTAAAGGATATTAGTATTTTTTCTTGAAAATAGGGGCATCATATTTGAAACAACCGACATCTATATTTATGCACGTTGTAAATCACTTTTCTACCGTTTGAAAAATATTTCAACTAGAATATTTCTTTAGTTTACTTGAACTAATGTCAACAAGAGATTTTAGACGATTTCAGTATTTTTTCATCAAAATAAAGGCATCATATGTGAAACAATCAATATATATATATTTATGCACGTTGTAAATCATTTTTCTACCATTTGAAAAATATTTCAACTAGAATATTACTTTAGTTTATTTGAACTAATGTCAATGAAGAGATTTTAAATGATTTTTGTATTTTTTCATAATAATAAGGGCATAATATTTGAAACAATCGATATACATATTTATGCACGTTGTAAATAATTTTTCTACCGTTTGAAAAATATTTGAACTAGAACATTCCTTTAGTTTATTTGACCTAATATCAATGAAGAGATTTTAAACGATTTTAGTATTTTTTCATAAAAATAGGGGCATTATATTTGAAACAATCGATATCTATATTTATGCACGTTGTGAATCATTTTTCTACCGTTTGAAAAATAGTTCAACTAGAATATTTCTTTAGTTTATTTGAACTAATGTCAATGAAAAGATTTTAAATGATTTTTGTATTTTTTTATAATAATAAGGGCATAATATTTGAAACAATCGATATCTATATTTATGCACGTTGTAAATCATTTTAATACCGTTTGAAAAATGTTTAAACTAGGATATTTATGTAGTTTATTTGACCTAATTTTAATGAAGAGATTTTATAGGATATTAGTATTTTTCTTAAAAATAAGGGCAGCATATTTCATAGAATCGATATCTATATTTATTTACATTGTATATAATTTTTCTACCGTTTGAAAAATCTTTATATTCCAAATCCTTTAGTTTGTTTGACCTTATATCAATAAAGAGATTCTAAAGCATTTTAGTATTTTTTCATAAAAATAAGCACATCATATTTGAAACAACCGACATCTATATTTAGGCACGTTGTAAATCACTTTTCTACCGTTTGAAAAATATCTCAACTAGAATATTTCTTTAGTTTACTTGAAATAATGTCAACCAGAGATTTTAGACGATTTCAGTATTTTTCATAAAAATAAGGGCATCATATATGAAACAATCGATAGATATATTTATGCACGTTGTAAATCATTTTTCTACCATTTGAAAAATATTTCAACTAGAATAGTACTTTAGTTTATTTGAACTAATGTCATTGAAGGGATTTTAAATGATTTTGTATTTTTTCATAATAATAAGGGCATAATATTTGAAACAATCGAAATCTATATTTATGCACGTTGTAAATCATTTTACTACCGTTTGAAAAATGTTTAAACTAGGATATTTCTGTAGTTTATTTGACCTAATTTTAAAGAAGATATTTTAAAGGATATTAGTATTTTTTCTTAAAAATAAGGGCATCATATTTGATACAATCGATATCTATATTTATTTACATTGTATATCATTTTTCTACAGTTTGAAAAATATTTAAATTCCAATGTTTCTTTAGTTTACTTGAACTAATGTCAGCGAAGAGATTTTAGACGATTTCAGTATTTTTTCATAAAAATAAGGCTATCATATGTGAAACAATCGATATATATATTTATGCACGTGGTAATTCATTTTTCTACCGTTTGAAAAATATTTAAACTAGAATATTTCTGTAGTTTACTTGAACTAATGTCAATGAAGTGATTTTAAACGATTTTAGTATTTTTTCATAAAAATAGGGGCATCATATTTGAAACAATCGATATTTATATTTATGCACGCTGTAAATCATTTTCTACCGTTTGAAAATTCTTTAAAATCCAATATTTCTTTAGTTTATTTGACCTTATATCAATAAAGAGATACTAAAGGATTTTTGTATTTTTTCATAATAATAAAGGCATAATACTATAAGCAATCGATATCTATATTTATGCACGCTGTAAATCATTTTCTACCGTTTGAAAAATATTTAAACTAGAATATTTCTGTAGTTTATTTGACCTAATGTCAATGTAGAGATTTTAAACGATTTTAGTTTTTTTTCATAAAAATAGGGGCATTATATTTGAAACAATCGATATATATATTTATGCATGTCGTAAATCACTTTTCCACCGTTTCAAAAATATTTAACCTCGAATATTTCTTTAGTTTATTTGACCTAATGTCAATGAAGAGATTTTAAAGGATTTTAGTATTTTTTCTTAAAAATAAGGCCATCATATTTAAAATAATCGATATCTATATTTATGCACGTTTTAATTCATTTTTCTACCGTTTGAAAAATATTTAAACAAGAATATTTCTGTAGTTTATTTGACCTAATGTCAATGAAGAGATTTTAAATTATTTTTGTAGTTTTTCATAATAATAAGGGCATAATATTTGAAACAATCGATATCTATATTTATGCACGTTGTAAATATTTTTTCTACCGTGTGAAAAATATTAAAACTAGAATATTTCTATAGTGTACTTGAACTAATGTCAACGAAGAGATTTTAGACGATTTCAGTATTTTTCATAAAAATAATGGCATCATATTTGAAACAATCGATATATATATATTTATGCACGTTGTAAATCATTTTTCTACCATTTGAAAAATATTTCAACTTGAATATTTCTTTAGTTTTTTTGAACTAATGTCAGTGAAGAGATTTTAAATGATTTTAATATTTTTTCATAATAATAAGGGCATCATATTTGAAACAACCGACATCTATATTTATGCACGTTGTAAATCACTTTTCTACCGTTTGAAAAATATTTCAACTAGAATATTTCTTTAGTTTATTTGAACTAATGTCAATGAAGAGATTTTAAATTATTTTTGTAGTTTTTCATAATAATAAGGGCATCATATTTGAAACAATCGATATATATATATATTTATGCACGTTGTAAATCATTTTTCTACCATTTGAAAAATATTTCAACTTGAATATTACTTTAGTTTATTTGAACTATTGTCAGTGAAGAGATTTTAAATGATTTTAATATTTTTTCGTAATAATAAGGGCATCATATTTGAAACAACCGACATCTATATTTAAGCACGTTGTAAATCACTTTTCTACCGTTTGAAAAATATTTCAACTAGAATATTTCTCTAGTTTATTTGAACTAATGTCAATGAAGAGATTTTAAATTATTTTTGTAGTTTTTCATAATAATAAGGGCATAATATTTGAAACAATCGATATATATATTTATGCACATTCTAAATGATTTTTCTACCGTTTGAAAAATATTTAAACTCCAATATTTCTTTAGTTTATTTGAACTGACATCATTCAAGAGATCTTTGATGATTTTAGTATTTTTTAATAAAAATAAGGGCATCATATTTGAAACAATCTATATATATATATTTATGCACGTTGTAAATCATTTTTCTACCATTTGAAAAATATTTCAACTTGAATATTACTTTAGTTTATTTGAACTAATGTCAGTGAAGAGATTTTAAATGATTTTAATATTTTTTCATAATAATAAGGGCATCATATTTGAAACAACCGACATCTATATTTATGCACGTTGTAAATCACTTTTCTACCGTTTGAAAAATATTTCAACTAGAATATTTCTTTAGTTTACTTGAACTAATGTCAACGAAGAGATTTTAGACGATTTCAGTATTTTTCATAAAAATAAGGGCATCATATTTGAAACAATCGATATATATATTTATGCACGTTGTAATACATTTTTCTACCGTTTGAAAAATATTTAAACTCCAATATTTCTTTAGTTTACTTGAACTAATGTCAACGAAGAGATTTTAGATGATTTCAGTATTTTTCATAAAAATAATGGCATCATATTTGAAACAATCCATATATATATATTTATGCATGTTGTAAATATTTTTTCTACCGTGTGAAAAATATTTAAACTAGAATATTTCTATAGTGTACTTGAACTAATGTCAACGAAGAGATTTTAGACGATTTCAGTATTTTTCATAAAAATAATGGCATCATATTTGAAACAATCGATATATATATTTATGCATGTTGTAAATATTTTTTTTAGTTAGTTAAAGAGTCCGCAATCCTAAAGATTGGTTGGAAACAGCACGCCATGCCGATCTATCCTGAGCTAATCCCTTCATCTCCCTATAGCTATTCATCTCAACGTCTTCAACTATCTGACTCACATACTCCAATCTAGGCCTACCTACCCCTCTCTTTCCCTCCACTCTACCTTCTATGATCAATTGCATAATCCCCCCATGCCTAAGAATATGCCCTACTAATCTGTCTCTCCTACGCTGTAACACTCTCCAAATACTTCTCTTCTCCCCTACTAACTCTAGTACAGCTTCATTTGTTACTTTATCTTCCCAACCAATCCTCATCATCCTCCTATAACACCACATTTCAAGTGCTTCTAATCTACGCTTCTCTTCCTTTCCTATAGTCCACGCCTCACACCCGTACAGTGCTACACTCCAAACATATACCTTCAGTAATCTTTTTCTAATACCCAAGTCAATATTTGATCTTAAAATCTGTTCTTTTTCTACGAATGCCTTCCTACCCTGTGCTATCCTACACTTTATATCTACCTTGCTTCGATTATCTTTTGTGATTCTACTGCCTAAATAACAAAAATCTGACACTTCTTCGATTCTATTATCTCCTATTGTGATCCTCATTTTTCTACTGCATTCCTTTTTGTCACACCTCATCACTTTAGTTTTACCTATATTTATTTTCATGTTAAAATCCCTAGTCAATACTGCCTGCATACCATTCAATACCCTTTCTAATTTCTTTTCGCTTTCTTCCAATATAGCTATATCGTCGGCGAATCTCAGCATATATATTTTCTCTCCCTGTACATTCACACCTACACTATACTCTTCTTTTACTTTGTTTATTGCATCTTCTATATATAGATTAAATAATAACGGTGAGAGTGTACATCCCTGCCGAACTCCCTTCCCTATTTTTGCTACCTCTTCTTCCCCCTCAATTCTAACTAAGGCAGTTTGGTGTTTATATAAATTAAAAATTATTCTCCTATCCTTATAATCTATACCCGTTTCTTTTAAAATTCTAAACATTATGTCCCAATCTACATTGTCAAATGCCTTTTCTAAGTCTACAAAAGCTATGCAAGTTACCTTTCCTACCCTATTTCTTTTTTCTACTACCGTTCTTAATGCTAGAATCGCCTCCCTCGTCCCTCTGTTTTTCCTAAAACCAAACTGATCTTCTCCTAGCCTTTCCTCTACTTTATTTTCTAATCTCCTATAAATAATCTTTAACAATATCTTCGATGCATGTGATAGTAGGCTAATGGTCCTATAGTTCTCACACAAATTAGCTCCTATTTTCTTCGGCATTGTTACTATTCTACTACGCTGAAAATCCTGTGGTACTTCTCCCTTTTCATATATTTTACAAACTAACCTGTATAATCGCTCCTGCATTTTTTCCCCTGCGTGTTTTATTAATTCGGCTGGTATCATATCAATCCCCGCTGCTTTGTTATTCCGTAAATCATTTAATGCTCTATGAAACTCTGACCTAAGTATGCTAGGACCTAAGTCATCCTCATCTATCTGTTCCACATTTTCTAGCTCCTCCATGTCCTGCCTACCTTTATATAAATCTTCAAGATACTCCTTCCATCTTCTAGCTTTTTCCTTATTTTCTGTGAGTTCCTTATCCTGCTTATCACATATAATGTTACCCTTTGGTTTTACTTTAGAAAAATGTGACTTAATTTTCCTGTAGCCCAAATCTACTTTACCTCTTCTCATATCCTCCTCAATATCCTCACAATTTCCTTTTATCCACTCTTCTTTCGCTAGCTTGCATTTCCTATTAATTAAGTTCCTTAGTTCCTTATATTTTTTCTGTCCTGCTTCTGTGTTTCCAATTTTAATTTTCCTTCTTGCTTCTATCATTTTAACTATTTCTTCCGTGATCCATTCCCTCCTACCTGCCCTTTTCTTTGTGCCTAATACTTCATTTGCTGCTGTAGTTAACCCATTTCTGATTTCCCTCCATTCGCAATCTATCTCGTTCCTAGATGTTCCATTAGCCATGATTTCTACTTTCTGCTTGTACTTTTCACATACATCAGCTAATTTTAACCTATCGACATCTACTCTGACCTGTTTAGACTTCTGTAATTTCTTGAATTTGACCTCTGAGTCCAGGACTACTAAATTATGGTCACTATCAATATCTGCTCCAGGGTAACTCTTACAATTCTTAATCTGGTTCCTAAACCTCTCTTTAACCAGTATGTAATCTATCTGATACCTCCCTATATCTCCTGGCATTTTCCACGTATATATCCTGCGCTTGTGATTCTGAAAAAGCGTGTTTGCTACCACTAGCTTATTCCTAATACAAAACTCTACCAATCTATCCCCTCTATCATTACGTGTTCCTATTCCATATTCTCCTACTATTGAAACTTCCTTTCCCTTACCTACTACGGCATTCCAATCTCCGGTTACAATTAGATTATCCTGTCCTTTAACGTTTGCTAACCTAGATTCAATCTCCTCATAAATGGATTCTACCTCCTCATCATCGTGACTTGAAGTTGGCATATATACTTGCACTATAACTGTGTCCGTTGGCTTCGTGTCTAATCTAATAGTTATAATTCTATCACTAACTTGGCAATAACTCTTTATTCTACATCCCAACTTTCTATTCATTATAAAACCTACACCGGTATGCCCATTATCTGATGCTGTGGTTATTAATCTGTATTCTCCTGACCACGTATCTACTTGATCTTTCCTCCTAACTTCACTAATCCCTACAATATCCAGTCTAAGTCTCTCCATTTCTAATTTCAAATTCTCTAACTTTCCTATCCTATTCAAACTGCGTATATTCCACGCTCCGACTCGTATTTTTTTTACCATGTGAAAAATGTTTGAACTAGAATATTTCTTTAGTTTACTTGAACTAATGTCAACGAAGAGATTTTAGACGATTTCAGTATTTTTCATAAAAATAATGGCATCATATTTGAAACAATCGATATATATATTTATGCATGTTGTAAATATTTTTTCTACCATGTGAAAAATATTTAAAATAGAATATTTCTTGTTTATTTGACCTAATGTCAATGAAGAGATTTTAAATGATTTTTGTATTTTTTCATAATAATAAGGGCAAATATTTGAAACAATCGATATCTATATTTATGCACGTTGTAAATCATTTTACTACCGATTGAAAAATATTTCAACTACAATATTTCTTTAGTTTATTTGAACTAACATCAATGAATAGATTTTAGATGATTTTAGTATTTTATAATAAAAATAAGGGCATCATATTTGATACAATCGACATCTATATTTATGCACGTTGTAAATCACTTTTCTACCGTTTGAAAAATATTTCAACTAGAATATTTCTTTAGTTTACTTGAACTAATGTCAACGAAGAGATTTTAGACGATTTCAGTATTTTTCATAAAAATAAGGGCATCATATTTGAAACAATCGATATATATATTTATGCACGTTGTAATACATTTTTCTACCGTTTGAAAAATATTTAAACTCCAATATTACTTTAGTTTACTTGAACTAATGTCAACCAGAGATTTTAGACGATTTCAGTATTTTTCATAAAAATAAGGGCATCATATATGAAACAATCGATATATATATTTATGCACGTTGTAAATCATTTTTCTACCATTTGAAAAATATTTCAACTTGAATATTACTTTAGTTTATTTGAACTAATGTCAGTGAAGAGATTTTAAATGATTTTAATATTTTTTCATAATAATAAGGGCATCATATTTGAAACAACCGACATCTATATTTATGCACGTTGTAAATCACTTTTCTACCGTTTGAAAAATATTTCAACTAGAATATTTCTTTAGTTTACTTGAACTAATGTCAACGAAGAGATTTTAGACGATTTCAGTATTTTTCATAAAAATAAGGGCATCATATTTGAAACAATCGATATATATATTTATGCACGTTGTAATACATTTTTCTACCGTTTGAAAAATATTTAAACTCCAATATTTCTTTAGTTTACTTGAACTAATGTCAACGAAGAGATTTTAGATGATTTCAGTATTTTTCATAAAAATAATGGCATCATATTTGAAACAATCCATATATATATATTTATGCATGTTGTAAATATTTTTTCTACCGTGTGAAAAATATTTAAACTAGAATATTTCTATAGTGTACTTGAACTAATGTCAACGAAGAGATTTTAGACGATTTCAGTATTTTTCATAAAAATAATGGCATCATATTTGAAACAATCGATATATATATTTATGCATGTTGTAAATATTTTTTTTAGTTAGTTAAAGAGTCCGCAATCCTAAAGATTGGTTGGAAACAGCACGCCATGCCGATCTATCCTGAGCTAATCCCTTCATCTCCCTATAGCTATTCATCTCAACGTCTTCAACTATCTGACTCACATACTCCAATCTAGGCCTACCTACCCCTCTCTTTCCCTCCACTCTACCTTCTATGATCAATTGCATAATCCCCCCATGCCTAAGAATATGCCCTACTAATCTGTCTCTCCTACGCTGTAACACTCTCCAAATACTTCTCTTCTCCCCTACTAACTCTAGTACAGCTTCATTTGTTACTTTATCTTCCCAACCAATCCTCATCATCCTCCTATAACACCACATTTCAAGTGCTTCTAATCTACGCTTCTCTTCCTTTCCTATAGTCCACGCCTCACACCCGTACAGTGCTACACTCCAAACATATACCTTCAGTAATCTTTTTCTAATACCCAAGTCAATATTTGATCTTAAAATCTGTTCTTTTTCTACGAATGCCTTCCTACCCTGTGCTATCCTACACTTTATATCTACCTTGCTTCGATTATCTTTTGTGATTCTACTGCCTAAATAACAAAAATCTGACACTTCTTCGATTCTATTATCTCCTATTGTGATCCTCATTTTTCTACTGCATTCCTTTTTGTCACACCTCATCACTTTAGTTTTACCTATATTTATTTTCATGTTAAAATCCCTAGTCAATACTGCCTGCATACCATTCAATACCCTTTCTAATTTCTTTTCGCTTTCTTCCAATATAGCTATATCGTCGGCGAATCTCAGCATATATATTTTCTCTCCCTGTACATTCACACCTACACTATACTCTTCTTTTACTTTGTTTATTGCATCTTCTATATATAGATTAAATAATAACGGTGAGAGTGTACATCCCTGCCGAACTCCCTTCCCTATTTTTGCTACCTCTTCTTCCCCCTCAATTCTAACTAAGGCAGTTTGGTGTTTATATAAATTAAAAATTATTCTCCTATCCTTATAATCTATACCCGTTTCTTTTAAAATTCTAAACATTATGTCCCAATCTACATTGTCAAATGCCTTTTCTAAGTCTACAAAAGCTATGCAAGTTACCTTTCCTACCCTATTTCTTTTTTCTACTACCGTTCTTAATGCTAGAATCGCCTCCCTCGTCCCTCTGTTTTTCCTAAAACCAAACTGATCTTCTCCTAGCCTTTCCTCTACTTTATTTTCTAATCTCCTATAAATAATCTTTAACAATATCTTCGATGCATGTGATAGTAGGCTAATGGTCCTATAGTTCTCACACAAATTAGCTCCTATTTTCTTCGGCATTGTTACTATTCTACTACGCTGAAAATCCTGTGGTACTTCTCCCTTTTCATATATTTTACAAACTAACCTGTATAATCGCTCCTGCATTTTTTCCCCTGCGTGTTTTATTAATTCGGCTGGTATCATATCAATCCCCGCTGCTTTGTTATTCCGTAAATCATTTAATGCTCTATGAAACTCTGACCTAAGTATGCTAGGACCTAAGTCATCCTCATCTATCTGTTCCACATTTTCTAGCTCCTCCATGTCCTGCCTACCTTTATATAAATCTTCAAGATACTCCTTCCATCTTCTAGCTTTTTCCTTATTTTCTGTGAGTTCCTTATCCTGCTTATCACATATAATGTTACCCTTTGGTTTTACTTTAGAAAAATGTGACTTAATTTTCCTGTAGCCCAAATCTACTTTACCTCTTCTCATATCCTCCTCAATATCCTCACAATTTCCTTTTATCCACTCTTCTTTCGCTAGCTTGCATTTCCTATTAATTAAGTTCCTTAGTTCCTTATATTTTTTCTGTCCTGCTTCTGTGTTTCCAATTTTAATTTTCCTTCTTGCTTCTATCATTTTAACTATTTCTTCCGTGATCCATTCCCTCCTACCTGCCCTTTTCTTTGTGCCTAATACTTCATTTGCTGCTGTAGTTAACCCATTTCTGATTTCCCTCCATTCGCAATCTATCTCGTTCCTAGATGTTCCATTAGCCATGATTTCTACTTTCTGCTTGTACTTTTCACATACATCAGCTAATTTTAACCTATCGACATCTACTCTGACCTGTTTAGACTTCTGTAATTTCTTGAATTTGACCTCTGAGTCCAGGACTACTAAATTATGGTCACTATCAATATCTGCTCCAGGGTAACTCTTACAATTCTTAATCTGGTTCCTAAACCTCTCTTTAACCAGTATGTAATCTATCTGATACCTCCCTATATCTCCTGGCATTTTCCACGTATATATCCTGCGCTTGTGATTCTGAAAAAGCGTGTTTGCTACCACTAGCTTATTCCTAATACAAAACTCTACCAATCTATCCCCTCTATCATTACGTGTTCCTATTCCATATTCTCCTACTATTGAAACTTCCTTTCCCTTACCTACTACGGCATTCCAATCTCCGGTTACAATTAGATTATCCTGTCCTTTAACGTTTGCTAACCTAGATTCAATCTCCTCATAAATGGATTCTACCTCCTCATCATCGTGACTTGAAGTTGGCATATATACTTGCACTATAACTGTGTCCGTTGGCTTCGTGTCTAATCTAATAGTTATAATTCTATCACTAACTTGGCAATAACTCTTTATTCTACATCCCAACTTTCTATTCATTATAAAACCTACACCGGTATGCCCATTATCTGATGCTGTGGTTATTAATCTGTATTCTCCTGACCACGTATCTACTTGATCTTTCCTCCTAACTTCACTAATCCCTACAATATCCAGTCTAAGTCTCTCCATTTCTAATTTCAAATTCTCTAACTTTCCTATCCTATTCAAACTGCGTATATTCCACGCTCCGACTCGTATTTTTTTTACCATGTGAAAAATGTTTGAACTAGAATATTTCTTTAGTTTACTTGAACTAATGTCAACGAAGAGATTTTAGACGATTTCAGTATTTTTCATAAAAATAATGGCATCATATTTGAAACAATCGATATATATATTTATGCATGTTGTAAATATTTTTTCTACCATGTGAAAAATATTTAAAATAGAATATTTCTTGTTTATTTGACCTAATGTCAATGAAGAGATTTTAAATGATTTTTGTATTTTTTCATAATAATAAGGGCAAATATTTGAAACAATCGATATCTATATTTATGCACGTTGTAAATCATTTTACTACCGATTGAAAAATATTTCAACTACAATATTTCTTTAGTTTATTTGAACTAACATCAATGAATAGATTTTAGATGATTTTAGTATTTTATAATAAAAATAAGGGCATCATATTTGATACAATCGACATCTATATTTATGCACGTTGTAAATCACTTTTCTACCGTTTGAAAAATATTTCAACTAGAATATTTCTTTAGTTTACTTGAACTAATGTCAACGAAGAGATTTTAGACGATTTCAGTATTTTTCATAAAAATAAGGGCATCATATTTGAAACAATCGATATATATATTTATGCACGTTGTAATACATTTTTCTACCGTTTGAAAAATATTTAAACTCCAATATTACTTTAGTTTACTTGAACTAATGTCAACCAGAGATTTTAGACGATTTCAGTATTTTTCATAAAAATAAGGGCATCATATATGAAACAATCGATATATATATTTATGCACGTTGTAAATCATTTTTCTACCATTTGAAAAATATTTCAACTAGAATATTACTTTAGTTTATTTGAACTAATATCAATGAAGGGATTTTAAATGATTTTTGTATTTTTTCATAATAATAAGGGCATAATATTTGAAACAATCGAAATCTATATTTATGCACGTTGTAAATCATTTTACTACCGTTTGAAAAATGTTTAAACTAGGATATTTCTGTAGTTTATTTGACCTAATTTTAAAGAAGATATTTTATAGGATATTAGTATTTTTTCTTAAAAATAAGGGCAGCATATTTCATACAATCGATATCTATAGTTATTTACATTGTATATAATTTTTCTACCGTTTGAAAAATATTTAAATTCCAATATTTCTTTAGTTTACTTGAAGTAATGTCAATGAAGTGATTTTAAACGATTTTTGTATTTTTTCATAAAAATAAGCACATCTTATTTGAAACAACCGACATCTATATTTATGCACCTTGTAATTCATTTTTCAACCGTTTGAAAAATATTTAAACTAGAATATTTCTGTAGTTTATGTGACCCAATGTCAATGTAGAGATTTTAAACGATTTTAGTATTTTTTCATAAAATAAGGGCATCATATTTGAAACAACCGACATCTATATTTATGCAAGTTGTAAATCACTTTTCTACCGTTTGAAAAATATTTCAACAAGAATATTTCTTTAGTTTAGTTGAACTATTGTCAATGAAGTGATTTTAAACGATTTTTGTAATATTTCATAATAATAAAGGCTTCATATTTGAAACAAGCGACATTTATATTTATGCACGTTATAAATCATTTTTCTACTGTTTGAAAAATATTTAAACTAGAATATTTCTGTAGTTTATTTGACTCAATGTCAATGTAGAGATTCTAAAGCATTTTAGTATTTTTTCATAAAAATAAGCACATCATATTTGAAACAACCGACATCTATATTTAGGCACGTTGTAAATCACTTTTCTACTGTTTGAAAAATATCTCAACTAGAATATTTCTTTAGTTTACTTGAACTAATGTCAACCAGAGATTTTAGACGATTTCAGTATTTTTCATAAAAATAAGGGCATCATATATGAAACAATCGATAGATATATTTATGCACGTTGTAAATCATTTTTCTCCATTTGAAAAATATTTCAAATAGAATATTACTTTAGTTTATTTGAACTAATGTCAATGAAGAGATTTTAGACGATTTCAGTATTTTTCATAAAAATAAGGGCAGCATATTTGAAACAATCGATATATATATTTATGCACGTTGTAAATAATCTTTCTACCGTTTGAAAAATATTTGAACTAGAACATTCCTTTAGTTTATTTGACCTAATATCAATGAAGAGATTTTAAACGATTTTAGTATTTTTTCATAAAAATAGGGGCATTATATTTGAAACAATCGATATCTATATTTATGCACGTTGTGAATCATTTTTCTACCGTTTGAAAAATAGTTCAACTAGAATATTTCTTTAGTTTATTTGAACTAATGTCAATGAAAAGATTTTAAATGATTTTTGTATTTTTTTATAATAATAAGGGCATAATATTTGAAACAATCGATATCTATATTTATGCACGTTGTAAATCATTTTACTACCGTTTGAAAAATGTTTAAACTAGAATATTTATGTAGTTTATTTGACCTAATTTTAATGAAGAGATTTTATAGGATATTAGTATTTTTCTTAAAAATAAGGGCAGCATATTTCATACAATCGATATCTATATTTATTTACATTGTATATAATTTTTCTACCGTTTGAAAAATCTTTATAATCCAATATTTCTTTAGTTTGTTTGACCTTATATCAATAAAGAGATTCTAAAGCATTTTAGTATTTCGGGACCTCTTCCGTCACTTTCCGTGTCTCTTCCGTCGCCTTCCGTGCCTCCTCCGTCGCCATCCGTACTTCAGCGGTCTGCTTCCGCCCTACTGACTTTCGGTGGACGCCTTCCGCTTTGGGGTTGGCTGCGACGCTGAAGATGCCGCCAGCGGCGGTCCCATCGTCCTAGTGTCGAACCTAGCTAGGCACACTCACGGACAAACAGAACAAACAAAAACACAACAGTATGTATGTATGTATGTCCACAATCCAAATTACTAAGTAACTCTATTCTATTTCCCAACCATCTATTATTAATGTAATAATATAGTAAAGTGAAATAAATCAAAATAAAGTTAAATTAAATAAATCAAATCAAACTGAATGTAAATTAAGACAGGTATATTTATTATACGTGCTCCGCCATGGGCACTACACGATAATACAACAGTTGCATGCATCTATCCCTAAAGCTACTTAAGATATCTAACTAAATTTAAGTGGGATTTTATTATGGCTAGCGCCTTTATTTCTCCCCTACTCTGTTTGACAAACTTACTTTATATCATGCACAGTTTTAAAATTTTACAATTTACGATGCTATTATATTTATATTTATGTACATTCTGCAATATATTTACAATTCTTAGCATTTTAGCTATCTAAGTCATCCACTCTGTTCCATCTTTCACACTGGCTAGTTAGGCGGTGACCCGTCTTACTGCCCAAAGGACACCCCTAAGTTGGTAGGGAAAAGACGGAAAAACCCTCCCGAAGGGTGTCCTATGAGGCCTGCTAGCCGACTCAACAACAGTCGCTCCAATTCTGCTACACCCTACAACCCTATGTGTCCCGGTCGGCGGTGCGACGAACATGCGTCCGCCTTCTGGCGGTGCCGCTTCCTCGTCGCTACCGCCCTCCGCATCGCACTCTACGCTGTCTGTGTAGCCGGCGGCGGTGTGACAAATTCACACCGCGTCTATGATGGCGCAATGTTCCTCCCCACCCCGTCGCCATCAGGACCCCAACTGTAAACAGAAAAGGATCCCCCACACAACAGGTGCATTTTATTCTGTCACGTCCATTATACTTGCCTCTGTATTTTGAACTTCTCTGTTTTAGTTGTAAAACGTCGAAGTTCCTCCCACCATGTCTCCTCCATCGCCAGCTCGGTCACGTCCTGCATGTTGCGCGGCCACTGTAAGCCTCGTTGCTGCATTCGCAGACGCCGCAGTCGAACAGGAAATGTTCGGCGTCGTCCGTCCCCTCACCGCAGGCACAGCGGCCATCGTCGCTAATGCCGAACCTCTGAAGGTACGCGTTGAACGCACCGTGCCCCGTCACCACCTGGACCGTCTGGTAATCGAGCCTCTATTTCAGCTTGGCCCGCGCCTGCAGCGTCGGGAGAAACGCCGCCGTATGCCGCCCAGTGGCGGCTGTACGCCAGCGTCTATCCCAACGCCCGAGCAGGTATAGCCTCAGCTTGCTCTTCACCGTTGATCCTGGCACTTCGGTGAACTCTGGTACCAGTTCTGCTTCCAGTGCCGCCTCCTTGGCCAACTCGTCCGCACGCTCGTTGCCCCGTGTGCCCACGTGCGCGCGGATCCACCGCCACGTGAGCTTCGTGGTTGCTGCTGCCCGCTGCGCCAATGACCGGATGTCCATTTGCAGCGTTGTCGGTCGCCGCATCCACATCAGGGATTCCAATGCTGACCTGCTGTCGGTCAGGATGGTGCAACTGTCGTAGGCGTAGTGGTGGCCCACGATGTATTGGAGTGCACCGCGGATACCCACCAGCTCGCTCTGAAACACACTACACCACTCACCTAACCGAAGCTTTGCGCTGAATCTTTCCTCTTCGCCGTTGTAGACGACGAATGCCGCGCCTGTTCCATCTGCACTCTTGGAGCCATCGGTGTAGATTCGGTTTCTCGCCGTGGTATCATCCTCTCCACTGTCATCGCCGCAGTGGTTTCCTGCAACTCCCGCCTCTGCCGGATGTATAGCGAGCAGCTCCCGCAAGGTAGGCGTGCTCTCCAAACTGCGACCGCCGCCGCCGACCAGCTGCGCCAAAATAGCGCCGCCAGCAGGGCTACAGGCTTCGCGGTACTGTGCCAATTCGCTGATGCGTAGGTCCACCGGAGCAAGATCGGCCAAGACAAGAACTGCCTCAGTCGATGTTGTCCGGTAAGCCGCCGCCGCTCCTATAGCCGCAAATCTCTGCACAGATAACAGTTTGTTAGCCATTCTCACCTTACATCCTTCTGCCCATATCGGTGCCGCATATGTGACGGCCGGCTCAACCGCCCCCGAGTAGATCGCCGCCATTGATGATCTGCCCAGTCCCCAGGTGAGCCGGCATGCGGCTCGCAGCTGGTGGGTCATCTTCTTTGCCTTGCTAGACACCGCCGCGATGTGCTTCTCCCATCGTAGCGCGTTATCCAGTACAACGCCCAGGTATGTCAGCTGATCGCTGCACCTGATACGCTCGCCGCCCATCATGAATGTGGGCCGCTCCTGTCCTGGGCGCACTCCGAAGAAGAGAGCACTGGTCTTGGCTGCGTTGAAAGTGAGCCGCACATCTGCAGCCCACTCCCACAGCACGCCCAGCGCCCGCGTTGTCGTGGCCTTCAGCCCCTTCACAGTCGGCTGTCTCACCAGGAGCATGGTGTCGTCCGCGTACAGCACCAGCTCGCAGCCATCAGGCAGCCGCCTCTCCAGCACCGTTTCATGGACTAGCTTCCAGAAGCCAGGTCCCGACCGCGATCCTTGCGGACAGCCCATCGTGACCTTTCTCCCGACAGCTCCACTCGGTGTGTCGATGACGGCCTCCGGTCATCCAGGTAGCTTCTAGCAAGAGAGAGCAAATTACCTGGACATCCTCTGCGAGCTAGCTGCTGCACTATCAAGGGCCACCAGGCGGCGTCGAATGCGCCACTGACGTCCAGTGACACCACCGCGCAGTAGTCGCCGCCCGCCCTGGCTTCCTTGATGGTCGACACCACCCTCTCCAGCGCGTCGACAGTCGAACGACGCCTCGTGAAACCGTACTGACAAGGGCTATAGCCATTGCCGTGCCTGCTGGTCCAGTGCTCTATTCTCTGGATGAGAATACTATCGAGCACTTTCCCAAACACAGGCAACAAGCATATAGGTCTATAGCTTTTACAGTCGGTGGGGTCGTCCTTCCCTGCCTTGGGAATTGGTCGCACGGATGCGACTTTCCATTCAGCTGGGAAGGTGCCCACCTCCAAACACTTGTTGTACAGTGTCACGAGGACGTCTGGGTCTGCTCTGAAGGCAGCCCGCGCCGTGTCCGCTGTCACACCGTCCCTGCCTGGAGCTTTCCTCGCCCCCATGCCGCTCAGTGCGCGCTCCACTTCCCTGGTGGTGATGGGACGGTCATTCAGACCGCCAACCGCCTCTGCCGCCTCTTCTCGCACCGCCGTCTGCACCAGCGTGTCTTGTTCTGGCCTATCGAAAGGGAAAAATTTCTCAAGCAGTATTTCTGCTGTTTTCACCAGCGTGGTAGTATACTTGCCATCTGACTGTCTGATGCACGACAGCGGTACCGCGACACGCTTCTGCCTCACCGCCCTACTTGCCGCCCCCCACGGATCGCGGTCGGACTCGTGTTCAGAGCAAAACTCTTTCCACTTATCCAGCCGAGTTCGCAGAAGGCATGCCTTGTAGGACCGCTCAGCTTCGGTGTATACAGCTTGGCGCTGCAGCCGCTCGTCGCCGCTGCTGCGCTGGTAGCGTCTTCTCTGCCTGCGAGCCACTGAGCGTAGCTCGCTCAGCTCGTCCGTCCACCAGGGCACCGACTTGGCGAAGCGACGTCTCTGTGGCATGGATGCGGCACATGCCTGCTCCACCGTCACCCCCAACGTCGCTGTCGCCGCCGCAACGTCCGCCGCCGACGAACACGCGCGAACCGTCTCCAGCAGCGTTGGACAGCTGACCTGGTAGGCATCCGTGAATGCCCCCCAGTCCGCCTTCCGGCTGCAGTATCCGGTCGCGCTACTCGCCACCCCCGCTCGGCCAACCGCCGTCGCCACGAGCCGCCATTCGATGTAGCGATGGTCCGATGCGCTGATCAGGTCCGGTATGCACCAGTTAGTGCAGTAGCCGAACAATCCGCGCGAGACCGCCGTCACATCGATGAAGCTCGTGCCTCTGGTGTTGTCGAACGTTGGAGTCGTGTCGTCGTCGTTCAGCACGGTCATACCCATGGCTGCAAGCGCTGTCACCATCTGTTCACCGCGCGTATCTTCTCGTGGACTGCCCCATAGCGGCGACTTGCTATTCGCGTCCATCCCGAATATCACTTCGCCGCGTTGCCTGCAAGAAATTACTACAGCAGTAATCGTTCTCAAAGCATTCGCGAAATCGAAGTTACTATTCTCTACCGGTGGAAAGTACGCGCTAATGGCATAGAAACGCATACCTGCATAGTTAATCTCAGCGACCGTTAAAAGGTCGCTAGAGATGTCATTAAGCAAGAGTGCGTGCACATTGGAATTCCTAATTGCTATAATAGCTTTCGGGGTATTACCATGTTTGTACACTAATAGCGCATTCCGACCCCAACCGATAACTTTACCTGCTCTCGTATGTGGTTCTTGTAAGAAACAAATGTCTACATCGCGTTCTTCCATGATGCGAGCAATATTATTACTCGCAGCAGCAGAGCGTTGCAGATTTAACTGCCCCATGACGAGGACTGTAAATTAAGACAGTAACTTTATTTAAATGCACCGCCTTACGGCATTACATTATATTAACCTACAATTAATCTTACTTCTAATCCTAATGCTACTTAAATTGTATTCTTACATTTTGCTTAGATTACTAATTGTCGACGCACAGATTCTATATAGCGACATATCAATATACTCAGTCCACATTCATCTGCTAGTTAGGTGGTGGCCCGTCTTAGCGCCCTTGGGATACCCCTGTAGTTAAGAGGGAAAAGACGGGAAAAACCCTCTCCAAAGGGTATCCCGAGGGACCTGCTAGCCCGATACACACAAAGTTCACACAATCGCAAATTAAGATATCCAACACTTGTAGTTCCAGTCCCTCTGGCAACAAAGATTGCCGCACCCGCCGCCGTCGTCCCAGGTCACCATGCGCCCATTGTCGTCGTCCATCGTCGTTGTCCATCATCGCCGCCCTCAGCATCTCTCCGCCCTCTCTCCATCTCACCACCACGCAGCATCACCGTCATGGTTCTCCATCCTCAGCACCTAGGTAAGCAACATAAAACATCCATACCTACAAACCGGGTGCGGTGCTTTCTCCGCTTTTAATCGACTCGCCTATCGATCTTAAACTTCTGGCTGTCAGCGACGAACCATCGAAGCACCGCCCACCAGTCTGCTTCTGCCGCCAGCCCTGTGATCTCCGCCAGGCTGCTCGGCCAGCGAAGACCACTCAGCTGCATCTGCCGCACCGCCACCTGCCGCGCGTGTTGAAAGAGGACGCACTCGAACAGGAAGTGCTCGGTGTTGTCTATCCCCTCGCCACACGCACAGTCACCGTCGTCCCTGAAGCCGAATCTCCGGAGGTACTCGTTGAAGGCGCCGTGTCCTGTCACCACCTGCACAGTCTGGTAATCGAGCCGTGCACGAAGCTTACCCCTGATAGCTAGCGTTGGTAGAAACGCCGCCGTTAACCGCCCGGAGGCAGCCGTACGCCAACGCTCATCCCAACGCCGCACAAGGCGCTGTCGCAGCCGGCTCTTCACCACAGTCCTCGGCACCTCCTCGTACTCCGGCTCCATCTCCACCTCAGATGCCGCCTCCTTCGCTAGCTCGTCGGCTCGCTCGTTGCCCCCCGTCCCAACGTGCGCACGGACCCACCGCCAGGTCAGCTGCATCGTCTCCGTCACACTTCTCGCCAGGCCCTGGATCTCCAGTTGCAGCGACGTCGGCCTCCGCATCCACTGCAATGACTCCAAGGCGGACCGGCTGTCGGTGAGGATGGTGCAGCTATCGTAAGCGTATCGGTGACCCACGAGGTAACGAAGTGCACCTCGGATCGCCACCAGCTCGCTCTGAAAAACACTACACCACCCACCCAGCCGGATCCTGTCGTGGAATCTCTCCACGTCGCCGTTGTAAACGACGAAGGCCGCCCCCGTGCCGTCTTCGCCCTTGGAACCGTCCGTGTAGATGCGGTTCCTTGCCTCGTTGTCATCGCCACCCTCGCCTACGTCCACCTCCCCCGCCAGTCCCATATCCGCCGGATGGATCGCCAAAAGCTCTCGTAGGGCAGGAATGCCCTCCACTCTACCGCCGCCGCCGACCAGCCGCTCCAGCAGGGCCCCACCAGTCGGACTACATGCGCTGCGGTACTGCGCCAACTCGCTGATGCGGAGGTCCACCGGAGGCAGATCGGCCAAGACAAGGATTGCCTCAGTCGGTGCCGTCCGGTAGGCCGCCGCTGCCCCTATGGCCGCCAGTCTCTGCACAGATAAGAGTTTATTGGACATTCTTACCTTACAACCTTCTGCCCAAACAGGTGCCGCGTACGCCATTGCTGGTTCCACTGCCCCTGAGTAGATTGCCGCCATCGCGGATCGTCCCAGCCCCCAGGTGAGGCGACAAGCCGCCCGCAGCTGGTGCGTCACCTTCTTCGCCTTGCTAGACACTGCTGCAATGTGCCTCTCCCACCGCAATCCGTCGTCCAGGATAACCCCCAGGTATGTCAGCTCATCGCTGCACCTGATACGTTCCCCACCCATGGTGAACGTGGGCCTCTCCTGTCCCGGACGGATGCCGTAGAAGAGAGCACGGGTCTTCGCAGCGTTGAAGGCGAGACGCGCGGCCCCAGCCCACTCCCACAGCACGCCCAGCGCCCTTGTCGTGGTCGCCTTCAGCCCCTTGACGGTCGGCCGCCTCACCAGTAGCATGGTGTCGTCCGCGTACAGGACCAACTCGCAGCCCTCTGGCAGCTCTCTCTCCAGCAACGTCTCATGAACCAGCTTCCAGAAGCCGGGCCCTGACCGCGAGCCCTGCGGACACCCCGTCGTGACGACCCGCCGTACCGTGCCCCCCAGGGTGTCGATCACCGCTTCCCGGCCATCGAGGTAGCTCCTAGCAAGAGATAGAAGATTACCTGGACAGCCCCTACGGGCCAGCTGCTGGATGATCAGCGGCCACCACGCGTTGTCGAACGCGCCGCTGATGTCGAGTGACACCGCCGCGCAGTACTCCTTGCTGTGTCTCGCCTGCCTGATCGTCGTGACGACCCTATCCAGCGCGTCGACAGTGGAGCAGCGCCGAGTGAAGCCATATTGACAAGGGCTATAGCCGTTGCCGTCACTGCTGATCCAGTGCTCTATTCTCTGGATGAGAATACTGTCGAGCACTTTCCCAAACACAGGTAACAGACAGATCGGCCTATAGCTTTTACAGTCGGTGGGGTCGTCCTTCCCGGCTTTGGGGATAGGTCGCACTGAGGCGACCTTCCACTCAGCTGGGAAGGTGCCCACCTCCAAACACTTGTTATACAGCGACACCAACACATTCGGGTCTGCGTTGAAGACCGCCCGCGCAGTGTCGGCTGTGATGCCGTCCCTGCCGGGCGCCTTCTTCGCTCCCATGCTGCTCAGCGCCCGCTCTACTTCCCTGCTAGTGACCGGCCTATCATCTGGTCCACCCAATGCCTCTGCCGCCTCCAGGCGCACCGCTGCCTGCTCCGGTGTATCTTCCTCCACAGTATCTGCAACAAAAAATTGCGCAAGCAGCACCTCTGCGGTCTCTACAAGCGTATGGGTATACTCGCCATTGGTCTTTCGAATGCCCGTTAGCGGGGCGATCAACCGCCTTCGCCGCACCGCCCTGTAGGCCGCCCCCCACGGATCCCGGTCGGACTCGTGTTCGGAGCAGAACTCTTTCCACTTGTCCAGTCGCGTCCGCAGGAGGCAAGCCTTGTAGGCTCGCGCGGCGTCAGCGTAGAGGCGCTGCCGCTCCACCCGTTCGTCTCCGTCGGAGCGCTGGTAGCGTCGCCTCAGCCTGCGTGCCACTGAGCGCAGCTCGCTCAGCTCAGGCGTCCACCACGGCACCGACTTCGCGAACCGCCGCCTCCGCGGCATGGACGCGTCGCACGCCGCCTCCACCGCCACCGCCAGCCCAGCCACCGCCACCTCAACGTCCGCCCCCGATGCACAGCCATGCACCGTCTCCAGCAGCGTCGGACAGCTCCCCTGGTAGGTGTCCGAGAACACCCCCCAGTCCGCCTTCCGGCTGCAGAAACCAGTCGCGTTGCTGCCACCCACCACCACCTCCGCAAACCGCCACTCGATGTAACGGTGGTCCGATGCGCTGACCAGATCCGGAATGCACCAATTGGTGCACGCTCCGTAGAGGCCACGCGAGACCGCCGTCACATCGATGAAGCTTGTACCCCGGGTGCTGTCGAACGTTGGGGTCTGGTCGTCGGCGTTCAGGACCGTCAGACCCATGGTGTCGAGCGCCGCCACCATCTCCTGCCCCCGTGCGTCTTCCCGCAGACTACCCCACAGCGGCGACTTGCTGCTCGCGTCCATCGCGAGCACCACGTCGCCGCTGCGCCTAAGGGACATAACAACAGCAGTAATCGCTCGCAGGTTAGCCGAGAAATCGAAATTACGATTCTCGACTGGCGGAAAATATGCGCTGATGCCATACCAGCGCCTGTTCCCATAGCTAATCTCAGCAACAGTGACATAGTCACTGGAGATGTCGCTTAGCAACAGCGCCTGTACGTGGGGGCTCCTAATCGCTATAGCAGCTTTCGGATTCCCCCCGCACCTGTACAGCACCCGCACACACGAACTTAATCCGACAACCCTACCTGCTCTCGTATGCGGCTCCTGCAGGAAGCAAACGTCCACCCGGCGATCCTCCATGGTCCGGATGATGCCATTACTAGCGGCCTGTGACCGTTGCAAATTTAATTGCCCTAGAACAACCTCACCCGGACCACCCACCTGACCATCAATGGAAGAGTTATCAACCATGATAGTCTATGGATCTCACAATCGCCGAGCGCACACGCTTTAAGGTTGGGCACTCCGATGCCACGGGCTCGTGCTCCGTCCCGACGCGCCGCGAAGGGTTCGGCTCCTTCAGGTTATCCGCCTTGCAGATCGGGCAGCTGCGCTTCCTGTCGCAGGTGGTTGACCGGTGCCCGCTGACACCGCAGCGCCTGCAGAGGTCCTCCTTCCGCGAGCAATCGACCGCCCTATGCCCCAGGCCGTAGCATCTGTAACACTGCAACACTGTTACATAATCGCTCACCTCACCGTAGCACCACTGGACGGTCACGCACTGCCCAACAAGCACGCGACGCATGGAAGGCGAAACTTCCAGGATGGCCGCAACAGTCCGGCTTCCGGCGCCGCGCCCGATCGTGGTAAAGAGCCGAAGCTCCTTCTTCAGATCGGCCCTCTCGGGGAACGCTCGCCTGACGAACTCGTTCTGGTCGAACAAGCAGCCTGCGATATCCTCCGAGGTGAAGCCAATGGGCACGTTTGCCAGGCGGACGCGGGGGCGGCTCTTCTTCACGAAGGCGGTCGTCATCTCCGTCTTGGAGCTGACCGCCTCCTGGATGCGATCGCAGTCTCTCTGCGATGCGCACCTCACCACGAGCCCGCCCCCCTTGGTCCCAGTGATGCCCACCACCCCCAGCTGCCCCTCGCGCGGATCGATTGCGCCCTCCAGCTGCTTCCGTGTTTCCTCCACGGACTGGGCAGCATCCTTGGGGTTCAGTCGAACGCTGAACGTCGGTCTGGCGGCCGCCGCGGCATAGGATACACCGCGGGCGGCTGAACGGCTCCCCACGACTGCTCCTGAAAGCAAAGGTGTGGCCGAAGCCAACTTTCCCTCGAAGACGTGCGCCTTCTCCTCTGCCATCGCTGCCTTCACCAGCAGCTCTTCCACTCTCTTCTGCGTGGCGGCGAGCATGCACTCCACCTTGTCAGCCGCCCCCTCCGCTTGGCCGAGCATTCGGAGCGCCGCATCCAGCCGCTCATGGACCCTCCTTCGGGTCTCTACGGTGATGGTTGCCGCCGTTGTCGGCACTAACGCCTTCACTTCTGCAACCACCGCCACCAACCTGTCCCTGATGCTGCTATCGTCTTCAACCACCACCCTCAGAGCGTCCTCAGGCTCCTCCCGCTCCACCGATTGCCCCCTCTCTTCCGCCTCCTTCGGTACCTCTTCCGTAACCTTCCGTGTCCCTGCCGTCGCCTTCCGTACCTCCTCCGTCGCCATTCGTACTTCCGCGGTCTGCTTCCGCCCTACTGACTTCCGGTCGTCCGTGGACGCCTTCCGCTTTGGGGTTGGCTGCGACGCTGAAGATGCCGCCAGCGGCGGTCCCATCGTCCTAGTGTCGAACCTAGCTAGGCACACTCACGGACAAACAGAACAGAACAGAACAAACAAAAACACAACAGTATATATGTATGTATGTTCACAATCCAATTTACTAAATAACTCTATTCCATTTCCCAACCATCTATTATTAATGTAATAGTATAGTAAAGTGAAATAAATCAAAATAAAGTCAAATTAAATAAATCAAATCAAACTTAACCCAATCAAATTAAATTAAATTAAATTAGATTAAATCAAATTAAATTGAATGAAACAAGTTGAAACAAGTTGAAACAAGTTAAACTAAATCAAATCGAATCAAATCAAACCAAATTAAATCAAATTAAATCAAATCAAATCAAATCAAGAATGAAATGAAGTGAAATGAAGTGAAATAAAACAAAATGGAACAAAATTAAACGAATTGAAATGCGCTCATTCACAACGGGTAATTTAAGGCGGCAAGACGGCGTCCATTAAACACCATGCGGTAGCATGCACTACGTTCTGTAAATTAAGACAGCAGGACGGTGGCCATGGAAGTCGGAATCCGCGAAGGAGTGTGTAACAACTCACCTGCCGAAGTTACTATCCCTGAAAATGGATGGCGCTGAAGCGTCGTGCTTATACTCAGCCGCTAGCGGCATGTGCAAGCTGGATGTGAGTGTGTCTTATGGCACCTCCTCCGACTTATTAAGCCCTAGTGAGTAGGAGGGTAGCAACGGTGAGCGCAGAAGGATTGGGCGTGGGCCCGTCTGGGGCCGCCGTTGGTGCAGATCTTGGTGGTAGTAGCAAATACTCCAGTGAGACCCTGGAGGACTGACGTGGAGAAGGGTTTCGTGTGAACAGCCGTTGCACACGAGTCAGTCGATCCTAAGCTCTAGGCGAAAGCCGATGTTGATGTGCTGTATGTTTTGAAGAATCAAGTGTGTGAGGGGCATTAGTACCCAAGCGACATGTTTTCGATAGAAGTGTACCACAGCCAACAGAGCGAAAGGGAATCCGGTTCCTATTCCGGAACCTGGCAGCGGAACCGTTAATATGTCGGGCCCTCGTATGAGAGTTCGTCGGGGTAACCCAAAATGACTTGGAGACGCCGTCGGAAGATCCGGGAAGAGTTTTCTTTTCTGCATAAGCGTTCGAGTTCCATGGAATCCTCTAGCAGGGAGATATGGTTTGGAACGCGAAGAGCACCGCAGTTGCGGCGGTGTCCGGATCATTCCCTCGGACCTTGAAAATCCAAGAGAGGGCCACGTGGAGTTGTCGCGCCAGATCGTACCCATATCCGCAGCAGGTCTCCAAGGTTAAGAGCCTCTAGTCGATAGACTAATGTAGGTAAGGGAAGTCGGCAAATTGGATCCGTAACTTCGGGATAAGGATTGGCTCTGAGGGCCGGGGCGTGTCGGGCTTGATTGGGAAGCGGGTTTCTGCTGACGTGCCGGGCCTGGGCGACGGTGTAGTTTGTTAGCTGGGCCTTGACCGCCATGCGGCGCGACTTTGCGTCCGTCCTCTCGGGGACGGCGCATAGCTACGTGTCCGTATGGCCCTTGGCTCGGCGCTTTCGAGACCAGCTCGGTCCCGTGCCTTGGCATCCCGCGGAACTTTCTCGCAGCGAAGCCTGCCTGTCGGCCGTGGCGGCGATGCGTTAACTCGTGTCGTTGCTGCTGGTCTTGCTGAGCAGTGTCTTCTTCGGCCGCCATTCAACGGTCAACTCAGAACTGGCACGGACTAAGGGAATCCGACTGTCTAATTAAAACAAAGCATTGCGATGGCCCCTGCGGGTGTTGACGCAATGTGATTTCTGCCCAGTGCTCTGAATGTCAACGTGAAGAAATTCAAGCAAGCGCGGGTTAACGGCGGGAGTAACTATGACTGTCTTGGCGGGAGTAACTATGACTCTCTTAAGAGCAGGGGGGGGCTTACGCGGAACACAAAGCCTCTGAGGACCCCCCTGCCGCGTAAGACATAGCCTCTAAGGGACAATAGGTGCTTCACAACCCAGCATCTTCCACTGGGTTGTCCAAGCGTTGTGTAGACCCACACTTACACTAAGAAGCAGGATCAGATAATGCGCAAGTCAAAGCCTCTTGCTGATCAAGACCGGAGGAGAGGCCTTTGCGTGGCGGCGCCATTTATGCAGCCTCCTGGACTCATACAGGAAGCTGCACAGATTCTCCCCGGATCGGCCCATCTCAGCACTAGGCCGAACTGAGAGGGTATACATACACAGAGACACCATGACTGGAGCCCGGTCTGGTTAGTGTGGTCAAGGCAGAACCACAGATTAAATAATTATTAACGAAACGGACACAACCAATGATAAAGCCTCAGACGAAGGTGCGGCAGGTCCCGTCGCACCTGGTGAGCTGACCCAAGGCGGGCGGCTCCAGGGGACCATTTATGACGAACCTGGCGAGACACTGACATTCGTAGTCCATCTTCCCTTTGTTCAGAGGGCGTGTTACGTCTGTCTCAACTCTGGACGAGGGAATGTAGTGGCAATCGGGATCAAGGACGAGATCAGGCATGCCACTGAATACCATAAAGAGCGAATTCTAGAATTTACGTGCACGAACTGCCAAAAATCTTTCCGCTCAAGGCATGCCGGCGATTGCCACAGGCCCAAGTGCACGGGGCCAAAGCCTCCACCTCCTGGCGACGCAATTGTTTTTAGATGCGCGGAGTGTGAGAGGTGGTTCACATCACAACGGGGTCTGACACAGCAGACTCCGGCATCCGCTCACCCGTAACGCGGACAGAGCAGCGGAAGCAGCACCAAGGATAAGAAATCCAATTAGAGGGGGATCAGTATTCACCGACCAAGAGGTGGAACTGATGATAGAGTTGGAGATGCGCTTCCAGGGTGAGCGATGCGTCACCAAATGCATGCAACCCCTCTTACCGGCGAAGACCGTCCGCCAACTAATGTCAAAGAGGGGAGAACCTGCCTATAGACGCAGAGTTCAGCATAGGCTCAACCAACTCGAGTCCGACGATGAGGTGCCCCGGGAGGAGGAACCTGAGTCTCCTACGGGGAGGAGCATACCTCCCAAAGATGAATTCTTTGTTGAACGAGTCGCGTTCCCCCAAATTGAAATAAACATACACGACGCGACCAGCGAGGTCATATCTCCAGAAGAAGCTGACTGGAGAGAAGGGTTGATAGAGACTGCTCTGTCTCACCAGTTACCCGCAAATAAGGCCTACCCCGAGACCTCGCTGCCAATAATCCAGCTATTGAAGTGCGCTCTCCTACATGTGGACGACTGGAACGGTAGGGTGCCGCCGTACTATGTCGATGACATTTATGAACGAGTCCTAGCCCACATAACTAGGGACCAAGGAGAGAACAAACAAAAGGCACCTGAAAGAAAGAAGGGTCGTAGCAAGCGTGCTCGCCGGCAATACGTCTATGCACGGACCCAAGAAATTTTTAAGAAGAACCCAGCTCGGGATGCTAAGGCTGTAAGAGAAGGTGTCGACTCGATAGAGGATTCTGAAGCCACAATCTCTACAGTCGACATCAAGGAGCTGTATGACTCCCTATGGGGCACCATGCCGAAGATACAGACTCCTGTGTTTGGCGAAGCGGGCGAAGAGAATCCGCCTCTACCGCTCAAGGATCTTGCCCTGGTCCTTACACCATTCTCCGTCCAAGAGATTAAGGCCAGGGTCGCCAACACAAAAGCCAACACT